>ONZH01015650.1:0-435000 GCA_900303285.1 Rhinella marina | reverse complement strand
ACACACACACACACTAGCTACACACACACACACACACACTAGCTACACACACACACACACTAGCTACACACACACACTAGCTACACACACACACACACACTAGCTACTACACACACACACTAGCTACACACACACACTAGCTACACACACACACACACTAGCTACACACACACACACTAGCTACACACACACACCACACTAGCTACACACACACACACACTAGCTACACACACACACACTAGCTACACACACACTAGCACACACACACACACTAGCTACACACACACTAGCACACACACACACACACCACTAGCTACACACACACACACACTAGCTACACACACACTACACACACACACTAGCTACACACACACACACACACACACACACACACACACTAGCTACACACACACACACTAGCTACACACACACACACTAGCTACACACACACACTAGTCACACACTAGCTACACACACACACACACACACACACACACACTAGCTACTACACACACACACACACTAGCTACACACACACACACTAGCTACACCACACACACACACACACACACTAGCTACACACACACACACACACACACACACACTAGCACACACACCACACTAGCTACACACACACACACACTAGCTACACACACACACACAGCTCACACACACTACACACACACACACACACACACTACTAGCTACACACACACACACACACTAGCTACACACACACACACACACACACACTAGCACACACACACACACACTAGCTACACACACACACACACACACTAGCTACACACACACACACACACACACTAGCTACACACACACACACACTACACACACACACTAGCTACACTACTACACACACACTAGCTCACACACACACACACACACACTACTAGCTACACACACACACTACACACTAGCTACACACACACACACTAGCACACTACTACACACACACACTAGCTACACACACACACACACTAGCTACACACACACACACACACACACACACACACTAGCTACACACACACACACTAGCTACACACACACACACACACTAGCTACACACACACTAGCTACACACACACACTAGCTCCACACACACACACACACACACACACACACTAGCTACACACACACACTAGCTACACACACACACACACACACACTAGCTACACACACACACACTACACACACACAGCTACACACACACACACTAGCTAGCTACACACACACACACTAGCACACACTACACACACACACACACGCGCTACACACACACGCTACACACACACTAGCTACACACACACTAGCTACACACACTAGCTACACACACACACACACACACTAGCTACACCACACACACACACACTAGCACTACACACACACACTAGCTAGCTACACACACACACTAGCTACACTACACACACACACACTAGCTAACACACACACTAGCTACACACACACACACTAGCTACACACACACTAGCTACACACACACACACAGCACACACTAGCTACACACACACACACACTAGCTACACACACACACTAGCTACACACACACACTAGCTACACACACACACACACACTAGCTACACACACACACTACTACACACACTAGCTACACCACACACACACTAGCTCACACACACACACACACACTAGCTACACACACACACACACTAGCTACACACACACACACTAGCTACACACACACACTAGCTACACACACACACACTAGCTACACACACACACACTAGCTACACACACACACTAGCTAACACACACACACACACACTAGCTACACACCACACTAGCTACACACACACACACTAGCTACACACCACACACTAGCTACACACACACACTAGCACACACACACACACACTAGCTACACACACACTAGCTACACACACACACACTAGCTACACACACACTAGCTAACACACACACACTAGCACACACACTAGCACACACACACACACACACTAGCTACACACACACACACACACACTACACACACACACACACACACACTAGCACACACACACACACACACTAGCTACACACACACACACACACACTAGCTACACACACACTAGCTCACACACACACACACTAGCTACACACACACACTAGCTACACACACACACACTAGCTACACACACACACACACACACACACACACACTAGCTACACACACACACACACTAGCTACACACACACACACACTAGCTCACACACACACACTAGCTACACACACACACTAGCTTACACACACACACTAGCTACACACACACACTACTACACACACACACACTACTACACACACACACACACACACTAGCTACACACACACACACTAGCTACACACACACACACTAGCTACACACACACACACTAGCTACACACACACACACTAGCTACACACACACTAGCTACACACACACACACACTAGCTACACACACACACACACTAGCTACACACACACTAGCTACACACACACACACACTAGCTACACACACACACACTAGCTACACACACTAGCCACACACACACACTAGCCACACCACACACACTAGGCTACACACACTAGCTACACACACTAGCTACACCACACTAGCTACACACACACACTAGCTACACACACACACACTAGCTACACACACACACACACACTAGCTACACACACACACACACTAGCTACACACACACACTAGCTACACACACACACTAGCTACAACACACACTAGCTACACACACACACTAGCTACACACAGCTACACACTAGCTACACACACTAGCTACAACACAACACTAGCTACACACCACAGCTACACACACTAGCTACACACACTAGCTACACACTAGCTACACACACACTAGCTACACACTAGCTACACACACACTAGCTACACACACTAGCTACACACACACTAGCTACACACACACTAGCTACACACACACTAGCTACACACACTAGCTACACACACACACACACACACTAGCTACACACACACACTAGCTACACACACTAGCTACACACACTAGCTACACACACTAGCTACACACACACACACTAGCTACACACACTAGCTACACACACACACACTAGCTACACACACTAGCTACACACACACACACTAGCTACACACACACACACTAGCTACACACACACACTAGCTACACACACACACTAGCTACACACACACACTAGCTACACACCACACACACACTAGCTACACACACACACTAGCTACACACACACACTAGCTACACACACACACACACTAGCTACCACACACTAGCTACACACACACACTAAGCTACACACACACACACTAGCTACACACACACACACTAGCTACACACACACACCACTAGCTACACACACACACACACTAGCTACACACACACACTAGCTACACACACACACTAGCTACACACACACACTAGCTACACACACACACTAGCTACACACACACACACTAGCTACACACACACACACTAGCTACACACACACACACTAGCTACACACACACACACTAGCTACACACACACACACACTAGCTACACACACACACACACTAGCTACAACACACACACACACTAGCTACACACACACACACTAGCTACACACACACACCACTAGCTACACACACACACACTAGCTTACACACACACACTAGCTACATACACACACTAGCTACACACACACACACACTAGCTACACACACACACACTAGCTACACACACACACTAGCTACACACACACTAGCTACACACACACTAGCCACACACACACTAGCTACACACACACACACTAGCTACACACACACACACTAGCTACACACACACTAGCTACACACACACACACACTGCATATAAAATGAAACATGAATGTGACGGCAAAGTACCAGGAAACCTTATGAAACCATAAAAAGTTCTATGACCATATTTGCATATTAAAGCTTTCAAAAAATGTCTTTGCAATTAAATTCAAGAACAACTTTTCAATGCCCATGCACTTTTTATTAATAAAACTAACAGTGCCAAGTTAAACAAATCATTTATAAGTCTCTGTATAGTTAATAAAATTACATAAGTGTATGTATGTTCCAATAAAAAGAATATTGTACTTCAGCAGGCAGCTGACAGCATTTGTGCAGTTAACCATTTTGTGAATTGTTATCCAAAACCACTACAGCTTGCCTTTAAATTCATCATATAAAATATGAACTGCTAAAAATTATTCACAAATCCAAAAGGGCAAGGGATGGGGAAAAAAAAAAAAAAAGCTTAAAACTCTATAATTTCAACATTATAATAGATTACAATGCATGTTTAGGAAACAAATACAAAACATTTGCTTCAGAACACATAAATGATAATTATGTAAACTATATATAACAAAAAAATAAAATCAAAGTTTTACCTGGAAGAATTCAGGCAAATTATACTATAAGCAATATTTATATTTATATACTGTATATAGCAACCTTCAAGACATTTCACATAGCTGCACCAGCATTGCAGAAATATCCTTTGCCAGAAAATGTAATTTCCCCCCAAACATATATTTTACAATTGAAAGCATAAAAAATGGCTATAGGTCAAATTATGTGAGTTTCATATACAAATTGATAAATGTGTCTTTGGACGTTGCATGATTTCACAAAACCATACTTTACCCCACATTATTGAAGTACTCTGAATAAAATGCCAATTTGAAAATGTGGTTTCATTTCTTTATACTTCAGCATAAAGTTTTATTTTGTACTTAAGGTGGACAATACATCAGAAATGATGAAAAATATGGGGGCAGGAAAAACATTTAGAATAATAATAAATGTAACCAAACATCCACTGCACAAAAATGGAGATAGGAAAACAAGTTACCTAGATTAGAAAAACCTTTGCTTTGCTACGACAAATTGCCTCAGCAATTTTATTTCGTAGAAGTGATGTTAAAACAGAAAAAGAAACACACAAAACAAAGTTCCTGTAGCTTTATAGTCTTTTTTTTTACTGAATACATTTAACATCAGTCATCATCATCATTCTCATAGTCATCATCATCATCATCTTCCTCCTCTCCAACATAAGAGACAGGCGTCTCCACCCTGGAGCTGCTGTACTGTGATCCGTTGGAACTAGTTGCCAGCATCCCATCAGTGGTCAAGTCACTACAAAACAAGATATATTATTCCACGCACCATCCTTCTTGCACAGAATGACTGACTATAACGGACTGCTTTAGAGGGATCATCAGCTTTATGTTGCCCATACTAATAGCAGAATAAAGTACAGACAGGTGAGTTGATTTCAGCGGTCTCTCATTTATAAGTTAAAAGTAAGTGGTTGCCGAGAACCAACATCACAATCATTGCAGACTGGACCTGGAAAAGAGTCATGGTCACCGGAGAAGAGTCCTGGTTATTCATGAATTGCTGCTCTCCCTGACCACCTGCTGATGAATGACAGCCTTCTACCTAGTTTTCTCTCTCTAGGAGAGAACTGCCAGTCATCAGCAGATGGGCAGGAGATTATGAATAACCAGACTCTTCTCAGGTAGATTTGACTCTTTTCAAGGCATGTGCTGCAAGGATTATGATGCTGGTTCTCGGCAACCGCTTACATTTAGCTCATGAGTGACACACCGCTTAAATCAGCATTTATCACTATTTTATGCTGCCCTCATTGAGGTCACCATAAATTTGATTACAGGTTCCCTTTAAGTTTATCTGTTTCAGAGACTGTCAGTGACGGCAGAAAACAATTTCACATTTGGAAAAGTATATCACTTTTCGTACATTAAAGGTCAGCTCCAAAACACTAAAGTAAGCAGTGTATAGTGTAAGTTACGCAATTTTTCTCCTCTTACTTTTTTTAACTCAATTTATACCCTCTTTCAACGCTAGGACTCCTGTGCTTACACATCATGGAGAGGACTCAAAAAGGAGTCCTCAATGCATTTTACTGCTGGTTTGTCTGTGCACAACGTAGGAACGCAAGAGAGTATGAAGATAAAACATACCTCCAGAGTAAAATAAGACAGTGCTTTCACATCTCCATATAAAGTACCCATGTGAAACATCAGCCATTTATGCTGCAGATCACTTCTTTACGATCGGTAAAGTGGAGCTGTAGCCTAGCCACAGTCACTGCTTCTACAAGTGTGCTGTTACGGCAGTGTGAAACTAGCCGTAGTCATGTGATTACTGCAGCATCAGCTGCACTGATTTTTAGCAGGCAGTTTCACTGTCTGTGCAGTGGGGAGAGAGGACAGTGACTGAACAGGCTAGAGCTCTACTGTACCTACTCTGCCCTATTTTGACATGTGTTGTGTGTTCAGTCTGCAAGTAAAAAGAAAATACACAGCACTCTTACACAGCGATGTACATATCCTAACAGGTTATTGGTGCCTCACTGGGGGCATAACCAGGAAACGTTCTACACATTACATATATGTGACAAGGTCGGCTTTTGATTTGAACGGTTAGGTACATGCTGCTATGTTCCCCTTTCAGGGGAAATGTATCAGTAGGCAATCTCTTTAATCTTTATAAAGAACTGAGTAACAGAGTATGAAATACATATCTCCACTGGCAAGCCTGAGCTGCAATTCAGAACGTGTTAACACTTCTGCAAGCTTCAGAGATGACATTTTGGGAGATATTAATCACAATAATATACAAAATATATCATGATAGTTAAAAGGGGTTGTCCAAGTTATTGTTACTGATGACCTATCCTCAGGATAGGTCGTCAATATCAGATCGACAAGGGTCCAACACCCCCGCTGATCAGCCGTGCCAGCACTGCCTCCTCTTTATTGTTTACCTGCTTGCCGTCACATCCACAGCAGTGAGCAGGTGTAATACATTGATGGGTACAAGCTGCAGTTTCACATAGCACTGTATCCTGTTCAGGTACCACCCATACTTGAACAGCAGCAGTAAAACTTACTATATGACACAATGGTAAGGGAGAGAAATATGCACACTGGAATCGCCTACTGAACACAAGGTTTGAAGAACTTCTGTAAAAGTAAACTACTTACCTGGCAGAAAACCTTCGGCCATTCGACACTGAACCAGACGTAGACGACACATACACACTGCTGATGGATCCCTGAGCCATTTCTAAAAAGGAAGAACTAGGTGTTAAATAAAAAGGCAAAAAGGTAGATTAATAAGAACTCAATACTTCGGGTTCACACTTCCACGTTTCAGTGGAGCCGATGCGCATGAAAGTCTACAACTCCATTAACTTCTATGGGACTGCCAAAGAAAGTCCAAAGACACTTTTTGCTTATTCAGTTGCTCTTTAAGAGCCAGTACTGTTCATGTGAGCAGCGGGATGCATTTTGGACTAACAAGTGCAACGCCTGCATACAGTAGTCCTGCCATCTTGGATGGCAGAAGGTGAGAATGGAAATTGTCATATCTGCAGGTGAAAAGAAAAAGGAGGGCACTCCGAGCTGATGTGATTTTTTTTTTCTTGAAGCAGAGGGTAGCCTTAACATAGGCTGGGTTCACATTACATTTTTGCCATTCATTTAACGTAAATGTTAAATGGATGGCAAATATAAAAGTGTAGCACACCACACTTTTCCATCTTGCAGAGTGTGTTTGTGAGAGACAGATTATAATAAAATATATATATATATATATATATATATATATATATATATATATATATAAAGAAAAAACTGGCAGCACTATAATATAGGAGCAGCGGGAGGTGCACGCCCCTGATCCGACTAAGATCCACAATTATCAAAGAAAAAAAAGGCAGCACTCTCAAAAAAGTAAAAAGTAGAAGAGGTTTATTTACCCATGTGGGACACGCGACGTTTCGGCTCCTAAGCTAGAGCCTTTCTCAAGCAAACAATGAGTGGTAGTGAACAGGTATATATACATAAAGTGCAATAGTGCATAAGCAATCAATAAATCATCAATCAGAGTAAAAAAGACATATGATTTATGGCCAGAGAAGAGGTGTGGCCATGGGGTCGCATGCAGCCCCAACATATGCTAATATGTATATGCGTTATCTTGAGGAGGATGTCGTCTCTGTTTCCCACCACTTCACCCATGTGGTGAGGTGGTGGCATTACATTGATGACGTCTTCCTCATTTGGCATGGTTCCCTTGAAGATTTGTTATTGTTTCATTCCTTTTTGAATCAAATAGACCCGGATATTAAATTTACTCTAGTACATTCGGTTACAAATGTCCAGTTTCTTGACACTATGGTATCCTTAGTGGATCGTACACTCAAAACTGACCTTTTTGTTAAACCTACTGACAGAAATTCTCTCTTGCATTACAACAGTAGACATCCACGCAATATGATTAAACATCTTCCTTACAGCCAGTTGCTACGGGCAAAACGCATTGTTTCTGATGATGCTTCACTACCTATTGCACTTAATACTATTGCTCATAAGTTCATGCAGAGGGGATACCCTGCCTCCTTGGTACATATGCAGCAAGAACGGGTGTTACAATTGAATAGAACTGACGTCCTTCAACCTAATGCAAAACGGCCTGCACAAAAACGTATTTTCTTTGTGTCTACTTTCACAGAACAATCACAGGCCATTGGTAACATTATCCGCAGGCATTGGTCTATTTTACGCAGAGGCCATGATGATATATCAGAGTTTAAATCCCCTCCTCTCTTTTCTTACCGTCGCGCGAGGAATATAGGTGACCAGTTGGTACATTCAGATACAGCCCCACAGAGACAATTGAGACAAACGGTATTACATCCACGGAAAATGGGGTGTTACCCGTGTTTGTCATGTGTAAACTGTTGCCTTATGTTGAAGGGCACACAGTTCACACATCCGGTCTCAGGTGATACCTTCTCTATTCGCCATTTCTTAACCTGCAATTCGGATTACGTGATTTATTTGTTAATTTGTCCGTGTAATCTTTGGTATGTGGGTGAGACCACGTTGGATCTGAAAACCCGACTTAATAATCATAGATATACTATACGCAAAAAGAGACTGGATTTGCCAGTCTCTAGGCATTTTGTTGAACATGGACACACTGAACACCAGCTCAGGTTTAGGATCATTGACCATGTCCCCCAACCAAGACGTGGTGGGGACCGGGCCAAGATCCTATTACGGAAAGAGCTCCAATGGATACACAAATTATCCACTTTGTTTCCATTGGGTCTGAATATGGATTATAAACTGGGTGTATTATGAGATTGTAGCCCGGCTCTTCTCTGTTGTGTCGTCTGCTAGCATTTTTTCTGTGTGTATGTGGTTTTATTGTCATGATATAAGATTGATTATAATATCTTTATGACATTTTTTCTTTTTTTTGTTACAGAATTTTTTGGATTGGGAAGGTTCGGTGGAACAATATTGGGACCAACGGTGTCAACAGAGCTCCCTACATCGTTTTTCAAATTGTTCATTTTATATTTTTTTATTATATATTTTTTTCAATAAATGATTATTGTTTTTTATACTATATGACAACACCTTAGTTTGGGCTCATTGTGGAAATGGCTTTGTGCCTGATCACCTGTACATTCCTTGGGAACATTATTCTGTGGCGGGCAGTATGGAATGCGATTGTGGTGGTTATACCACTATATGTCTCGTGTTTCTACCTAACAGTGGCTCCACTTGACAATAATGGTTGGTATGGAGCATGAATTGTGTGTTCTAGATCTTGATCACATGTCCATTGCCCCCACCATATCGCTATTTCTGATATCTGATCTAGCCACGCAGGAGATCCCTGCTGGGTTTATTTGGCAAATATTTGCGGCATACCCATTGCTCCCGTATGGATTACCGTCTTTAAGATGGTGACTCAGGGTTAAACACATTGTCCACGCATGTGTGGGTCCTCGGATGCCTAGCCAGAGACATAGATGGCGCTTCAGGTTCCGTTATATATTGTGCGCATGTCTGACATGCGCTATGGATCAAGGTGTTCTCCTATTTGATAGTTTTTTTGCGCTAAGATCCTTTTGACATGCGCAGTGGACTCTGTGTGACGCTACGGTTTCCAGATATTGCTGCGCAACGAACTTTGTCTCAAGCTCCATAATAGGATCAGGCTTGTTTTTTTAATATTTATTCACTGCACATGGTATCTCTTATTTGCATATATTGATGATTAATTAATTATGTACTTATTACACTATGGTTTACATTGTTTCACCCTGCACCTATCATGTTTTTCACACAGCTGTATTGTCTTTTTCCACTGTTATTGATTTATTTTTTTATCATGCTTTTATGTCTTTTTTACTCTGATTGATGATTTATTGATTGATTGATTGCTTATGCACTATTGCACTTTATGTATATATACCTGTTCACTACCACTCATTGTTTGCTTGAGAAAGGCTCTAGCTTAGGAGCCGAAACGTCGCGTGTCCCACATGGGTAAATAAACCTCTTCTACTTTTTACTTTTTTGAGAGTGCTGCCTTTTTTTTTCTTTGATATATATATACACACACACACATATACACACACACTTAATGTGAGCCCACGGTTCATTTACCACGCTGCATTATGTTGCAATATACCTTAAAATGTTTTTACCAGGACTTAAGCATAGTCACTAAATAAAAAGGTTTGTTTTCAAGCAGCAAACAAGTTGATATGACAAGCACAGTATTATCCTCTCCATCAGCGACAGTGG
Organism: Rhinella marina; assembly: GCA_900303285.1. NCBI lineage: Eukaryota > Metazoa > Chordata > Amphibia > Anura > Bufonidae > Rhinella > Rhinella marina. The sequence goes on along the minus strand of ONZH01015650.1, from coordinate 424,288 downwards.
CCACTTACAGGGGCAGAATGGCCAGACCCTACAGGGAAATCTCCTGGTGGGCCCACCCAAGCCCTCCTCATGCCACTGGCCAGGTACATAACCTGATGCCCTCAGCATCAATTAATGCTAGGAGCTTCAAATACTTATGCACTAGGTTGGCTGCTGCAGGCACCCTCCTGAATTCAAGTCCTCAGGAGAGCATTGCAGTTGAATACTGCTGCAGGGCGGCACTATTTTAGCTGCGCTGTGGTATTTGGTTCTGCTGAGGCTGTATTTTGTGCTGCACTACAGTATAGCTTGCCTGCCTACTACTGTTGCCCCACTTCTTTCAGTTTGGACCCACCTACAACATGGGGTTACTTTAACTTCCCAGTCTGCCTTTGGCTACTTACCTGTGACATATGGTTCTAGAGCCTTTGGTACTAAGCTCCTTGCAGTTTTTAGATCTTCTGCTGAACAGCTACCAGATTCTAACCCACATGCCATTCCCATTCTTTTCAGTACTTCTATATCATCATGTATTTCAAATGTGTTGTCAAAATTAAAAAGATATTCAAACCTGAAACAAGAGAAAAAGCATTAAAGAGCTGTATGGAAGTATATGGATAATGATGCTGAATAATACCATAGAGAGTTTAAGTTGCTCCAGATGTAGAATAAAACTGAAAAATCCTGTCTCGACTTTCCAGTCATGGTTTTAACCCTCAGATTGACAGTTTTACTCATTTCTATTGAAACCTGAAGGAATTCGGAAATTTCAGCCCTCAGATGAACTTCACAGCATCCCTTGGAGGCCGAGTTAACCAACCATCCATTAGGTTGTAGAATCTGGTCCGATTTGTACCCAATAGATAAAAGTTTGATTGAAATCTGCATGGGCTGTGTACAGTATTACAACTTGTCAACATGGCTGAAATGCAATACCAGAAAGAGCGCACAGACAATACAGACACCGTTACTCATTGTCAGCCATACTGGTTTTCAGAAACTTAAAGGGATTAGTAACATACTAACTTTACTGATTCCTGGTCTGGATTTTTTGTCAGTTTTTAGAGGACATTGTATAAGACACCCTGTGTGCTTACAGGGACTCTGAAGTTAAAGCATATTTTCTATTCTACAAAAAGGTAAAAAAATTGCAGTACAGCTAAATAGCTACATAATACGGTTGAAAAAAGGCACAAGTCCATCAATTCAAGCAAGGTACATAAGGAAATGTTAATTAAGGAAAAGTGAGAAGCCAGAATTCTACCCATTTTCATAAGCATTGTTATTTAAAGAGGACCTTTCATGGGTCCAGATGCTGTTAAGGCCTCTTTTACAGCAGTACGGATCCGGTGGGTGAAGGGTGCCGCCGGATCCGTGCTGCCGCATGAACACATGGGGCCGGAGCAGCGCATACACATACACTTACCTGTTCCAGCAGCTCCGGACCTGACCAGCGACGAGGATGACGGCGCGCACAAGGGTAAGTTTACCCACAGCGCCACCTGCTGGAGGGAGGGGAAATTGCAGGGAGACAGATCCGTCATGAACTCCATTGAAAGTCAATGGAGGACGGATCCGTTTACCATTGGGTCACACCAAACGGATCCGTCCCGATTGACTTGCATTGGGCGTCATGACAGATTCGGCTTGGGGCAGATGCCCAGACCGGAGAGCAAACCGCAGCATGTTGCAGTTTGCTCACCGGTCTGGAGACGGAACGGAATGCTTCTAGGAGCATTCCGTCGTCTTCAGTTCAGTTTTGTCCCAATTGACAATGAATGGGGACAAAACTGAAGCGTTTTATTCCAGTATTGAGCCCCTATGACAGAACTCAATACCGGAATTATAAAATGCTAGTGTGAAAGTAGCCTTAGTAAGTACAAGGTTATGTAGGGCATCTAGCATGGAGATCAGAGCAACTATTTTTTCTGGGCACTGCTCCGTTAGCCCGATGAGCCCATGTAGAATTCTCCCGCGTGCTATGCTAATGCATAGCATTGGAACAGGGAGGAGGAGACGCCAGGGTTTCTCAATGGGCGTCTCCTTCTCCCTGGCTGTAGCACTGTCTAATCGCAGCAGAGAGCGTCACAGCCAGGGAGAAGGTGAGCTTTTTTCCTCCCTGGCATCTCCTTCTCCCTGTTCCGATGCTATGCATTAGCATAGCATGAGGGAGAATTCTACATGGGCACAGCCGGCGAACGGAGCAGTGCCCAGAAAAAAAATAGTAAGTGCTCTGACCTCCATGCTAGATGCCCTACATAACCTTGTACTTACTTAACAGTGTCTGGACCCATGAAAGGTCCTCTTTAATTCTAAGAAATAATCTAAATCTTTTAAAACCATCAACTGTTCCTGTTGTGACCACATCCTCAGATGACTTTTTCACAGACTCTCCATTTTTTTTCTTAGAAATCTTTTTATAGAAGTAAGGAAAGGATAACCACCATTATTCCAATACAGAGTGCAAACAGGACAATAAAAGTCCTAATAATCTAGATTGAAAATGTAGTGTGCAAATGAAAAAAAAAAAAAAAGAAATGTACAAGCATAAACATACATATTCCCTCATGATATCTGTAGTCAGTTTTGTTGTCTTAATGTACTTTATGCCACAATTTGTCTCATCCTTAAACCTAACACTTGTCTACAAGAGCCAACCCAGTTTTCCTACTCTGAGGGATAAATACTGCACCCACTTGCCCAACCATGTTTCAAAACTGAAGTGATGTAAAAGTGCAAAAAGGTTGCAACATTTTTTGAACGGGAGCTCAAAAAGGTCGCAAAAGCCTAATTTTGCAACTTTGAAACCAGAATGTAGGAGTGAAGGCTTGATAAATCAGGGCCATAGTTCCCAGATATATGCAAACACAAGATATATTGCTTGTCAGGAATATGTATAATCGTGGGCTTGTCATGAGAGACGGAAGTGTCAGATCAATAGTCTTGTGGTGAAAAATCCTTGTCACCTACGGAGACTGAACTTTTTCTTCTCCAGATGGAGGCAGTGGCCCTTTGTCTCCAGGATATACTTTCTATGGACTGGTACACAAAACAGAACTGCATATTCCAGATGAGGCCACACCAAAGCTTTGTAAAGTGGTATTATGTCCCTGTCCCGCTATTTCATTCCTCGTTTAATGCATGACAATATCCTGGTGGCCTTAGAAGCAGCTGATTGACATTGTGTACTGTTATTCAATCTATGATCTACAGGTACATGCAAATCCTTCTCTACAAATGACTCTCCCAGTGTTACCCCCCCCAGCACATATGATGCATGTAGATCATCGCTACCCAGACGCACACATTTTTTCAACATTGAACCTCATTTGCCAAGTTAATGCCCAAATACTCAGTGTCCAAGTCAGCTTGTAGTTCATGGACATCTTCCATAGACTGTACAGGACTACATAGCTTAGTGTCATCTGCAAAAATAGAAACGGTGCTATTAATCCCGTCCTTGATTTCATTAATAAATAAATTAAAATCGTAGAGAACCCTTAGGGTACACCACTTATCACCTGGGACCATTCAGAATAGGAATCATTGACCACAACTCTGGACACAGCCCTTCAGCCAGTTTTCAATCCAATTACAAACTATACTTTCTAAGCCTATAGACCTCTATAAAATCCACCACCACTACATCTACAGCCGCCCCTCTGTCCAGGCTTCTACTCACCTCATAAAAACAAATCAGGTTAGTCTGACAACCTCTGTCCATGGTAAACCCATGCTGGTTATCACTTATATTAATGGTCACATACTCATGTATATAGTCCCTTAAGAGCCGACCGTCACATACTCCTAAAATCTCATTCTCACTGCTTAAGGGTAGAAGAGAGAGTCTCTACATATTTAGATATCACCTCAGACTTCCTCTCCTGAAAGGTGGGTGCTAATTCCATTTCCAGGACTCAAACCTATTTAGAGAATGGCATTTTCCATTTGCACTCAAGAATTTTAACAGGCTTTATCATCTCAGACACTGATTGGTTCCGACTGGTTGCTATGGACAAGTCAGTTTTCCCTTTACACCAGTTTTGATAAATCTCCCCCCTGGTGCTATCCCAGAAAAATTAGGAAAGATAACTTCTAAAATTAGGATATGGCTCTTACCCTAGTGTTAAAGTTTCATTTCAGATATATTTTTTTAAAAAATAAGCTGTCACGTGGGTGTATATGAGGAATGACACTTTCTGGACAGAAATTATCAATTCTTTTAGCAGTTTTCCACCCGGTCAGAGTTTTCAGAGCTAGTGGTCACAGGCTAGCTGGTTTCATGTCTGCACAGGCACAGGATATGAAGAAACAGGAAAGTTTGCTTGTGTTATAAGACAAATAACTGGAATTCTGCCGAGAACATCACCCAGGTAGGATGTTGTAAGGTCATTATCTCTCTCTTGTATCACCATGGGGTGTCGGCCATCTGCTACAACATGGAGACAGAAGTCCCTCAATTGTCTTACAGGCCAGTGATTTACTTTTACTACTCTGTAGGTGATTTGTCTGTTTTGTATTTATTTTATCACATTTAGTAAATATACTTATTCACTTAGCCTGTTTAAGTGTATTTATTCTCAAATCTTTGTAAATTACGTTTAAACATTGCTCCTTAACTCGGTAAACTCAGAATCAGCAACTGTAATGGAGGACATTACACATAAGAACTAAGCAGTATAAATGAGAATCTAGCAATTACGGCTACTTTCACGTCGGCCTCAGGAAGCGCACGGCGTCATAGCAACCAATGACACCGTGCGCTCCCGTTCTCTGGGGCAGCACAGGCTGGGCTTTCACAGCCTGTATACGGCCGTGAAACACAGTCATCTGAATGGGGCCTAAGAATGCATGAGGACTAAACGGAAACTTTTTTTTTCCAGTATGGAGGTCTTCTGCCCATGATACGATTATGACCCTTGTATCAAGTTCTAGTAATACCAAGAGCCCCCTGCTGCCATGAGAGCACAGTGGTATCTGAGGCTGCAAACAGCTTGCAAGCCACATGTAAAAGGCCCAAGAGCCAAATGCGGCTCCCGCACAACTAGTTGGGGAACAATGGTCTAGAATACTACAGTAATGAGGCAGGGAAGATGCACAAGCAACCTCTCTCTGTGTAAGACAACATGCAAAGAGAAGAAGGCAGGGAGTGCTGGCGTATCACTAATTCAATTTACTCAGCAAGCATGGAGAGGAAGCAGTTTGCTAAAAAAAAAAAAACTGCATATAATAAAGTAGTATGGAAAAAGTATAAGAGGAGGTTTAGTAAAAGTGGTAAGAACAGTGTGCAGACAGTTTTATTTTGTCATATGCAAAAATCGCCAGTCAGCACTACGGAGATGGCGTTGCGGTGCACGTGTCCTAGGGTGGCGTCTTGCATCAGTAGTAATAGAAAAGGACCGGCACTCACTCAAAGTTGCTTTTTGAAAATGCCTTTTTATTGCCACTGTCTGAGGAAGGCACAGATTGTGCCAAAACGCGTCACAAATATGTGGCAATAAACAAGCATTTTCAAAAAGCAACTTTGAGTGAGTGCCAGTCTTTTCCTATTACTCATTTTGTCATTTTTAGGTTTAGCCTTCCTTTAATCGGTATACACAAGGCTGAGAAAGGGTTAAAAATGTAATGTTTCTATATACTTACTTGTCATTAGAAATGCTACAATCAATCACAGTTTTCTTGCTGGTGTTCACTATGATGAAAGGTAAATGTATGACTGAATTGGCAGGAGGAGATCGATTTGCTTGCTGCTCTGCCTGACGATTTCTTTGAACTAGGTTTTTGAAGGCAATTTGCTGAAACACAAACAGAACACGTGCGTCCACTGAATGGGTACATTGGTTATGTCATTTATGGATGTTTACAAATTCTCAGTCCCCATAAATGTAAAGGAAAATTTTGCTCCCAATTGACATTCTACAATGTTTGAGGGCCACATTCAAAAACTACATAAAAAGTTGCGCAACTCAGTAATTTATGTATTAGTCAATTATGTAGAAAATGACAAGCAGGTGACCATGTATGCCGAGATTACCTGTAGTATAAGTTCCTGTAGCTGGGACTGTTTTTGTTTTATTCTTTCAAGACGTCTTTGTCTTTCAACCTGAGAAAAGAAAACTCCAATTACTAAGACAAGTATTTTTGTGCACACTCTGCATGAGTCTAGCATCCATTGCCAAAAGACACATTATATACAGATGTCACAAAGGTCCGAGGTGGGAAAACCACTTTCAAGAGCACACTGGAAAATGTTATTTTGAGCAGAGGTTAGACGCTAACAAGGTCTACATATTTGTCCTGGTATAATCTTGTTTTATGGGGCAGATGTTTGTTTTAACCCCTTAATGACCAATGACTTACTGTGTACGTCATGATGGGTTGTTAGTTACCGCATCGTGACATACACAGTACATCATAAGATAAAAGCGGCACCGCAAGTATACTTGCAGTGACACTGGCATCTAAACAGGTGTCACTCTGCAGGGGACCAATCAGCGCAGTCCCTGTGTTTAGATCGCTGTGATTGGTCAGTCGGATTTGACTGACCAATTGCAGCATTGAGCAGAACACCTCCGATCTCCTCAGTGAGTGTTGAGAGGATCGGGGCTGCGCTGTTGTGGAGTCCACGCAGCCCGATCCCACCAATTTAGTACGGCAGCTGGTGGAGGTCACCAGTATCTGATCGGTGGGGGTCCAACACCCGGGACCCCCGCCAATCAGCTGTTTTGAGAAGGCAGTGGTACTTCTATATAGCAACCGTGCTTGGTATTGTAGCTCAGTCCTATTCACTGGAATGGGCTGAGCTGCTCGTAGGCTAAGTGACACATGAACGTGTCATCACTCAGCCTAGGAAAAACAGAGAGAAGGCTACAGTACTCACAAGATCGCTGATGCCTTCTCAAACAGCTGAGGATAGGTCATCAGTAGTAAAGATAGAAAGAAAAAAAAAACCTTTGGAAAACCCCTTTAAATGTCTTGAAGTGCAGCAACAATTTTTTTACATTTTTATTGTAAACCAAAAAAACTACTGTATTTTCTGGACTATAAGTAACAAAAAATTGGGGCCAACAGTTCAGTGCGTCTTAGTGTAAGGGTGCATTCCCACCGTATGTATTTTGCGGTCGGTAAAATGAAGATCCGCAAGATATAGATTACGTCTGTGTTGGATCCTTTTTTGCAGACCCACTGTAATAATGCACACTCTCTCTTATTAGCGGGGCTGCGGAACAGTCATACAGATACGGACAACACAATGTGCTGTCCATATTTTTTGCGAACTAATTGAAATGAATGGGTCCGCACCCGACCCGCAAAAAATGCGGATCAGATGAGGACCAAAAATATGGGGCCTAAAGCTGAGCTTTTATGTACTGCAGTGGGTCGCCTTGCTGCAGCATTACAGCACAGCAAGGTTCCTGCAATAGACATCACAGGCTGCCCTGCTGTGCTGGATTGGGATAACTGTCTGCGATGCACAGAAGGAATGCCACACTGCAGTGGCAATGTCTACAACGTGACAAATTGGTTGTCGCTCTGGAGAAGAACCTGCTTGGCACGTGTACCTCTAAAGTGACATGTTATCTGTCTTCAGGGCCACAGCCAAGAGGCAAAGGAGTTGTTCAGCAGCCGGCCTCTGTTTATGCGGCGGAGGTGCCACTGGCCAAATAAGCCAAATGGGTGTTAGAGAGCCTGCTGCTCTGCCAGGAAAGTGCCCATGAGCATAGAACACAAACGCTCAGGTAGCATGCTTTGTCTGTGGCTACAGCTCTGTGTACAATTGAGGGGGCACGGGGGGGGGGGGGGGGGGGGGGGGGTTTTCTAGATATGCGATTATAAAGCAGATGAATGGTGGTAAATAAGGGAACCATCTGGTATAACGGGCTCATGCATCAGTCTTTCTAATAACCGGCACCTCATTTGTTGTGTCATTTCCATCCATATTAAGTATGTCGATGTAAAAGGGGATCCCTGCAATCAGCCAGAGCCTGTCCATCACAAGGAGGAGCTGCTGATTTCACTGGGTGCAGTATGGCAGCTGATCCAAGGGGTCCCCTCCAAGTTCTGCAGCATTTACAGTACCAACAAAGCGTAAGGGCTGTATTACACAAAACAAAACATTCCTAGGAATGCTCAATAATGATTGTCTGCTGGTGTAAAGGCGCTCGTTCATCGGGTAATCGCATCTTTCATACGGTCACAAAAATCACTGTTTGCTGGCAGCAGATCGTGATGGCATTAGTGATCCTTTGTCCTCATACAGTGAAGGAGATCATTTACATGCAGCGGTCTCCTCCACTGACAAGCAGGTGATTGTTGGGAAGAAACGCTTCATTCCAGAGAATTGTCTGTACAGCCCTAAGTTTTCAAAAACCTTATTCAAAACACCACAGATAAAACCAACAGTGTAAATTGACTTAAGTTGTCTGTTTTGAATTCCCAGCATGTCAATTTTACATGCAAAGTAAAAAAAGACCCACTGTGTTCCCAGCAGCAACGCACTGCAATTAGTAACCCATTTCAGGTGTTTTTTGCAGCAGATTTCATGGAAAATCAGCAAGAGACTCGCTAGGTGTGGTCATACCTTCAGCAGCAGCTCCTTGTGGTAATACCTGTCGTACTTAACCTTATAACTAATAGAATATCACAGGGGAAAAAAACAAAAACAAAACACTAACATGATGCTGATTGCACTTTACAGCGGTTGTCAGTTTCAAGAGGAAGCCTGACAACTCAGAGGATCCACTTTTAATTAAGAATAGATGATTATTACCTGACAGATTCCACACTGCCGCTGCACAGTTATGTCATGTTTACTACACATGACCACTACAGCCAAAATCCAGCCTGTGATGCACTGAAGAGGCCAGAGATTGCCTGCAGTGGTCATGTATCATTCACGTGATGCCACTGCCGCAGCTGGGAAAACAGAGCCGGAGCGGTGGTGCGGTATCGGTCATGTATTTCATAAAATGGAGCCTGTGGTGTACAGGCTGGTAGAAATATAGGAATCTGTACACTGCTTGCTTGGCTCTGAGGAGGCACCATCATAACCAAAGAGCACAGCGCTCAGTGTGCTTCTGCTTCTTATAAAATGACAACTTACACTTCACAGACAAAACGTACCTCTAAATTTTGACATTCCTGAGCAGAGTTTGTTGGTAGACCAATCCACTTTATTTCCTTTTTTTCTTTAGAAATAATGTTCATAGCCATAAGTACATTTAAGGCATCATAAACGCGACGTCTGATGTTCTTCTGGTCATATGCCTGCTGTAAATAAGAACATTTACAATGTTACAAATTTATATTAAGTTCAGTGATCAAACTAAAGTACAGCACAGAAAATATTCTAAACTGTTGGAGAACTATATGCGAGACCTAAAGAGGACCTGGCATCACGAGATGTAGGGAAATCTGCACATTGCGGTGTGTCTTCTACAGCTATCGGTTTCACTGGGACTGCAGACTGGTGCTTCTATTTCTCAATGATTTCCTTCAGAGAGCTGATCTGACAGCTCAATCTGTAGCCCTTACATTCAGTTCCCTCACCGCTCAAAAATACTTATTTAAGATGAATGCAAACCGATAAGATTTTAGCTTTAAATTCCTATAGAGATCAATTTAACTCAAGATAAGTAGAATGCAATAATAAAAAAATTGCCCATAGCCTTTAAAAGGGAAATTGTCATCACGTTGAATTGCGCAAGTCAAGAGAATTTTTTTGGATATCCAGTGATGTACCGAGCTCTCCATAGGGACTGTTAGGTGGAGGGCAGCGATAAAGCCGGCCCATCAGTGCTGGTGACGTCACAGAATACACTGGGTGGAAGCTTCTGCCTAGCAGTGTTAAAAACAAACAACAAAGTCCTTGCCTGGCGGATCCAGCTCAGGGCAAGGAAGAGCATTGGGGCATGAAATGAGGGACTACCTCAGCTCTTGTTTTATTATTTTTTCCAATTTATAACGCTAATGATGCCTTCACACGTGGCAGAATTTGTTGCAGAAATTTGAGACTGAAAACCAGTTCCATTTACCTGAATGGGCTAGGTTTTGGCTGCAAGCACATGGATTTCTTCAAGTGCCATTCAAGTGAATTGAACTACTACATGCAGATATTTTGTGCAACAAAATCAGCTGCATATGAATGCACTGCAAAAGCCTAAAAAATAAAAAAGTAAATCTTTGAGCATAAAAATGATATTCCGGACAAACACTGGAAAAAAAGCATATTGCTAGCCAAACAAAGTTATAGCGGTTAAACTAATGGCTTGAAGACCAAAATTATCCCAGTCCTGAACCAGTTAAAGGTGTTCTCATAAATTTCATTAGGGGGAAAAAAAAAAAAAAAAAAAAAAACACCTGAAGTATCAACACCAAAAATGTGAGTTGGCAGCAGCTTGTTACAAGCAAAGCACCTACATCTCCCAGCAGAGCACAGCTATCAGCTCTTCATTCATAGCACCAGAGATTCCACTACAGCACTATGGTATGTGATGCCACCCAATTTCCTTCACCACTGTCTGGAGAGACACATAGCCATATCTTTCTATGGATTTAGAAGCAGGGACAAACAAATTAAAGATGTCTGGGCAACTGGATTAGGAGATCACTACACCATCACTGAGAAATGTGGGTCCACCAAATGCAGGAGAAGGCGGACGAGTATTTTGGCCACAAGAGAAACAGCAGGGGGCGCTAGTCGAGAGGAAAATTTAATGCAATAAAAATATTGTAAGATTTTATGTACATGAACTGTATATGACAACATTACTTCATTTGAAATGCCCTACTCATTGCATGCTTTTTGAGGAATGACCGCTTTAACATACAAACATTTTGACAGGGGTGAGTAATTAAAGGGGTTCTCCAGGAATAAAAAAAAATGAAAATACTTACTTTATTATAAATTTATTCCCAAATACCATCCATTAGTTATAATGGCTTGTTTTGTCTAGGGAGCAATCAGGGGAAATAAAATGGCCGCCGTTCTATTCTCTCCTATGATCCTGAGAACAAATAATGTCTTCAGATAAATCTCTGTGGGAATGGAGATCATGAGTAGACATGAAGTACAGAGAGGAGGATTGGGGGGGGGGGGGGAGAGGCTGATGAGCAGCACCACTTGTATGCATTTTATTTCCCCTGATTGCTGCCTAGACAAAACGAGCCATTCTAACTAATCAAATTTGGGAATATATTTCTAATAATGTAATATTTAAGTATTTTCCTTTTCTTAACTCCAGGAGAATCCCTTTAAAACAAAATATTTGAAACAAGATAACTTTAGAAAAAAAAAAACAAACAAAAAAAACAATCACCCATGTTGTTCCTTAGTTATTGAACCGTCCACTTACCGATTCATTAGGCGATATGTGATTATCCGCTGAACTAAATTCTGCCACCAGTTCATCAGCCACCTCATTATAAGACGTTGTGCCCTTTTTCTGTACTTTTTCACAAACCTTCATGGAAAAGTGACGTAAGCCCTTGCCATTTTTCTCTCCTTTTTTATTCCTTTTCCTATATAAAAACAGAAAATTAAAAGTATATGGCGACTATCAACAGCAGCCGTCCATCAGGCAGAGCTTCTAAATGTGGGATGTAGAGCTGATCTTTGTCATATCTAACAAGTCCCACAACCAATAACAGAACGTTATATAGCAGCAGGAGCAGACCCACTGAACAAAGTCAGCGGTCACTCACTTCTTGTGCTGTAGTTTTAGAAAAATATATCTTATTCTTTGCACTGAAATATTGTGCTGCCTGGCTAATATGAGTTATCCAGATATACGGCTCATAGTTATGTGTCTGCTGTGCTCATGAGGGAAGGACAGCTGGATGCTGGGGATACATATGTATCACTTCTGAGAAGGGTGGGGAGCACATAACAGTTTTACTCCGCCCGCCTCTCGACATGCCTGACCTTCGGCGGCAGCACGGATGAGGCAGGCTGTTCACCTGCCGGAACAGCCTGCCGCAGAAGCATGCCGCTAGTGTGAAAGTAGTATGGGAAGCAAGAAAGGAAAAACTAGTTCTATCCAATCTGTCTCTCACAACAGGTGCCAACAGGGTTTCCCCCAAAAAACATGAGATCAGTGTGAAGTTTAAAGGTGATGGCAGAAGAAAGCCTGCAGAGTAAAGAGTACTGTTGCTGAGGCAGCCATAAGATGGCAGATGCCCCTTCCAGCTCTGTGTCCCATTGACCAAATGTAGACATCTGGTAAGAAGATGTAGATGGGTAAGAACAGTCAAACATCCTAAAGAACACCGCACTGGCTGAGAATTGGGAAAATATTAATCAATGTTTAAATATTAGGTTCAATATCAATGCAAAAGTAAAAAAAAAAAATATTCAGCTTCATTTTGGCATTCATGTTATGGTATATACTTTCCTACACTACAAATCGAACATTTACTGGAATACACCAAAAGCATGCCTCTTACCCAGCAGACCATGGAGACGTGTCTGTAACTTGGTTCTGTGAAACAAAGTGCGTGTTGGGAGTATGCGGACTTCCTAATAAAATCGTACTTGGTGCAGACTGTCTTTGTGGTGTGGTAATAACCTGTGATTGAAAGAAAAAGCATGGACAATCCTGTTATACGTGCAGGAGAGGCAAGTGTCCATCCACATGTTTATAGGAACACCTAACATAATGCTGATGGAGGTTCTAATAGCATATAGCCTCCACAAACCCTCCAAATGGATAACACACAACAGTCATTTATAGAAGTCCTGGAACACAAGCTCTTTATGGGTCAGTAGGCCATGAAAACACATTGTATAAAAGTTTATTACATTGACCAGTGCAGCCATTTTTCCGGCTAGCCGCTCAAGTGCACAAAAGCAAGAAGGCCATTTCCCCCCCAAAGTGCTTGTTACTAATAACTGATCTGAACTGCAGAGCACATGGCCTTAGAAATTTACAATGGACTGTTAATAAATGTTGGGATTGCATTGCTTAGTAGGAAGCATCAAGGGTAAAGCTGTGAAACATACACTATATGGACAAAAGCATTGAGAACCCTACAGGAGCTTTTATGACATCCCATTCTCAAGGGGACCATACACATTTAATACCTATTGGCACCTATTAATACCCATCTTGGATATAAAGATGTTTTCGACAATTGTACACTTCCAACTTAGTGGGAACAGTTTGAGGAAGCCCCTTCTGCTTCAGCATGACTGTGGCATGGTTGGGTGAGTTTAATGTGGAAGAACTTGAATGGCCCACACAGATCCCTGAGACAGACCTCAACCACAGTGAACACCTTTGGGACAAACTAGGACAGATTGCAGGCCAGGCTTATTGTCCACAATCAGTGTCTGACTTCACAAATGCTCTTCTGAATAATTGGGCAAAAATTACCGGTCACACTCCGAAACCTTGGGGGGGGGGGGGTGTTAGGAGTTGTTTAGTATGGAGCAAGAGAGTCTTCGGAATGATGGGTGTCCTTCTAACAGCTGATGTGCTGGGTATTGAGTCAGGACCTCCCTAATCTAATACTGAGGGCCTATTCTAAGGAATGCATCACTGTCATACCAACGCATATTCAACCATTGTATTTAGAAAAATAAAAAAAACTGCTGAAAAAAAAAATTCCTCCTCATCTTTGCTCATTTGGCGCAGCATCTCTTACTAAACAGGCACTGTTCCAAGGGAGGTATCTATTCATCTATGGGATTTTCATACACAACAGTATATATGGAGCACCTACAGGAGCTTAGGATACCTGTACTGGTAAGAAACTTGTAGAAACACTAGTAATACCCACATGGGCATGACATCCATGTGACCACCCTGCCCCTGTGCTATGGCACTGTGTGCACGTCAGCATGCCCAGCGCTGTGAACACATGAGGCCGTCGAGGTCACATTACATGGCTTGTACTGTATGGCAGCTGTGACATTTCATCACATGCAAGTCTCCACAGTAGGGAGTGGTGGGGAGGGATGTCAGCCCTGGTAACAGTCTACTCACACTGTGCACTTTAATAACATTTTATTGCAATGCTTATGGCAATGGCACTGTTTGTATTGATTTAGCAAAAAACTCAGTGTTGTCTAGATTTTGCTTTAATCACCGCAATTTGATGCAGAGTAAATACGCCTTAAAAGGGATATTCCCGGTTATAACAAGTCATCCCTTATCCACAGGATAGGAGTAAACTATCATATTGGTGGGGTCCTACCACTGGATGAAGAGAAAGGGGGGGGGCCGTTCCCTGCAACGGACAGAGAGCCCAATCGGAAAAGCACACCACACCTCCATTCATTTGTATAGGAGTGCCAGAGATAACTGGGTGCAGCGTGCATTTCCATCCGGCAGCTCTGTCCATGTCAGGGGGGGGGGGTTCCACAGGGTACAGGTCCTGTTCTCGCAATCTGTGGCAGTCCCAATAGTTATAGCCTTTCCTGTGGATAGGGGATAACTTCTTCTGAAATACCACTTTACTTCTTCAAATGTTTGCAGTTTCCTGCAAGGAAAAATCTGAGTCCAGAAAAGCCTGCTTAAACAGTGTGATGCTACAACGGGAGCCAACATTTTATGTGCAGATTTACATATACTACAGACTTTAAAGTCCCTATGGTAGGCGGACAAAACTTACAGAATAATCAAGAGCAAGGTTAATATGGAAGTGAAGATAATATCGGAGTTATTTTAAGCACTACTTACCTTGACCCTATTAGTTGCTGAGAGAGGATTTTTTTATTATTATCTGTCTTAATTCCAGGTGACCTCGCTCAATGTTAGCAGCACATAACCAGATGCAAGCAGCTCGCTATACATTAGATAGGAACATTAAGGAATGTGCCCTATCTTACTATAGACCGGGAGACACCCGAGACAAGTGTAATACAATACATGACAAATGCCACGTCCAGCAGTAAATATTCACACACAGAGATTGCTTACCACTTGCTGAGAAATATTAACATTGGACTGTCCAAATGTTTTGGGCAATAGCTGTTTTCCGACGGAGGATGGATGAACAGCCAACAGCGACACTACACCTGAAATTACCAAAGACACAGCGACTCATTTCAAGAGGAATTGGTTTAGAATCGGAGTAAAAGTAAACCAAACATTTCATTAAAGAACCTAATAATCCAGAAATATATACAGAACGGGGTGCATCATTACAATTGGTCGTTCCCCAAAGGGTGTAACTATTCATCTAAATGGGGTTTGCAGAAATTCAGGCACCATGGAATGGATTGTACTGGTGCAGAAATCCCTGCAACCAAATACATTTCCAAATGTCAAAGAGGACCTTACTGTCACCTCTCCTGACATGTCCGTTTTAGTAACTACTTGCATTCTTGAGCATATTTTCATGTAACCGTTTGCCATTCCTCTATTATTCCCACTAGACATTTAGGATTAAATCGCCAGCGGTCTGTAGTAAATTTCTGACTGGGTGTTACCAGCTAGGGGAGTGTCCCTGCAGTCTGACTATATGGTAACACCCAGTTGGATCTTTATCGCAAACTGCAGGCAATTCATACCTAAACTTTTAGAAAGAATAACAGGAATGGTACAACAGGGACATAAGAGCAGACGCTCTATAATTAGTTTTGGAAAGCAAAGTTACTAAACAAGTCATCATATAGAATCTAAAAAATACATAAATTCAGGATAACAAGTAATGTATTCCTTTAAATCCCTGCTCTATGCTTAATGGGGTATTCTCATCTTGGACAATGGGGGCATATCGCTAGGATATGCCCCCATTGTCTTATAGGTGCGGGTCCCACTGCTGGGACCTGCACCTATATCGAGAACGGGGCCCCGAAAGTGAAGGAGGGCGCATCGCGCATGCGCAGCCGCCCTCCATTAATTTGTATGGGGCCGCCGGAAACAGCCGAGCACTTGCTCGGCTATTTCCGTTGGCTCCTTAGAAATGAATGGGAGCACACTGCGCATGTGCGGCTCCCATTCATTTCTATACCCGCACCTATAGGACAATGGGGGCATATCCTAGCGATATTTCCCCATTGTCCAAGATGGGAATACCCCTTTAAGGGCTCACGCACACGAACAAGCCACATTTTGCAGTCCACAAATTGCAGATCTGCAAAAACCACATGCTTCCTGTGTGCGTTCTGCAGGTTGTGGAACGGAGCAGGCGGCCGCAGAACGGAGCAATGGATGGGTGGTATCGCGTGGTATCGAATATCACAATACTTATTTTTGGTATCAAACCCAAATCAAAATGTTGGCATCTTGACAACTCTAATCCTAAAACGATCAATAAGATAATTAGGCTAGAGCAAACTTAGCTTCGGATGATAGATCGGAAGTTGATTTGTTCAGAAACTTTGTTATTGCCGTTTCCATACGGCATTAAAATGTATTAGCTCTGTGTAGGAAAAAACTTTGTCTTGTCCAAATATGCACCGTTAAAAACATTTTAAAATAGAAATCCAAGGTGGACTTTGGTACAGAGGTACCAGTCAGTACCAAAGCCCACTTCGGATTCCCATTTTAAATTGCTTTTAAAAACACAGATAGGAACACCAAAGTAATTCACCGAAGTCTCACACAACTTCAGGCAAGACGAAGTTTGGCTACATGGAGCCAATACATTTTAATGCTGTACGAAAACTGCATTAACAATGAAGTCTGTTTACAAATCGACTTCAGATCTATGATCCGAAGCTCAATTCGCTCAAGCCCAATGATAATCCCCCAAAAAACTTTTAGCTCCGTGTAATTTTCTTCCTGACTCCATCGTTCATCTGGGAGATGTTATGGAAGCGGTCATCAGCATGCGGGAGGCACAGGCGCTGGCTGTACTCCTCTTCCTTGGTCTCGCCTCACTCACCTTCCGGGCCCCGCTCTGTGTCCTGATATGTACAGTGTCAGGACCTAGTGCACACAGCCGCGCACTATGACCTGATGTTGTGAGCTGGGAAGACGACCAGGGAGGATGAGTAAATCGGCCGAGTGGCAGCGTCATCCAGGGATGGACAGGCAAGTTTATTTTAAAAGTCTGATCTGAGGTCTGGTGGGGGGTATGATGGGGGGTTGATTTGAGGCTAATGGAGGCTGAAGAGGGTCTGATGGAGGTGGAAAGGGGGGGGGTAGACTGATCTAAGGCTGAGAAAGGAACAGAGGCAGGGACAGCTGCGAAAGCAGAGGCTAGAACAGCGGCATGGAGAGTGAAAGCTGGGTGAACTGTGAACTCCTCTCTGGGATGAGCTTGGCCACCATTCATACCAAATAAAGATATAAAGAACTAAATATATAATCTCAACTTTAAAATCAGACAGTTATATTTGGTCAAAATGGCACCTGCACTATATATATTATATATAGTCCAGGCGCAATTTTGTGCTGCAAGAATACAGTGCTCTGGATTTTTTTTTTTTTTTAAACTGAAGCACAATTTCTGTAACTTCACAATTATATGTTTGACCAAATATAGCAGTCAAATTTTTACATTGAGAATTTTGTATGGCCGCAAACAATGTTACAAATATTCAAATGGCTCTCAGCATCAAAAAGGCTCCTCATCCCTGATTTACATGAAGCGATCATCTCCACTGTATGGGGAGTAGTGATGGCTACTGCTAGGGCTTGTCTTCATACAGATTTATTGGTTTCTCACAACCTGCTGCCCAGAAACAATGATTTAACCCCTTCGCGCCCAGCGCCGTACATGTACGGCGCTGGGGCGATGCGGGCACATGGCGCCTGTTTCTAACAGCAGAGACTTGCCGCTGCTTACCGCCATCGGCGGCGTCTTCCTCAGAGTTTAGATGCCGTGATCCCGGCATCTAGTTGCGTCTCAACCCGGAAGCGAATTACAGACACCCCGTGTGGCCAATCGGGGTGTCTGTACACCATATGAAAACTGTAATCCTCGCTGGTGATTACAGTTTTCAAAGTGCAATTCTTATTCTGGCCACTAGATGGCAGGCCAGGATAAGAAATGAGCAATTCTTGGATTTCTGAGTCTATAAAATCCATAATTGCTCATAAAGAAAAAAAAAAGCCACAATATATAAGCCCATATTTGAGCTTTCAAATAGTTAAAAAAAAAAAAAAAAAAAAAAAAAAAAGTTAAATATATAAAAAATAAAAAAAAGATATAAAAGTTCAAATCACCCCCCTTTCCGTATAATTAAAAAATAAATACCTAAATAACAACAAATATAGACATCATGGGTATCACCGTGACTGAAAACGCCCATACTTTTAAAATATATTAAAAAAAAAAAAATTCCAATACGGCGAATTGTGTGGCGGAAAAAAGCGTCCAAATGGCGATTTGCCGTTTTGTCGCTTTTTTTTTTCTAAAAAAAATTAAATAAAAAGTGATCAAAAAGTCATACACACCCCAGAATGGTATCAGTAAAAACTTCAGATCGTCCCGCAAAAAATGAGCCCCCATACAGCTCTGTACACATAAATACCAAAAAGTTATAGGGGTCAAGATTTGACAAGGAAAAAAAAAAAAAAAAAGGGCAACTTTCTAATTATTTTATCACTATGAAAACGCAGGAAAAACTATACATATTAGGTATTGCCGGATTCGTACTGAACAGTAGAATGAAAGTAACGGATCAGTTTTAATGCACATCGAACGCTGTAAATAAGAAACCCGTAGAACTGTAGCAGAATAGCGTTTTCTTTGCAATTTCACCCGGTTTGGAATTTTTTTCCCGCTTCCCACTACACCGTATGCAATATTAAATGGTGGCGTTGGAAAGTACAACTTGTCCCGCAAAAAACAAGCCCTCATACAGCTATGTGAACAGAAAAATAAAAGAGTTATGGCTGTTTGAAGGCAGGGAGCGCAAAACGAAAATGCATAACCGAAAAAACCTCCGGGCGCGAAAGGGTTAATGTGCTGCAGGAAAGATCATTGCACCCAATGAACAAGCGTTTTTCAGGTGATTTACACTGGCCTACTGTCAGGAATGAGCGCTTGTACTCACTACCATAGTCATTCCTCCCTTATTCGGTTCTATTGATTATCGGTAAAACATTCCTGACTACACAGAGATGTGCAGACAATTATCGTACATCTTTCATCCTGAGAAAATATGCAAATCAGTGGACAAACCAGTGATTGATTATCGACTGACTGGTGGCACAATTAGAGTATTCCTATTAACACCTCTTCCCAGTAATTGGCTAAATATGGTGCAGTGTAATAGAGATTTCCTGGTTAAAATGATGCCCACAGCATTAGCATTAGATTACTGCTTACTCCCTGCTGCTCCGATCCTCCGCACTGCCCTCCCTGTCTTTATCTTGACGGTTTACACCTGACAGCATGTCACCACTAAACTCAGTCATCTGCTGGAGAGTAGTAGTGAGAGTAGTAGTAGTAGTAGCAGTAGCAGCAGCAGCAGTAGTATGTGACCATGCCCATAGCCAGCTGGAAGACAGCGGGGGCGACAGAGCAGGCAAGTATGAATCTTCTGTTTCAAGGGCCACGCAGCAAGAACTTGTTTTAAAAAAAAAAAATATATATATATATATATATATATATATATATATATATATATATATATATATATATATATATATAATTTTTACTGGAAAAAAGTGCCGACATTTCCTTCTATTCTGGCTCCTAATCATAAATGAGCGTTTTCTTTCACTGCAGAGGCCGGCGCTCACTGGATATCTCTGCCAGCCCCCCAGTTACAGATGCCCTGCAATAACCAGTAAGCACTTTACCTAACTAGTGGGGAAAGACCTTATTATTCAACCCTTTAATGACCAGGTCTGAAAAGTCCTTAAAGACAGACACTATGATTTTCCACACTTGCTGGTTCAGACGGTCCCGTTATGCAGGAGTCCCCTCTTACTCTTTTTTTTAAGTGTGTTCATCTATTTCATTTAAGATTTGTGTGTGTCATTAAAAGATATCGACAGTATCCCCCATACCAGTGACCTCTACAGCACCCCCACCCCCTTAACAGTGACCTCCACAGCCCCCACCATTTAACACTGCCCCGCCTCCTTAAAATGGGACCTCCACAGCAGCCCATCCCATTAACTTTGAACTTCACAGCAGCTCGCCTCTAACAGTGAGTCTCACAGCACCCCACTCCCTTGACAATGACCTATTCAGGGGCCCGCCACCTTGACAGTGACCTCTACAGCACCCCGCCCATTAACACTGACCGCCATAGGGGACCGTCCCATTATCTGTTACCTCCACTGTTCTTTGCCCCTTAACAGAGACCTCCACAGCACCCGTCCCTTTACCACTGACTGCTACAGTACCCTGCTCTCTTAACAGTGACCTCCACAACAGCCTTACCTTCAGGAAACATGTATGTAACGCCGGCGAAAGAGCAATCAGCTCTTCCATTCTATGGTAAGACATCACCTCCTCATACCATTCTTCCAGAGTTGGTGGGGATGCCGACTTCCAGTGTCTAGGGATTACCGCCTTAGCAGCCTGAATGAGGAACCTAAGCAAAGAATTCTTATATGCGGGAATACTGAGATCAAAGATCTAGAGAAAAAACGCCTCAGGAGTGTTAGGGATCAGGAAGTTGGTGATCTTTATAATAGCCCCATGAACAGAATTCCAGAATTCCCTTAAGCCTGAACATTGCCACCAGATATGCAGCAGGGAACCTTCCGAAGTTCCACACCTCCAACACCGGTCCGTGACTGTAGGGAACCATTTGTGTAATAACGTTGGTACTCTATACCATCGGGACAAGATTTTATAACAAGTCTCCTGCGCTCTTGTCGCTACCATTGCTTTGTGTGTAAAGATCTAACACTTGAGCCATTGAGAAGAGGACAATGTGATGCCCAGGTCTTTTTCCCCACATTGCGCAGAATGGTGGAGGTGAGAAAGATCGTTGTTGAAGAAGTAGCTTATAAATAAAAGAGATGTCACGAAAGACCGCTGATGGGGCTAGACAGGCCTGCTCGAAGACCGTCAGATTTCTCGTTAGGTCGTAGTTAACCCGAACAGGCAAATAGATGTTTAAGTTGAGTATACTCATAGTTGTGTCTATTCGTGGGAGTGATGGTGTCTAGTAGGGTAGACAAAGGCTTCAAGGATGAACCTGAGAACCTGACAGAAGTGGAGGGGGGAGAGTCTGGTACCTGTGAGAAAAGGAGTTGAGGCACCCGGAGGGAATAATGGATTGTCCGTGATAGGGGTAAGGGGTCCCTTTTGGTCTATCAGAGAGGTGTTAGGGCCTATAGTTCCCAAAATGGCAAAGGTGTGAGCTGAGGTGAAGGAGAGCAAGGAATTCATGTTTCTCTGACCACTCCGCACCCAGGGGATAGCGGTTAACGCACACAGCGTCAGATCCCTCGCAATTTGAACCCATTGTTTCTTAGTATGCTTCCGAAACATGTCTAAGAGCCTTGCATAAGCAGTAGCATGATAGTAAAGGCGGCAGTCCGGAAGACCAACCCCACCAGTCTCCTTAGTCAGAGTTAACACAACCCAGCGGATTCGTGGTTTCCCGGGGGACCAGACAAATTTCATAAAGGTTCTACGGATCTGAGTCCAGAACTGTAGAGGGATCCGGATGGGGATGGTCTGCAGGAGATATAGCAGTTTGGGTAAAAGATTCATCTTAATAATACTGACCCTCCCAAACCACGAAAACTCATTCCGATTCCAGGATTCCAAGTCTTTTTGAAAACGGGCCAGGAGGGGGGCAAAGTTGTCCTGAAACAATCGTGATAAAGTATGAGGAATACGAAAACTTCAAGACCAGGCCTAATTTTGCAAATCTGACATGTGTCACTTCATGTGGTAATAACTTTGGAACGCTTTTACTTATCCAAGCCATTCAGAGATTGTTTTCTCATGACACATTGTACTTCGTGTTAATGGTAAATTTGAGTCAATATGTTTTACCTTTATTTATAAAAAAAAAAATCAAAATTTACTGAAAATTTTGGAAAAAAAATAAATTGTTTAAATATTAATTTCTCTGCTTTTAAGTTGCATAGGGATATCTAATAAAATTGTTATTAATGAACATTCACCATAGGTCCACTTTATGTTGGCATAATTTTGGAAATGTAATTTTATTTTTTTAGGACGTTAGAAGGCTTCAAATTTTAGATGTAATTTAAGATTTTCATGAAAATTTCCAATAGTTAATTTTAAAGGACCTTTGCAGTTCTAAAGTGACTTTGAGGGGCTTAAATAATAGAAACCTCCCATAAATGAACATATTTTAGAAACTACAGCCCCCAATGTAATCAAAACTGATTTTACAAAGTTTGTTAACCCTTTAGATTTCCCACAAGAATTAAAACAGAAGGAAGGTGAAATTTAAAATATATTTTTTCGCAGATTTTCAATTTTTAATTAATTTTTCCCATAAGATAGCAAGGGTAAACAGCAAATCAAACCTGAATATTTATTTTCCTGATTCTGAAGTTTGCAAAAACACCCAATATGTAGTTGTAAACTGCTCTGTGACCAACAGTAATGAGTGCGAGATAGTACAAGCATTTGTGATCGCTCAGGTTCTCAGGTTAAAACTCCATGTTCTTGGCTGTCAGGAGGCAGCTGAGTCATGGAGCTTTTATGTACAGGTGCTGCACACAGGGGGCAAAGCTGAAGGACGTTTATAGTCAATGGGCAGACTTGAAGTGGTTAAGGGAGGCCACTAAAGCAGGGTCTAAGGAAACATTCAGAGCATGAGACTTAGCCATGTTGATTTTGTAGTTAGACCATGTCCCAAAACAACCCAGTTCTCTTTGTAAGCAGGGGAGGGATACCCTCGGGTTGGTAATGTACAATAGGAGGTCATCGGTGAATGCTGCACATTTATGCTCCTGACTCCCTATACGGATACCTGTGATGTCAGGGTTGTCCCTAATAGCGGCCATTAGATGTTCCATGATCAGAACATATAAGAGGGGAGAAAGTGGGCAGCCCTGCCGTTTGCTGTTACGAATCAGGAGGGGAGGGGATAAAGTACCGTTGATTCTCAATCTGGCCGATGGTGCTTGATACAAGGTGAGTATTTTAGACATGAACCATGGGCCTAGACCTATGTGTGGAGAGCAAAGAAGGCCAAGAAATCCTGTCAAAGGCCTTCTCAGCATCGAGGGACAGGACCATGAGTGGTGTATTGTGCTTTTGGCATAGTGTATTATGTCTAGTGTCCTGAGAGTATTGTCCCTGGCCTCCCTTCCCGGCACAAATCCCACCTGGTCAGGGTGAATCAAAGAAGGTAAGTAAGCGTTCAGGCGGTTAGCCATTAGTTTCGCGTAGATCTTCAGATCCACGTTCAGAAGAGAAATTGGGCGATAACTCGAGCACAGCTGGGGATGCTTCTCAGGTTTGGGAAGGACCGTAATATGTGCTGTGGTGGACTGCGCCGGGAAGGGAAGCCCGGGCGACACCTCATTGAAAACCTCAAGGGGGGGGGGGGGGGTTAATTTGTCCAGATATTCCTTATAAAATCGTGCCGTAAATCCGTCCGGACCCGGGCTCTTACCTCCCGGGAGAGGCTTTATGACCTCCTGAAGCTCTTCTGCCGTAAAGGGGGCCTCACGACTAGCAGATTGCTCTGCCATTAGCTTGGCTGCAGATGAGAGGGGCAGATCCAATGATACGGACGGCTCCGGCAGGTTATATAGGGCAGAATAAAAAGAATGGAAAGCAGCGGTGATGTCCGGGTAGTATGTATTGCTTGGCCCTGAGGGGTTTTAATGGTTGGGATATGAGTAGCCGCAAATTGGCTTCTGATGGCCCTGGCCAGCAAGCGGCCACTCTTGTTGCCATATTCCTAAAATTTACTACGGCAGGACTGCAACATTTTCTGGTATGAGCGTTCCAATAAACGCTTGGCCTCCTGAAGGTCCCGCAAAATGGGTCCAGAGAGGGCACCCTTGTGGGTCAGTTCCAGGGCTGCAACTTTTTGCAGAGCAAGGGAAAGACTATGCACCTTTTCCCTCTTGATTCAGGTGCCATGCTTTATCAATACGCCTCTAAGCACACACTTGAGGGCTTACCATTGCACGGGATGGGGAGTATTATCTGACCCATGATCCTCTATAAAATTAGAGATGGATTGGGATACATCTGGTGCACAGACCGAATCAAGAAGTAGAGACTCAGTCTCCATGTCCATTCTGTCTTAGACATGAAAGGAAGCTTCAGGGAACAATAAATCGGGGCATGATCTGACCACAGGATAGTACCTATAGAAGTGGATTTCAACCAGGCGAGAGCCGAGTGTTGTAATAGAATGTAGTCAATCCGGCTATAGGAAGAGTGTGGTGCAGAGTAATAGGTGTAGTCCCGATCAGAGGGATTCTGTAAGCGCCAGGGGTCCCTAAGCTGTAATTGCAAGAAAGCTCTCTTAACTTTCTTGATCGCTTGATAGGAAAGAGTGGCCCGCCCCGAGGAGTTATCCAAAGTGGGGTCGAGAGTAAGATTGAAATCTCCACACAGGACAGCCGTGTCTCTAATTTTGGGTAGAACCCTATCAATAAAGTCCACTAAAAAGGGAACTTGGCCCTGGTTGGGGACGTAGACATTTAGAAAGGTAAATTCCCTCCCGCTAATGTTAAAGCCAGGTACCTGGCATCGTCATCCACCGTACAGTCCAACAACTGACAGGTCAATGATTTGTGAATCGCTATGGCGACTCCGTTGGATTTGTTCACTTTATTATTAGCAAAATACCACGTGGTGTAGTGGCGGTGACAAATACCCGGCACCGAGCCCTCCTTAAAGTGGGTCTCCTGGAAGCAAATAATGTGTACTTTTTGGCGGTGAAAATGGTGAAGTACCTGGGATCTTTTATTAGGCAAATTAAGACCTTTCGCATTAAAGAACGCAATCTTTAGCGTAGCCATCTGGGGATTCTCCAACCGCTTTATGTCAGGGGCAAGAAAGGGGGGAACGGAGTAGGAAAGAAAAAGGGAGGTAAAGTATGGAATAGTGAAAAAAAAAAAAAAAAAGGAACACAAAGACCCCTGTTAGGTTAGACTAAAGAAACTTATAAGAAAACAGGGATCAAAGAGGATGATGAATACAGTATGAGAAGACCAAGCGGTCTAAAGAGACTTGCCTCAGAAGTAGAACTCCAAGGAAGGAGTCTCAAACTATGTGGGGAAGGTGGTAGTTCAGAACAAGGAACTCAACTGTAACCTCGAACGATTAATCGTGAAGCTGTCATACAACGAAATGAGTGAGCTCCACACGCTACATGAAAAAAGGCAAGTCTGACTGCCCAAAGAGAGCCAATGGGGAAAACAACTGTGCTAAGAAGAAACGGCACAAAACTAAGAGTCTCCTCTAGACTATTTCTTCAAAACTTGCACTGGGAGTAGAAGAGACCTCAGGTAGATACAGAAGACTGGGAATGTCTCATAGGGCCACCATAACGGCAGTTGCGTCTCCTACCCTTACAGGAAAGTAGACCAGGATCTCCTCTCATGGAGGTCTGGGAGTTGGAAGGCCTCTGAGGAGACGCAGAAGTAGGAGGATCAAAGGTGGGCCACAGGCCAAGGTTCAATTGTGGCAAGTTGAAGTGGTTCAGGAAGCCAGGGAGGTCTGCGGCACATCGCAGCGTGGCAGTACGGCCTTTATGTCCTGCAATAAGGGCAAAGGGGAACCCCCAACAATATGGTATTCCTTCATCCCGGAGTAAGGTGAGAAGAGGTTTCAAGGCAGCTCGTTGGGCCAAAGTGTAGCGAGATAGGTCCTGTAGGATCAAAATCGGAGCGTCTCCAAACTATAGGGATTGGCGTTGACTTACATGAAACAGGATCGGTTCTTTCAATGCGTAGAAATGGATCCTACAAATCACATCCCTTGGTCTGGAACCCTCAGGTGCTGGCGGCCTTAGTGCCCTGTGGGCCCGGTCGATTTCAATGTAAGTGGACCTGGGACGATCCAGGAGCATTGACGGACTCAGGGAGGCCCCTGATTCTAAGATTATTACGATGACCCCGATTTTCTAGATCGTCCCGGTGCTGCTGCAGGGCTTCGATTTGTGATTCTTGAGCTTTATTACTGTCTTGGAGCGTTTGCACCACCGCCTTCACTGATGTGTGTTCTTGAGCTATAGTGTCCACACGAGCAGATAAGGAAGATAGGTCCGCGCTGAATTGGGCAAACTCTTGCTTACATTCTTGAAGGATACTGGAGGCAAAACAGGAGAGGTCCTCCTTGGTAGGTAGAGAACAGACCAGCTCCCGTAGGTCCGCCATGGTTGGAGGCCTAGAGTCATCTGCAGTGACAGATAAGAGGGGCCTGGGAGCCACAGGCAAAAGGGGACTAGTGCAATTGCGAGACTGAGCAATAGTAGTGGAGGCCCTAGAAGCTAATGTGGACTCCCTCTGAGTAGGTGACCGTCTCATAGTCCCAGCGTGGGAGCCGTCCCAAGATGATCCCATCGACCAGTGGGGGGGGGGGGGGGAAGCGGCCAGAGAATTACTGGGTGAGTGTGTGGGGGGGGGGGGAGGGAAGGGGGCCTCTGGAGCAGTGGCCTCCAGCATCCTGACCTAAATCCAGGGCTTGTGGAGATGCCTGTGGAGAGGTGCCTCTGGACAGGGAGACCGAGTGAGGGTCATGAGGCTGCCTGGCTCGGTGGGTGGAATGGCAGGGTGAGGCCTGCCCTGGTGGTTTCCTTTGCGGCATAAAGGACTGCGCTGCGGGCCTAAGTGCAGATGCCAGGGGGAGCAATATTGTAGAGGAGAGCAGTGGAGCAGGTGACGGATGCAGGAGGGGAGCGGATGTCCCTTCCGGGCTGGCTTGGAGCACTGGGCTGGCTGGGCAAGACTCCTCGTGTGCCGCCGACTCGGCCCCCATACGAGTGGTGGGAAGCTCCATAGCTTTCGGCTCCTGCTGAGCCTGAAGAGGAAGATGTCCAGCAGGTACGTCGGGTTGTTGAGGCAGGGTCTCACTGGCAGGCCTTGGCGCCGGCGGGGCAGAGAGCATCACGCAGCAGCGCAGTCAGAGGTGCTGCCTGACAAACGGCCCGGGAAACTGCCGCCGCCATCTTGATGAGCTGGGTCCCCAGTGAGAGGCAGCTGGGAATCGGTAGCGCAGCCGAAATAGGCGCTCAGGTCGTTGTGGGATGCCGTCAGGGGAGGCGATGGACGGGCTCTACCCTTTCTTGTAGATTTCCCCATCTTTAGTAGCGTAGGGAGCTCAGTATAACGAGGGATGCAGCGGAGCTCACACCATGTGCGTCCTCACTCGTTCATCGCAGGCCACAATTTTTATAACGATAGGCTATGGTGTCACACTGACATGCCGTGACACAACGCGATGGATTTTTCTGCTACCGTCATGTCACAATCGCAGCATGTCGCAGTGCAACACCACAGGCCATCATAAAAACTGTTGTGCGACATCAATGTCATGCAACACATGTAACAGTGTAGTTGTGGCCTATGTGTCGTGCAGCCCTAGCCTAAAGGCCCTTTTAGACGGGCCGATGTGTCTCCCTGCCCGAGCGCCGATCAGCGACATCGGCGCTCATGCAGGGAGCCTTTACACGGCCCGATGAATCGAGCGCCGGGCCGCACGAGTGATCGCTGTATCACTCATGTGGCCGGGAAGCTCCATACTGTCAGGCGCACATCGCCTGTTTACACAGGGTGATGTGCGCCCGATAGATTGGATCTTTTGTACAAACCAAAAGATCCAATCAGCCGATGAACGAGCGTTTTACTCGTTCGTCGGCTGATTAGGGCCACTTTTACACGGGCCGATTATCGGCACTACCGTTCCTAGGAACGCTTTTTCGGCCGATAATCGGCCCGTGTAAAAGGACCTTAAAGCTGACCTACAGCAGTGAAGAAAAATGGCTGGGTAGTTATGGAAACCTGGAATAAATATGTGTTCATGTGACCGTGTGTACGAAGCAGGCTGCGCCAAGGCCTGTAGGAGGTAAGCACTGACTTGTTCTCACCCAGCTGCCTCTGCCCTGCCCCTTTAAAGCTGACTTACAGCAGTGAAGAAAAATGGCTGGGTTGTTATGGAAGCCTGCAGTAAAACTGTATGTATGTGGGCAGTAAAGGCCTGCAAGCTTCTATTGGCTGATAAGGGACATGTACTGCCGGTTTGTGGGAGCACAGCAGAATGGAAGCGAGTATGAAGATAAAACTTACACATTCCGATTCAGCCTCTCTCTCCTAAGAGGGGACTCCTGCATAACGGAAATCAGACGGGTCCTATATGCGGGTCAGACTTCTATTACGGCATTTCGTTACACATCCTGTCATAGAATTCCATTATGGCCGGTGGTAAAGGAATACATACCAGAATTGTAATAAAGCCCAAACTTGTGAAACCCAAGTTTGCTTAGCACTACGATCCATTAAACGCACTGCAGGTCCCTATTCTTGTTTGTTTTTGGCAAAACAGAAGTGTTTTTTTTATTAATGGGAGCGAGAAAAACAAATCGAATGCAATTCATTTGTCAAGGAACAGTTATTTGCGGCCTGAATATCTGTTAAATAGTTACATCACAGATTCAACCATAATGTGAGTTACTAATCCCATAAAACATTTCCTTGGATGCACATAGTGGCCAGCACAAGCATGTGATGGCAGACAGCGCCACTGAGTGGACAGATTTATCATTGCCAGTTATCACATACAACACAGCAGTATGACTTGCTTTAACATATATTCCGTAATAAAAACAGAAAGCTCCTTGATAAGACCCTTTCTACAAATTTCTCAAATTGCCGTTGGTGGATCTGCAAGGCCTTCTTCTCACAAAGGTTGCGTGGCCGAGACCTGCACAATACTGTACATATAAAAGTGGGGGATAGGCAAGCTGCAAAAATGGTTGACTTTTGTTACCTTTCTACTGTGCATGTAAAAGAAAAGAGGTATTTTCAATAGCACCTTTATTTTGTGGCAGCATTAAGACATATTAGCTGGCCAGAGACATGGAACTGATGACAGATCACATCTAGGTGAACTCTTCCTTCAAAATTCTCATCTAAGCGACAACATGGCCGTGACCAGACTTCTCTCATCAGGGCAAAAAGAGTTTGCAGTTGGATTTTCCAGCCCCAGCCATAAACTGGATTTTGTCAAGTCGGTGTGGTCCCTCAGACACTATATTCGGCTCTGCATTATGGTTTCTCTCAAGCTGAACAGCCTTAAAAAGGGCTCTCCGTTAATAATGACATTTTACCAAGTGCCAGCAGCCTGCCCCGCTAAGCTAGGGATTTATACATATCTGCTCCCTACCACCCTGGTTGTCCATGCTGCCTTCATGTTAGTTCAGGCATCTGCAGTGTTGACATTCACAGCAGCGTGGTCACATGATCCACTGTAGCCAATGACTGGCTTCAGAGGCAATGTGGTCACAGCAGTCACGTCACTGCTGAAGCCAGTCATTGACTGCAGTGGATCTAGTGACCATGCTGCACCAGATGTCTACACTGCGAGGAGCAGAATGAACATGGAAGCACAGGAGACAGCGCAGAGGACAAGAGCGCTGGGAAGTAGATATGTATGAATCTTTAGATTAGTGGGGCAGGCTGCTAGCACTTGGCAAAATGTCATACTTACTGGAGAACTCCTTTAAGGTTCTGCACAGTTTATGACACAAACCGCAATGCATAGCCAACTCTCAATGCAATTCATCAGTCTCTCTGCCAAAGTGTCTGCTGCATCGATGGGAAAGTAGGTGCTGATGACCGGATCCAGTTAACGGCTTTCAAACAACCGAAGATCATTGCGTAGCAGTGGAGACATTGAACTGAATGGGGGCTGCAGCATGACTCGCAAGTTGCAGGAACCGGAGAATCATAAAAGCCCAGCAGTGTTGGATTCTGGGGTCACAGCATTCAGTGACCGCACTGCTACACAGCAATTCTTGCTGTATGATGGGTGTTAGGGCAATAGTAGGCTGGCTGGGGCTATATAGCCTCGTTTTAATTATAAAGTCTTTTAAAAAAAAAAAAAAAAAAAAAAAAAAAACGGAATCTGTGATCGTAAAATTCAGCAGACATTTGTGGAGATTCAAAGGGTCAACTTTGGAAAAGGAGATGAACAAGTCAGTGGGTCACATCATCTATTGTTACAAGCAGCACATTCATGGCTGTACCCAATAAACTGCACAGCTAGGAATTTACCAAGAAAAAAAAAAAAAAAAAAAACATACAGGCAATTTTTAGCAACTTATAGCCTGCTTTCAGGGTGTTCGTGCAGTGCCAGAGCTCACCGACAGCTTCTTTAAAAGGGGTTAAAATGAAAAACATCAGACATCATATAGTACATGGTAATCCAAAGCAAGAACCAGCCCTGTACCACACATGGGTCCAGAGATCTCCACATTAACTACTCCAATTGCTCTGCTAGATTCTCTTCAGCCTGGCAGCTCAGGGGGTGTGTCCTCTCTGCTGCATCTCTCTCCCTGTAACTGCCACAGCTTCTAACAGAATATATGGCTGGTGGCAGTTGAAGATTTAATGTACACATGCAACCAGCAAAGTGAGAAGGACAAAAATAAACAGCAGGTGGCGCTATACAGATACATTTGATTGAATAGCTCACTGGTTATACTAAATGTTTTAATTACATACAATTCCAAAAGTATTGAGATCCAGGTGCTGGTTTGAAAACTGCAGGATATGTTTTGTGACACATCCCCTTTAATGATCCAGCAGGGCGCTCACACATCACTTTGCTGGATCAATGAGAGACCTGTGCTCCTACACACTTCTCTCTCCCTGCCCAATGTCAAGCTGTGCAATCAGTGCAAGCACAAGAGGAGGGTGAGCGCCCTTTGATGATGTCACCAGTGGAAGAGCAGAAATAGGAGATTTTAATAAAGAGGTGTTTGTATATGGAGGATTACAGGCTCATTATTAGTGTAAAAACCTACTACTCCTGCCACCCCCAATTGGGGACAGCAAGAACAAATGCTCAATGTAAGTAATTATAAAATATAACTTATTACAAAGGAAATCAAAAAAGATATAAATACAATATTTATCCAGAAGTATAATAAATAAAGGGTCATACAGTGTAGGTGGGAGGCATGGGCTGTAGTGGTCACCCTCCCATACTAGATGTTAAACCTGCCGATGGGTAAAATAAACCTATAAATACATGAACTAATAATACAACAATGTCCCCAAAATAATATAACATCAGCACAATATGCCACCCATTGCAAGGTAAAGCACAGGTCAAAAAAAACCTATAGGTCATAGATATGTCCCTGGTGAAACCTCAAACAAAAATAATAAACTTACCCAGAGACATGATAGAACTGGGGGGACCACCACAAAGCCCACTGAAAGTCCTCAACGCGCGTTTCGCTAAGGAAAGCTTCGTCAGGAGGAGGATCGGTATGCAGCGCTGCACAGTTAGTTGCCTATACACCAGGGCTGTGGAGTCAGTAAGCCAAAGCCCCGACTCCTCAATTTCCCCTCACCCCGACTCCAATTCCCTCATACATGGAGCATGTTTAAGTGATAACGTTAAACAAATTTGCATAAAATCAATAGTACAGATAAGTAATGACAAAAACAGTTTGTGTTCAGGCTTCTCTGGGTGCAGCTCACTAAGGGCCTAATCAGAGGCGTAGCTAGAGGTTCAGCACATGGGGGGGGCGAAACATACTTGAGTGGGCCCCCCACTTATTGGCTTCCCAAACGCACGTTTCCAACTTCACAGGCACATACTACTAGTTGTGGTTATAATACTGTATTAGCAAGATGACTATATAAACTGCTAGATCATCTATGCTGTTAAGTACAGTACAATAGACTTTCTAAATACTCTACCACATAATGCAGTAAAATATAGGATTAATAGGAGTAAAGAAGGGGACTCCTATGTTAAAGGGAATCTATCACAAAAACCTGTTCTATATTTTATTTATGCTAAAAAAATCTATGATATATTTGTAAGAAATAATAAATAAAAATTCCAATGTGTGAAATATTATAAATAAATATTAGATTTTACCATATTTACCATCTTTGGTCACCAGGGGGAGCTCTGCTGGCCAAATGAGGCTTTGAGCAACCTGTAAGTAGACATGCTGCAAAAAAGTGGGTGGTACCAATGACATCACCAATTCACACCTTCAGCGGTGACATCACTGCTTCAGCAAGATAAGATGAGACAATGGCTTCGTTACAAAAACACAGATCTCTGCTCCTCAGGCTCCTCCCCCACTGGTCACATGGCCGATTACATCACTAAGGTCCTACAGCCCCAAGAACCTCCATCTACTCTGTTTCTGAGTCCTGCTCCGCTCACCCCAGCAGTACACTCAGCAAAAATTGTCTTCACTGCTGGGGTGAGCTGCCATAGAATTTAGAACAGGCAGCCTAATGAAGACAAGGACGCTGCTGCAGGAGTGAGGAGCAGGCACAGTGGGCTTCCCCCAGCAGCAAGGAGGGAGGACCTGGCTGTGTGTTACTGGTGTCATCACAGGGGTGGGCTCACGTCTTCCATTCATTCTCTATAGGGTCGGCAGCAACTGAGGAAACCTATGTACATGCCTGCCGTAAGTGACGTGCCATTGTGTTGTAAACCCAGACTGTCACACTTTATTTCCAACATGGCAGCCCCCATGTAAGGCAAGAAAACTGAATAAAAAAAAAACAAAAACAAAACAAAACATTTACACAATTTGAAAAATACATTATGTTAAAACCTGCTTTTGTTATTTTGTAAAACGTATCAAATTTTTTTTCTTCGCGATAGTGCCCCTTTAAAGGAACTCTGTCCCCAGCTTTTACATCACTAAACTAACAGTCCCGTGCCCCCGTCAGACCTCAGATCGGCAGAACGTGCCCCCGTCAGACCTCAGATCGGCAGAACGTGCCCCCGTCAGACCTCAGATCGGCAGAACGTGCCCCCGTCAGACCTCAGATCGGCAGAACGTGCCCCCGTCAGACCTCAGATCGGCAGAACGTGCCCCCGTCAGACCTCAGATCGGCAGAACGTGCCCCCGTCAGACCTCAGATCGGCAGAACGTGCCCCGTCAGACCTCAGATCGGCAGAACGTGCCCCCGTCAGACCTCAGATCGGCAGAACGTGCCCCCGTCAGACCTCAGATCGGCAGAACGTGCCCCCGTCAGACTCCATAATGGAAGCGCTCACTTGTATTCGCCTGTTTGTACTAAGGCCATCCCCTGCTGGGCCCCCCCCAGAGGTATTGGGCCCAGAGCATCGCCTCCCCTCCCCCCCCAGTAGCTACGCCTCTGGGCCTGATGTATGAAACCTGTCTAGGTCTAAGACTTTTTTGTTGCCCATAGCAACCAATCAGAGCTCCCCTTTCATTTCTCCAGAGCACTATATGAAATGAAAGGGGAGCTCTGATTGGTTGCTATGGGCAACAAAGAAACTTCTACATCTAGACAGTTTTCATACATAAGGGCCCTAGGTGTTTTACATCAGCAGATAGAAGCCATGAGAGCAGCTAACCTCTCCAAACATGAGCTCAGAGGAAACAAAGCATACAGAGAGAACATGCACCGGACATAAAGGGCAGTACACAGTCATCTCAACTAAAAGCCTAAATCCTTAGATCAGGAATAGAACAGACATTTATAGGACATTTCATCATTTTCACAAATTCTTATAAAAATATATTCAGCACTTATTGCACTGAACTAAATGTACTAATTCATTATATATTTTAGGAGTCGGTCCATTTTATACCGACTCCACAGCCCTGCTATACACACATCTACCCTAGCCGGCGCTTTAAGACGCAGGGCTGTGGAGTCGGAGTCGGTCACCATTTTGGTGGCGTCGAAGTCGGTATAAAATGGACCGACTCCGACTCCTAAAATATATAATGAATTAGTACATTTAGTTTGATGTCTGACGGGGGCACATTCTGCCGACCTGAGGTCTGACGGGGGCACATTCTGCCGACCTGAGGTCTGACGGGGGCACATTCTGCCGACCTGAGGTCTGACGGGGGCACATTCTGCCGACCTGAGGTCTGACGGGGGCACATTCTGCCGACCTGAGGTCTGACGGGGGCACATTCTGCCGACCTGAGGTCTGACGGGGGCACATTCTGCCGACCTGAGTCTGACGGGGCACTTCTGCCGACCTGAGGGGCACATTCTGCCGACCTGAGGTCTGACGGGGGACCGGGGCACATTCTGCCGACCTGAGGTCTGACGGGGGCACATTCTGCCGACCTGAGGTCTGACGGGGCACATTTCTGCCGACCTGAGTCTGACGCGGGCACATTCTGCCGACCTGAGGTCTGACGGGGCACATTCTGCCGACCTGAGGTCTGACGGGGGCACATTCTGCCGACCTGAGGTCTGACGGGGGCACATTCTGCCGACCTGAGGTCTGACGGGGGCACATTCTGCCGAACCTGAGGTCTGACGGGGCACATTCTGCCGACTGAGGTCTGACGGGGGCACATTCTGCCGACCTGAGGTCTGACGGGGGCACATTCTGCCGACCTGAGGTCTGACGGGGCATTCTGCCGACCTGAGGTCTGACGGGGGCACATTCTGCCGCACCGAGTCTGACGGGGGCACATTTCTGCCGACTGAGTCTGACGGGGGCACATTCTGCCGACTGAGTCTGACGGGGGCACATCTGCCGACCTGAGGTCTGACGGGGGCACATTCTGCCGACCGACTGACGGTCTGACGGGGGCACATTCTGCCGACCTGAGGTCTGACGGGGGCACATTCTGCCGACCTGAGGTCTGACGGGGGCACATTCTGCCGACCTGAGGTCTGATGGGGGCAAGGGACTGTTAGTTTAGTGATGTAAAAGCTGGGGACAGATTTTCTTTAACATAGGAGTCCCCTTTTTTACTCCTATTAATCCTATATTTTACTGCATTATGTGGTAGAGTATTTAGAGTAGGGTATGTAGAAAGTCTATTGTACTGTACTTAACAGCATAGATGATCTAGCAGTTTATATAGTCATCTTGCTAATACAGTATTATAACCACAACTAGTAGTATGTGCCTTTGAAGTTGGAAACGTGCGTTTGGGAAGCCAATAAGTGGGGGGCCCACTCAAGTATGTTTCGCCCCCCCCCCATGTGCTGAACCTCTAGCTACACCTCTGATCAGGCCCTTAGTGAGCTGTACCCAGAGAAGCCTGATAGATTACAAACTGTTTTTGTCATGACTTATCTGTACTATTGATTTTATGCAAATTTGTTTAAAGTTATCACTTAAACATGCTCCATGTATGAAGGAGTAGGAGTCGGGGGTCGGGGTGAGGGGAAATTGAGGAGTCGGAGTCGGGGCTTTGGCTTACCGACTCCACAGCCGACGTCTCCCCTGAGATGATCCCCCGAGACGTAACCTCAGCGCCGGGTCTCGCAGGATCACGCTGGTTGACGGGATGATACAGCGCACGGCGGATGACAGGATTGGGTGAGAAGAAGAAGTCCGGAGCGGAGCCGAGTGTAGGGGCCCGTGGGGAAAAAAAAATGACATACCGTGTTTTCCCAAAATAAGACCTACCCCTATAATAAGCCCTAACCCTTTTTATGGAGAGACAAATAAATAAATAAGACCCTGTCTTATTTTCGGGGAAACACGGTAGGTATAAGTGTACACCCAAGAAAATACAGCTGTTGGTAATATTAAATGCCTGCACACGAATGCCAAGTCTGACAAATAAAATGAATGAATTGGAAATTTTAATGACAGACATGGATTATGATTCAGTGGGCAGAAGCCTGGCTGGCAGAAAAATGAGAAGGGTTATACGGTATGTAGAAAGGACAGAAAAAATAAAACTTCTAGCACAATCTCTTAAGGGGCCTTCACACGTGGCAGAAATTTCAGCGACTGAAAATCCGTGCCATTCACATTTTACTATGGCATCGGTCACCATAGAATTCTATCGTAAGAAATCATATACATTAGCCTACGTGGTTTTTTTTTTTTGCTGGACTTGCAGGATGGAAAAATATGCTACACTATGCTTTACCCTCATGCAAAAAAAGTGTCTCTTTCTCTACCTATATTGAATGTTATTTTTGTTGCGCTGCCCATCTTAGGCTACCTTCACATTAGCATTTCTATTTTCGCTTACGTTTTGTCCCCATTCATTGTCAAAAATGCAATCCGCTCAGTTTAGTTGCGTTCCCATACTGGAGAGCACGCTGTGGTTTTCTTTCCGTCATGAGATGCGGAGCAAAACAGATCAGTCATGACCCACAGTGCAAGTCAATGGGGACAGGTCCGTTTTCTCTGACACAATAGAAAATACGGATCCGTCCCTCATTGACTTTCAATCGTGTTCATGACGGATCCGTCTTTGCTACGTTAAAGATAATACAACCGGATCCGTTCATAATGCATGCAGAGGGTTGCATTACCAGTAATGAAAGAGTTTTTGTTAAACCCTGTCGGATCAGGTAAAAACACTAGTAAAAACACAACAAAAATAGCAGCGATGTGAGCGTGACCCAAGAGGTGGATGCTTAGGCGGGAGAACCATTACTGGTCTAAATAACAGCAGACAATTATAGCCAAGTGATAAAGTCCAGTCCAATATGGCTGATACACAGCATGTTCTACATAGCTTCCAAAAATGCCCATTATAGTCTATGGGAGTGCATCAAAAATGGTCCTGTGAAAAGGGCCATTAACATTTGAAGCGGATTCCAGAACACAAACAGCGGCATCTAAGGGGTTAAATGTTTGGCATCAGCACTCTCTCTGACCTTGGCCATTACAGCAGTAGCTGTCAGTCAGTGACAGGATCCTGCAGAGATATATATATATATATATATATATATATATATATATATATAGCCAGATACGAGCACTACTAAAGTTGGGTGGAGTCCGTCAGCAACCACAACTGGACTCCACTCCAGCAAATTTTCATGGTTTGGTCTGACAATTGAATGAATAAAGCACCATCTTTCCCTTCACTTATCTCCAGAGCAGAGAACATGGTGGGATTTATCATGAGGGGAATATATGAAGTCAGTTTTGCTGGAGTCTGTGTTGGAGTACTTTATGCCACATTTATCAAGTGAGACATTTGATAATTTCTTTTGATCCTTAAAAGAGTTTTCCCAAGATTTTAATAGCGATGATCTATCCTCCGTATAGGTGATCAGTATCTGATAAGTGGGGGTCTGACACCCAGGACCCTCTCCGATCAGTTGTTTTACATGGCACCAGCACTCCTGTGAGCGCCAAGGCCTTATCCCTGCTCACCAAGCCCAGTGTCACACGTTGTATAGCGGCTGTGCTTGATATCGCAGCTCAGTCGCATTCACTTTTAGGGGTATGAGCTGCTCCCAGGCCACGTGACCGATGAACGCGTCGCCCCTGGCCTAGGGAAAGCTAGAAGAAGGCCACAGCGCTACTGTGAACACCACTGCCTTCTCAAATAGCTTTTCACCAGAGGTCCAGGTGTTGGACCCCCACCCATCAGATACTGATAACCTATAAAGAGGATAGGTGATCAGTATTAAAATGTTGAAAAACCTCTTTAAACCTAACACCCATCTAGGAAAGCTACCTACTGGGGTGAGATTGTGACTTTTAAGCCCCTTTCTGACGAGCAAGTGTCTTGCTGCAGACTCGCAGTGAGGCATCCAGCCTGAACTTCCAGCACCGCCGTGGTCACACATTATATTGATTCATGACGTTATGTTACCGTTAAGAGTTCTGGAATGTATTAGAGGACACTGACATAATGCTGTCAGTGTTATCCAATACTTTCCAGACCTCTAAGAGTTACATAGCATCATAAGTCAGTATGCTATGTGACCCCACCAGTGCTGGAAGGTCAGGCCGGATGCCTCATTGCGAGAGACACAAGCTCATCTGAAAGAGGCCTTAAAGGGGTTTTCCGGGAATTAAGAAAATTAAAATACTTACTTTATTATAAATAAATTCCCAAATTCCTTTCATTAGTTATAAAGGTTTGTATTGTCTTGGGAGCAATCGTTAGGAGAAAGAAAATTGCTGCCGTCCTATTAGCACACACAAAACCAGTCCTAATCACACAGCAGGACAAGTTACTTCACAACACTGAGGTAAAGAGCTGCCTCATCCTCCTCTCTGCTCTACCTGTCAGGGATTATGATTCTGAATACAGATAAGATCTTTAGCTGAATCTCTGCAGGAATGGAGTTCATGAGGAGACATGAAGTACAGAGAGAACGGACAATACAGACTGTGGTAATAGAGACTGTATACAAGTGCTGATGCTCATTGTCCACTTCATCCCCATCTCCTCTCTATACATCATGTTTCCTCAGGAACTCCATTCCTACAGAGATTCATCTGAAGATCCTATTAAACTGTATTCAGGATCATAATCCCTGACAAGTAAGAAAGGAAGATGGTGGCCTTCCGAGTAATCAGGACAGGTTTTGTGTGTAAGATGGCGGCCATTTTATTTTTCCTAATGATTGCTCCCCAGACAAAACGAACTATTATAACTAATGAAAGGTATTTGGGAATATATTTATAATGAAGTAATATTTAAGTATTTTCATTTTCTTAATTCCCAGAGAACCCCCTTTAAAGTCTCAGTGATAAATCTGGAGTGAAGCTCATTAACATAGCTAACCACACCCACTTTTTATAACTGGAGTGAGTGGTGTAAAAATGCAAAGTTTTGAGCAAGTGCAAAAAGTCACCAAACCCCTATTTTGAGACTTTTTGAAGTCAGAATTCAGGAGTGAAGGCTTAATAAATCAAGTCCCATGTCTATTTTGTATCTGCATGGCCTCTGAGATTGTCATTAAAGGGGTTGTGTCACTTAAGCATATGTTATTTATTAGAGTAGAGGAAGTTAAACGGGTTCTGCAAGTTAAATTTCTCATCAATATCAGATCGGCGGGGGTCCGACACCCCCGCCAATCTGATATTGATGACCTATCCTGAGGATAGGTCATCAATAAATTTAACTTTGAGAAACCCCTTTAATACAAGGCACTTACTAATGTATTGTCATTACCCATATTGCTTCTTGGATTCATTTTTCTATGACAATACACACTGCTTATTTCCATGGTTACGACCACCCTGCAATCCAGCAGCTGTGGTCGTGCTTGCACACTATAGGAAAAAACACCAGCCTATTTGAGCTCCCATGGTTCCGGTCACCAGAGAGGCCGGCATTTTTTCCTATGGTGTGCAAGCACGGCCACCGCTGCTGGATTGCAGGATGGTCGTAACCATGGAAATGAGCAGTGTATAATATGATGGAA
The DNA here is from genome assembly GCA_900303285.1 of Rhinella marina. Classification (NCBI taxonomy): domain Eukaryota; kingdom Metazoa; phylum Chordata; class Amphibia; order Anura; family Bufonidae; genus Rhinella; species Rhinella marina. The sequence continues at coordinate 385,151 of ONZH01015650.1, read as the reverse complement.
AAAAAGGATCCAAGAAGCAATATGGATAATAATACATTAGTAAGTACCTTGTATTAACTTCCTCTACATGATAAATGCCACTTATTGAAGTAAGAAAACCCCTTTAAAGCACTGTCTACTTACCAGCCACAGGGCACAAGTCAAGCTTGCACATTACAATAGAGCTGCTTTGAGTCACGTTTTCTGATACACAGGGAAATCTAACAATTCATTTGAAACTTTTTTTTTTTTCTTTCTTCTTCTTGTGAACAGGTAGAATAGTGATAAACATGTAGAATAGAAGACAGCATCTGGATACCTCTCCATATGAAGTTCTAATAAATGCTCCAAAAACTTTGCCATCTTACCTTTTCCTGGACTAAGATTTTGATCTACAAAAACTTTCAGTTCTCCATTTGCTTCAATTAATCCAGCCTAAAAAGAAAAAACATTTAATATGAGATGATAATTCTGTGCCATAGGATAAATACAAGGCATTGTCCAGTCACAGACATTTATGAACCATCTATAAAGTCTACAGCTGACTAGAAGGGCTGTAGAGTCCATTTTGGTGGAGTCGGAGTTGTTATAAAATGGACCGACTCTGACTCCAGAAATATATAATAAATATAATAACAAGTATGTGCTGAATATTTTTTTATAAGAATTTGGGAAAATGATGAAATGTCCTATAAATGTCTGTTCTATTCCTGACCTAAGGATCTAGGCTTTTAGTTGAGATGAATGTGTGCTGCCCCTTATGTAGATACTCAGAAGTGAAACTCCTCTGCTACAGATCAGAGGAAAAAGGCACTGGGAAGGAATGGCTGCACTCATCTCGGATCTGCTAGAGAAGACAGGATTAAAGAGGTTTTCTCACTAGTTACAAACATTAGCTTTCAACATAAAGGGTCAGTTAAAAGACATTTTCTAAATCTATTGGTTAATAGATCTTACTTTAGTCAAACTATAAACAGTTCAGCAGGTCTCTCACTGCACACAGGTTTCTATGGTAACTTGCAGACCAGAAAGACTTATCTGATTGGCTGAGAGCAGTAGTGACCTCACCCCCACAGAATGATGGGACTGAGCTCTGAGTGATTACCTGCAGTAAGTAAAAGGTCCAAGTGTTGTGAGTACTGAGAAGCATGGCTTTACCTGTAATTGTGTTAGAGATCACAATCTGCTGCTCTGTCAGAGTAAGTTAATATATGTTAATAACTGCTGGAGACCCCCACAGCCTGAGGAGACAGAGTGAGTGCAAACTGCCTGTCAGCCAGTGAATCAACCTGCTGAGAAAACCCCTTTGAGGCAGTATATCTAAACTTTCAATAAACTGTGCATAAATCAATTGTCCAGTGCATGTTCTCTCCGTATGCTTTCCGCTGAGCTCATGTTTGGAGAGTTTAGCTGCTCTGATGGCTTCTATATGCTATACATACAATATACAGGGGAAAGCTGTTTTCTAACATCTCAAATTCAGAAATACAGAAACACACATGTGAAAAAGTACTATAGGTTTAGAAGCCATTGCCAAGCCTTTGTTATCTAGCACTGCTAGTAGTTTTACTTTCTAGACTGTGAAGCAGTATAATGTAAAACACCTAGGGCCTTATGTATAGGTTTAGAAGTTTCTTTGTTGTCTATAGAAACCAGAGCTCCCCTTTCATTTCTTCAGAGCACTATATGAAATGTAAGGGAAGCTCTGATTGGTTGCTATGGGGAACAAAGAAAGTCTTAGACCTAGACAGTTTTCATACATCAAGCCCTTAGTGAGCTGTACCCAGAGAAAAGCCTGATACTGAAAGTTCAGAGTAAAGATATCCAGTAAAACAGATTACAAACTCTTTTTCATGACATATCTGTACTATTGATTTATGCAAAGTTTGTTTAAAGTTATCACTTAAACATGCGCCATGTATGAGGGAGTAGGATTGGGAGTCGGAGTCATGGGAAATTAAGGAGTCGCAGTTGGAGTCGGGGCTTTGGCTTACTGACTCCACAGTCCTGCTGACTAGCTCCTATCTCTGTGGCTTCCATCAGCACCAGGCCACTATTCCCACCATCTCTACTTAGAACAGTCAAATATACTTCATAATACTCAATCACTACATAGTCCCAGCTGCAATGAATGGGCCACCTATATAATGCCAGAGGAGTGTCGTGCAACATATTTTATAATAACAGTCTATGGTGTCGCACTGCGACACGGCCGTCGCGTAAAATCCATCCAAGATTAATTTTTCTGCAACGGTCGTGTCACAGTCACAGCATGTTGCAGTGCGACACCATAGACTATCATTATGAAAATTGTTGTGCGACTTTTGTGCGGGTGTAGTTGTACCCTATGTGTCGCACGACATGTCGCCATGTAGCCCTAGCCTTAAGGGCCCTTTACATGGGCTGAGAATCCTAACGATAGTCCTATGAACGCTCGTTCGTGATTGTCTAGCAGTGTAAATGTACCGCATGTTTACACAGCACAATCTGCTGCTGGCAAATGGCGATTTTTGCGTGTGCACAAACGACCAGTTTACCTGATGAACGAGCATTTTGCTCGTTCATCGGGTTTCTGGTCATTTGTGCACACACAAAAATTGCCATTTGCCGACAGCAGATCGTGCTGTGTAAACATGATCTGCTGCCGGCAAACAATGATTCAGTATCAGGATGAGCTATGGCATTAGTGATGACCACCACTGTGGAGGAGATCGCTGCATGCAAATGCAGAGGTCTCCTCCACCAGTTACATAGTTGTTAAGGTTGGAGAAAGACAAGTCCATCAAGTCCAACCTGTAATCCTGCCATATCCATTCCTGGATGGACATTGATCTTCCTTTTAAAAAGGGGTTGGGCCAAGGGAAATGGTAAGTAGAACAAGATTTTTATACATTGTCATAAGCCTCAATTTAAAAAGTCATCTAAACCCTTTTGAAGCCATCTATTGTATTTGCTGTGACCAGCTCCTGCGGCAGGCTATTCCAGAAATTCACAGACCTTACTGTAAAGAATGTTTGTCGCCTCTTATGACTGAATCTTTTTTTCTCCAGTCGTAGGGAGTGGCCTCTTGTTTTTTGAGGGGATTTAACACAGAATAGCTTCCCTTGATATTTTTTGTATGGTCCGCTTATATATTTGTACAGGTTAATCATGTCCCCCCTTAGACGTCTTTTTTCAAGGCTAAATAAGTTCAGTTCATTTAATCTTTGCTCATAACTAAGATCTTCCAGGCCCTTTATCAGTTTGGTTGCTCTCCTCTGTTCCTTTTCTAACTCCAGGGCATCCTTTTTATGGACTGGTGCCCAGAACTGAACTGCATATTCCAGTTGAGGCCGCACCAACGCTTTGTATAGTGGCAATATTATATCCCTGTCTCGCGAGTCCATACCTCTTTTAATACAAGACAGAATTCTGTTGGCCTTAGAGGCAGCTGACTGGCATTGCATGCTGTTATTTAGTATATGATCTACTAATACACCCAGATCCTTCTCAACAAGTGACTCTCCCAGTGTTACTCCCCCTAGGACATATGCTGCATGCAGATTATTCGCCCCCAAGTGCATAACTTTACATTTATCTATATTGAACCTCATTTGCCAAATGGAGGCCCAAACAGTAAGTTTGTCCAAGTCAGCTTGTAACTTATTAACATCGTCCATAGACTGTACGGTATTACAAAGTTTGGTGTCATCTGCAAAAATAGAAACAGCACTATTAATCCCATCCTCTATGTCATTAATGAATAAGTTAAATAATAGTGGACCCAACACAGAACCTTGAGGAACACCACTTATAACCAGGGACCATTCAGAGTAGGAATCATTGACCATAACTCTTTGGATACGATCATGAAGCCAGTTTTCAATCAAATCACAAATTATATTTTCTAAACCAATACACCTCAATTTACCCATTAGTCGTCCATGAGGGACAGTATCAAACGCCTTTGCAAAGTCCAAAAACACAATATCGACAACCTTTCCTCTGTCCAGGCTTCTACTCACCTCCTCATAAAAAGTTTGACAGCTTCTGTTCTTAGTAAAACCATGTTGGCTATCACTTATATTATTGACAGTTACATAATCCTGTATGTAGTCCCGTAGAAGGCCCTCAAACATTTTTCCCAGTGAGCAGCAGATTGTCGGGAAGGACAATCTGCTGCTCTGTCATCCCATGTAAAGAGACATTTATAAGAAGAGTGCTGAGCACATGGGCTCTAAAATAGCATATGAAAAGCCAACAGCCATCTATTAGGCCCCTCATACATATTACACCTCTGGTAGTGGTTTATCTCCCAAGAAGAAAGGATCAAACATGGTGAAAAACAACTGCCAGAATCTTCTGCTGTCAACACCTCAGCTGACCATCAGGAGGAGCCCAATGGTCAGCAAGTTCCACCAAGTGTCACATTTGGCAGACATTAATCTAAAAAGATGTGGTCATTCACAACAGAAACTGGGCTTAAGCGGCTGAATCGCTCATAGCAACTAAAACCAAGCGGTATATACATTGTAAAAAGTATTAAATGGTTTGTCTCACTTCAGTAAGTGGCATTTATCACGTAGACAACGTTAATACAAGGCACTTACTAAAGTATTGTGATTCCTTTGCTGGCTGGATTCATTTTTCTATCACATTATACACTGCTAGTTTCCGTGGTTACGGCCTCTCTGCAATCCATTAGTGGTGGTCATGCATGCCCACTGTATGAAAAATTAGTAGCCTGTGTGCGCTCCCATGGACCCAGTCACAAAATAGGCAAGCGCTTTTTCCTATAATGTGCAAGAACGACCACCACTGATGGATTGCAGGGTGGTCGTAACCATGGAAATGAGCAGAGTATAATTAGATGGAAAAATGAATCCAGCCAGCAAAGGAGGCAATATGGACAATCACAATACATTAGTAACTGCCTTGTATTAACTTCTTCTACATAATAATTGCTATTTACTGAAGTCACACAGCCCCTTTAAATCCTCATGAGCTGAGGACTGGGGCAATTATTGGCAACAAGCAAACGTACGCAGCCGATCACCAGACAAAAGGGCAAATGCTTGTTAGATGGGCGATTACATATTTTGCAGCACAGAATCACTGTTTGCAGGCAGTGTCACCCTGTGGAAATTGATTAACTGCAACAATTAATCTTTATGGGGACAAACAACTGCAGTAACAACTGTTCATCCCCACCCAGAGGGGGGTGACAGCCTTATGTCAGCTCAGCAAGCAAACAAGGCAGTTATCAGGAGGCAATCGTTCATTCTCACCTTCCTGTCCATTGGCCCATGTAAAAGGGACTTTAGGCGTGACCCTCAGGTTCAAAAAATATTCACATTAGCTGGGGAATGAACAGAAAACACTGTACAAGGTGCGCTGCGTCTCATTATTATCCTCAGACCCACCAGTTCTCAGGCTCCAATAATGCCATCCAAGGGGTGGCTGAACCGTTTCTTAAACTACCTGAGGCCTACCTTGCATTTGGTAGTGCATGTAGCAATACGTTATATGCCGTAGATGGCCTCTAGGGGTCTCACTACTTGTAAATACATTCTACCTGTTCTAAGACTTGTTGGTTGGTTGAGCAGACATCTGTAATAGGTGTTGATACCTCCCTGGTACCAGAGACTGAGTGAAAAAACCAACAGCACATAGTGGCAGCTGGTTTGGTTATAGTAAAGAGGAAGGAAGAGCTTACCCTGTGTGTGGGTCTCACAGTAGCCCCAGTGATGAGAAGAGAAAAGCTCTTATTAGTTTCGGGGGAAAAAAAGCAGAGAAATAGCCCAGACCTTTACCCCAGACAGCGCCGCTCTGGCAGACATATTGCAGGCATTTGATAAGCATTGTGACCCCCCACAAGAATTAGACTGTGGAGAGAGAGGTCCTTCTCAGAAGAATCAGGAGGTTGGCGAGAATGTGGACAGATACATGACAGAACTGAGGAGACTGGCTGCAACCTATGGATTTGGAGACATCAGAGACTCCCTCATCCGAGACAGAAGTGTGTGGCATCAGGGACTCAGAGAGATTACCTCAGAGACGAAGAGCTGGTCTTAGAGAAATGCATGCAAATCTGCAGGGCTGCTGAGCTGACAAAAGACAGCCTGGAGATGGTGGAGGGCACCGGTAAAGGCAGTATCTGCATAACGGAAAACAAAACCCAGGCTCCCTGCAAGCTGACTGCACTGTAATGCATCATTCACACATCAGTGTGCGGTCAGTGATTTTGAGCCCAAACCAGGTGCAGATCTTTCCCTTATACCTTATGTCTGTGGAGGCTCCTGATTTTGGCTCACAATCACTGACCGAACACTGATGTGTGAACGAGGCTTAAATGTATGGCAAGAGACCTGAGAGAGAAAGAAATGTGCAGCATATGGGGAGACCTGCAGGACTTGTGGCAAGAGGAAGCATTTCTCCGCTGTGTGCAGACTGAGGCCAGGCAAACAGGACAGACAAGTCCACATTGTGAACCAGGGACACATCCAGCTGTGGATCAGGGTGGGGATTCTGGCCAGAAACAGGCAATTCCAAAAAAACATATGACCAGGATCAGAGGAACAACAAGATGAGTGCAGAGAAACCTCTTATGTTATGCAAGCTTGCAGAAAGCCAGCCAATCACAAGGATTATATCAGGGTTACCAAATGTCCAAAAATTTCTGGACAGTCCGTAAAAATCAACGTGTCCATTTTTTTATCCCATTATTTTACTGCTACTGGGAAGGGAAGATGCTATCTGCGAGTATAATAGAGTAGAATAAAGTAGAATTCAGGATAACAGTACGTTAGATCTATTGCTGTCTTGAAATGTCTAGATAAAGACGTCCACAGAAGAGCATTGCACTTAGAGTAAGGCTACTTTCACACTTGCGTTGTTAATTCAGGTACTGAGATCCGGCAGAGGATCCCTATACCTGAATTAAACTGATCCGTTTTGATTTTGCACATCAGGATGCATCAGTTCAGTTAGGATGCAGTTGTGTGAAATCAAAACTGAAAAAAACTGATCAGGCACTAAATACATTGAAAGTCAATGGGTGACGGATCCGTTTTTTTAGTCTCCTAAAAAAACTGATCCGTCACCATTGACTTACATTGGTTTCAGTACCTGATCAGTTTCTTTCAGTTTTTATGACCGGACACAAAATTACAGCTTGCTGCGGTTTTGTGTCCGGTCATAAAACTGAAAGCTGCCTGAACTGAAGACATCCTGAACGGATCTCTTTCTATTCAGAATGCATGGGACAAAACTGATCAGTTTTTTTCCGGTATTGAGATCCTCTGCCTGATCTCAATACCGGAAAACAACAATGCAAGTGTGAAAGTAGCCTAACATGTGATGCTCTAAGGCTACTTTCACACTAGCGTTTTAAAATTCCGGTATTGAGTTCCGTCATAGGGGCTCAATACCGGAATAAAACGCTTCAGTTTTGTCCCCATTCATTGTCAATGGGGACAAAACTGAACTGAAGACAACGGAATGCTCCTGAAAGCATTCCGTTCCGTCTTCAGACCGGAGAACAAACCGCAGCATGCTGCGGTTTGCTCTCCGGTCCAGGCATCCGCACCAAGACGGATCCGGAATGACCCCCAATGCAAGTCAATGGGGGTGGATCCGTCTGGTGTGACCATAATGGTAACCGGATCCGTCCTCCATTGACTTTCAATGGAGTCCATTACGGATCCGGGTACACAGACACATACAGACATAAACATACACACACATAAAGACATACAAACACACATACATACTTACATGCTCCCCGGCAGGTCTTCGGAGCGTCAGGACGGCTCACACAGGTCACGATTCCCCACAGCGCCCTCTGCTGGGCGCCTGGTGGAATCGTCATCTGACGATTCCACCAGGCGCCCAGCAGAGGGCGCTGTGGGGAATCGTGACCTGTGTGAGCCGTCCTGACGCTCCGAAGACCTGCCGGGGAGCATGTAAGTATGTATGTGTGTTTGTATGTCTATATGTGTGTGTATGTTTATGTGTATGTATATGTATGTACTGTGTGACATGTGTGGGGCCGGAGCGCGGTTCCGGCTCCACACATGTCACTGCGGCAGGCCTGATCCGGCAGCACCCTTCACCTGCCGGATCAGGCCTGCCGCCAGTGTGAAAGTAGCCTAATTGAGTCACTACAGGCTCTCTGGCCCCAGTGAATGATCTGGAAAAGTCAAGCAAAGCCGTTTGCTGTGCTAATAATCCAATAGTCCAAAAATAGTCCAAAGTTAAAGGGGTTTGCCAGGAATAACTTTAAAGGGAATGTCACCTACAGCAAGCCTTATTAAAGGGTTATTCTCAACTTAGACAATGGGGGCATATAGCTAGAATATGCCTCCATTGTCTTATGGGTGCAGGTCCCACAGCTGGGACCCGCACCTATATCGAGAACAGAGCCCCAAAGTAAAGGAGGGTGCACTGCGCATGTGCAGCCACCCTCTATTCATTGCTATGGGGTGCTGACTCAGCTATTTCAGTCAGCTACATAGAAATGAATGGGAGCGGTGGCTGCGCATGCGCGGTGCGCTCCCATTCATTTCTATGGGAGCAGCGGGGGAGCTGCGCATGGTGGCGGCAGCGCTCCCCTCTCCGATCTCGATATAGGTGCGGGGCCCAGCGATATGCCCCTAGTGTCTAAGATGAGAATACCCCTTTAAGTAATACATGAGTAGAACACCTACTGCTGACCAGATCAGAAATGTGCATGTAGATACTCGTCCCCATTCCTCTGCTATGCACCGGCAAACAGCCATAGAATGCATAGAGATGGCTTAGGAAGTCCTATCTATTATGTGTGTGTGCGCACAGGAGACCTCTGAATGCATTTCATGGCTGGTATGCGGGTGCATATGGGGGGGCATATCAACATACAAATTACTGATCCACAGACAGTAGAAGGTGTTCTACACATATATTACTGTACTTATCAGGGCCGCAAGCAACACATCCTAGAATGTGAGAAGGACTGGTTGCCTCCACTTGCTGAGCTACCTGGAATGGTTGGGGGGTGGGCCTCACTCCACACTATACTATAAAACAGATGGTAATGAAACAATCCAGCCTACAATAGGCCATCATGGCTACGCAGCCTGACAGGAACACACCAGAGTAGTATTTGCAACTGCCAGAGTGTATTGTCTAGTGAGGTCCCACACCCAAGGCAGCTCTGCAAGTGGAGGCACCAGTCCTGCTTAAATTCTAGTATAGGTTGCTTTCAGAAAATTTTATATCATTCCCAGAGAACCCCTTTAACAGCCTGGACAGGAAGTAATGTTCAGAGAGCGACTTCAATAAAATTATATCCAGAAAACTATCTACCTGCTCCACCGATCCTTCCCCCTTAAGAGTCCAACATGACCGCACTGCAGGAGGCTGTCCTTCCAGGCATCTCTAAGGGCAGGTACACCGAGATTAAACAATACAGTCTTTTATCGGGAATTTAAAAAGAGCACCCGCTCATGAGCAGGCGCCATAGTCGCCATGTGCCTGCGATCAACGATAATGTCGATTTTGCATACATTTAACCTCTCAGGTACAGGGGTCAAATGTGAACGAGCACTATGGACCGTGGTCCGGCAACCCCCCGCAAGGATCAGGGGAGCAGGATGCAATGTGCAGCAGCTCCTGTACTCAGTGGTACAGCACACAGCTCTCCATAGGAACTTAAACTGGCTGTATTTTTTTTTCTCGTTACAGCTTTAATCAATTACTTGTCATATAATCTGTAATAGAATACTTATGGCAGCTTATGGGATTTTCACTGGCTACCTGTGCCTTGGGTTCAGCTTTGCAGGCAGCTCACTATGACAGGCCTGGGAGCATTCATAAGACAACAGGCTGTCATAGCAAACAATTGAAGACTTGCAATTTTGTTGCAGGGGGAACCGTTTGCATGGCAGAGTGAGCCCCCTTCCTCTGTCAAACCCCACAGATGCTTCGGTCACTAACAATGTCATATGTTAAAGTGACCGGGATTGAAATCATCTCCATTAAGAGTGCTGCATTATATAGCCGCCACCTGCCGTGTAAGGAGCGAGCTCCAGACATTACTTCCCCTTAAAGCTTATGACGTACAGTTATGTTATATAGAATTAAGGGGTTGTCCAGAATTAGAAAATCATGGATGCTTTCTTCCAAAAACACCACCACACCTGTCCGTGGGTCGCGTCTGCAGGTTGCTCCACTGAATGGGGCTGAGCTGCAATACCACACACAACCTGTGGACAAGAGCGATGCTGTCTCTGAAAGAGAGCGGCCATGTTTTTCTAATATTTTCTGCTTTCTCTGAGGCGGAATGCGCGCAGAGTCTCTCACTGAAATAAATGGGAAGTATCAAAAACTGCTCTGTATAGGTCCAAATGGTTCTTGGCACAAGATGAAAATGCTGTTGTGTCTTCAAGTAAACAACCAATGGTTTAAAGTAAAAAAAAAAAAAAAAAATCCATCAGAAATGCATTCCACTCTGAATTTTGTAGGTGGATTTTCAAAATCAGTCATGCGAACATACAGAAAATCCTGTGGACAGGAACAATGTGGCCAACTTTATTTAATTTGGCATTTCTAGGTTTAGGGGTGGCACTTGGACGCCTGAGCAGGGTGCTGCTGGAAAGAGTCATCACTGGCAGACTTGACTATGTCATAGCTGCCTATTCAACGGACAGCTGCAGCCATGTTAGCTGACTGCTACAGCGGCTTCCTCTTCAATTAAACTATCCCTGAAAAAAATATCCTAATCTATAAGCCAACAGGTTGCTATGGCAGCCGAAGGCCTTCTAAATGTTACGGCTCCTATTACACCCTGCCCCGGGCAAAGTTTCAACTCATAGCAATACAGAAGTATTGTCGACTGCCATTTCAGAAGTACTGCTGTGGATAGTACAAGTGAGCAAACAATGGCAGGATCATGTCCTCTAAGACTTAAATTAGGAAAAATAAATCAGCTGTTTAACATTAAAAATTAACTCCTAGAGACCTGGAGAATTTTTCGTTTTCACATTTTCATTTTTCCTCCTTGCCTTCTTAGAACCATAACTTTTTCATTTTGTCCGTTCCCATAGATGTATGAGGGCTTGTTTTTAGTGGGACAAGTTGTACTTTTTAATGGCATCACTTATTACTGTATATGATATAGTGGGAAGCGAAAAAAAAAAAAATTCCAAATGAGGTAGAATTAGAAAAAAATGCAATTCTGCCACAGTTTTACTGCATAGAGAATGTCAGACAAAACCTACTCCAATTTTATTTTGGCAAGTGAAGCAATGAAAAAAAAAAAAAAAAAAAAAAAAAAAAAAAAAAAAAGGCGAATTTGCCATTTTGATTTTTTTTTTTTCCCCGTTAAGCCATTCGCCAAATGTCTTAAATATCTTGATCTGTTTTTATTGTTTATTTTAATTCAAGGGAAAGATTGATTAAATTATTTACATTTTCTATTTATTTTACTTTTTAGCCCCCACTGAGAGGCTAGAATATGCGATCTTCTGATCACTTTTGGCTTAGTGCTTATGCACACGGTCATTGTTCAGCTGTTTGCGGGCACCGGCAATGTGCACCCCACATAATGGATGCGGACTCTCACTTGAATGGGCGCGCAATCCAGAAGGTCAGTGCAGAATGGAGGCATGGAACCACTATGGAGTGCTTCCATGGGGTTTCTGTCCATGACGCCACACTGCAAAAAAAATAGAACACGTTCTATTTTTTCGCAGTGCCGACAGATCATGGACCCATTCAAGTTGAATGGGTCTGGATTCATCACAGCAGCTGCACGGATGGTGCTTGTGCATTGGGGGCCACGGAACGGCCGAACAACAGCCATGTGAATGAGCCCTTACACTGTAGTGCAGCAGAACTACAATCTAAGCTCCATTTGCAGTTATGTCATGGAGCCCTGCCACCTGCAGGCCTCCATAGGAACTACAGCTCTGATACATCAGGTCTCTTCAGGGCGAAGGAACAGCTTGTTGGATTGCCATATGGAGGACCCATTCCTGACCCGGAAGCACGCACTTTTGGTTTTTCTGCATTTAGATGTTGTGGTTACATTTCACCACTGCATCTAAAGGGTTAAATGTCTGCAATCGGCGTTATTGCTGGTCACTGACATTCGCTCCGGGCCTCCTCCCTTTTATTCCAAAGTACATGTACAAAAATATCGTTTTTATTGCACCGTGAATGCTGTAAAAATAAAACCCAAGGAACAAAAAAATTGGGATTGTGTTTCTTTTCTCATTCCTACCCCACAAGTTTCATCAAAGAACATATAAACCATTAACACCACTGAAAAGTACAACTTGTCCCGCAAAAACAAGCCCTCCCACCGCTCTGTGAAATAAATTTGGTATCATAACCATACATATCACTTTTTTACCGCACTGTAAACACTAAAGTCTGAAGAGACAGGCGGAATTGCCCCCCCCCCCCCCCCAATATGTAATTTTTTTCTGTTTTTCGATACATTATATCAACCATTTATTTGCTCCATTACAACTCGAACAGGAAAAAACAAGCCTATATATGGCTATACTGAAAAAGAAAAAAAAATTATACAATCTCTCTCTGTGTGTATATATATTTATTTATGTCACTCTTTGAAGGTGAGGAGGGAAAAATAAAATTTTGCTTGGTCCTTAAGGATATCACAGAATTTCAAAGATACTACAACGCACGTGAAGAGACATCCCCACGATGAATAAGCTCCGCAGGGCACTGGTTCTCATTAGCTCATGTTAGCCAAGCCAGAACCCATCTGTAGACTGCAGTTTCTGGGTTCTGCCCCTCGTCAGCACGCAGCAGAATACTGGACAGCTCTGTCTAAAGCACACGGTCGTGTAGATTTCAGAACATGCTGGCGTTTTCTAGTCCTAAAATTAGCCTATACAGCGCAGGTTTCCATTAACTAGTGAAATCTGCAAGAACATCCCCCTGCAGTACTAGAACACAAATGGGCACATGCTGCAGATATTCTTCACTACCTGAAAATAGCAAAATACGCAGGTAAGCCTACTTTCACATGTGCGCTTTCACTTTCTGCTATTGAGATCTTTCATAGGATCTTAAAGGGAACCTGTCACGTCAGAAACACATTTAAAACGGAGAGCATTACCTTATAATAGCCCCCAGTCTGTTCCTAATGATGGGTTTGATGTGTTATACTGAGGCTCATTTGGTGAAAAAAAAACGATCTTTTCTGACGTGACAGGTTTCCTTTAATAGCGGGGGAAACCGCCTCCGTTTTGTCCCCATTCATTGTCAAACTGAACGAAATGGAGAGCACCAGAATGCATTCCCTTCCGTTTGGTTGCGTCCCCATCGTGGGCAGAATAATGCTGCAAGCAAAACGGATCCGTCCTGACACACAATGCAAGTCCATGGAGACAGATCAGTTTTCTCTGACACCAAATAAAACGGATCCATCCCCCCTAACCCCAGCCCCCCCAATTGCACGCCACCCACCGCGGGGGCCAGCCGCCCCGCCAGCACGCCACCCACCGCGGGGGCCAGCCGCCCCGCCAGCACGCCACCCACCGCGGGGGCCAGCCGCCCCGCCAGCACGCCACCCACCGCGGGGGCCAGCCGCCCCGCCAGCACGCCACCCACCGCAGGGGCCAGCCGCCACGCCACCCACCGTGGGGGCCAGCCGCCCCGCCAGCACGCCACCCACCGCGGGGGCCAGCCGCCCCGCCAGCACGCCACCCACCGTGGGGGCCAGCCGCCACGCCAGCACGCCACCCACCGTGGGGGCCAGCCGCCCCGCCAGCACGCCACCCAGGCACCCAACAATTCTATTACTACTCGCCTAGCAAAACTAGCAAAAAAACACATTACAACTGAGAATATTGGTTACGTTTTCGGGAAAAGTAACAGATTTTAATTTTAGGCCATATTGCCCAGCCCTAAGCTGGGTTGCATTCCTTTGGAAGCGATTCTCATTCATCCAATAACACTTTATTTATTCCACATTTTTAAAAATTCTTGACATGCTAATAATGTTAGGATACTTACATCTTTTGCCATGTTACCAAATATGCAAGAATTAAGAGAGCAGGACTGCCACCCAGATGAATCTTCTGCAAACAAAAGAGAAAAAGAAATGAACAAAAATAGTCCAAAATAATAAAACATAAAACCAAGTAAATTTACTTAAATAGGTTGTCAGAGATAAGCCAAGAATGTTCCAATAAAAAGTGATACTGACGTTTTTCTCCAGGCCCCCCGACCACTGCTTGCTTACTAACTGCATTAGGGTACATTCACAGGTCCACATCCGTGCCGCAATTTTGCAGATCGGATGCAGAACCATTCATTTCAATGGGGCTGCAAAGGATGTGGACAGCTGACAGTGTACTGCCTGCATCTGTAATTCCCACAAAAAAGATAGAACATGTCCTAGTCTTATGCGCAATTGCAGACAAGAATAGGCATTTCTATCACTGGGTTGGCCCAGTGTGCTTTCCGCATTATCTCGGCCATTATCTGTGTTCAGTGTTTTGTGGTCTGCAAATTGCAGATCTGCAAACCACATATGGTTGTGTGACATGCATTTATACGGCACGTGACCGCTGGAGTCTTCTGCCGAGGACGGCGATTTTCTCTGTACACCTACACGTCATAGTGACAGCGAGGCGCAGGTGTACGGCATATCACTGCTGCAGCCAATCATTCTCCCCAGCAGGACAGTGATTGGCTGCAGTGGTCATGCTGTATACGTCACCACTGCAGTCTCTGAACAAGCAGCCGCGGGAAGACCGGACCAGCGGTGCAGTGAACAGTACTAGAGGAAAGTATAACATTTTATTACTAGATCATTCGGGGGCTTGCAGAACATTTCTAATTCTCTCAGACTACCGCTATAATACCACATTACTGAGAATAGTCAGATTTAGGCTCTCTGATGCTGACCAAACATCCACTGAAGTCAAAGGGTCAGTGAAAAATCACTGACAGAAAGCTGATGGCATCACTATTCTGTCCGCGGTTTTCACTGACCATTGGTAGGAGATTCTCTGGAAATCCTTTTCTTTGCAGCCTAGCAGTGCACATGGAAATCTTCATGGATGAAACCCTGATTATTTTGTCATGGATCTTATATAACGGACACAGAAATGCGAACGAGGCATAAAAGAGGACCCGCCACCTTTCCTGACATGTATGTTTTAGTAACTACATGCATTCTACACTTATGACTATGCTGCGCCATTCCACTATTACTCCTACTAGAAGCTTATGAATGAATTGCCAGCATTTTGTAATAATGGTCCAGCTGGGTATTACCAGTTGAGAGTGTCGATGCACAGCGCTGCCAGGGTCAGACTGGAACAAACTCAACTAGTAGCACCAAGCAGGACTTTTAGACTAGGGCTACACGACGACAGTTGTTGCGCTACACCCGACGCAGCCAGGATCCCTGAGTAGCCGCAATCCTATAGAAATGAATGGGATTGCCGCGGCAGTCGCAAGAAATCCAACCATGTTGGATTTCTTGCAACTGCCGAGGCAATCCCATTCATTTCTATGGGATCCCCGCTACCTAGGGATCCGGGCTGCGACGGGTGTCACATAACTGTTGCCGTATAGCCCTAGTCTTACTGCAGACTTCCAGTAATTCAGATAAACTTTAGTATGAATAATAGAGGAATGGCACAACGGATGCCTCAAAATTAATACATGGGAAATACAAGTAGTCAGTAAAAAAAGTGAGGAAAAGTGATTTAGCCAAGCGGAAGGGGGATCCTGTGAGCCCGCTCCGCTCTCTTGAAAGCTCTGAAGAGAAGCATATTGTTACGGAAGAGCCAAGCAGAAGCGCCCACCGCTCAGCTACATCCTGGCATCGCGCTAACACCTATTTTATGTAGTTATGGCCATAATACAAAAACTTCTGTTACTGGTACCTCCAGTTATGCAGCTGATGACTTCCCCTGCCAGACGTTTAAGACAAGGGGTCACAATCTAATTTACACACCTCAGACACACTAAAGGCATTTTTCTTACAGGAAGCCAATTAATCTATCATTAGGTTTTATAGAGTAAAGGCCCTTTTAGACGGGCCGATGTGTCTCTCTGCCCGAGCGCCGATCAGCGATATCGGCGCTCGGGCAGGGAGCCTTTACACGGCCCGATGAATCGAGCGCCGGGCCGCATGAGTGATCGCTGTATCACTCGTGCGGCCGGGAAGCTCCATACTGTCAGGCGCACATCGCCTGTTTACACAGGCCGATGTGCGCCCGACAGATTGGATCTTTTGTAGAAACCAAAAGATCCAATCAGCCGACGAACGAGCGTTTTGCTCGTTCGTCGGCTGATTAGGGCCACTTTTACACGGGCCGATTATCGGCACTAGCATTCCTAGGAACGATTTTTCGGCCGATAATCGGCCCGTGTAAAAGGACCTTAAGGGCGTGCCAAACTTCATGTGAACATCTCCTAAACTTGCGGCAAAACCAACAGCAGGGCCATACTGCAGCTAGGCTAACCACTAAGACCTCATGATGCATGGATACCGGCCGTGTGCGACCGCACTTTCCTATTCCAACAATTCTTGTTCACAATACGGACTATGTTTTTTGTAGAGCCCCAGAATGGACATACAGATCCGGTCGTGTGCATGCGCCCTTAGCTAGCATGTTGCCCCAATACCTTCACCCTATGTTTATATGGATTTTCTTCAACACACCAAAGCCTGGCATTTCTTGGATGCCATGTGAAGTGGCTTGCAGCAGAATCTGTGGAAAAATCCTCATGTAAAATCTCAAGGCAAATCCTCTGTAGAAAGCTCCAGCCACACTTGACAACGGCCTAAGGCCTCATGCACATGATCTTATGTATTTATTAAAGTTACGATACTGTCCATGTTGCAGGAGCATTTTTGGAGACCTTCTGACTTCAATGGGTCCGTGGTCCGCAAGTAGGACATGTTCCATCTGTTTGTGAGACAGACATACGGAAAGCACACATGGGACCATGTAGACCACAGACCCAAGGGGGCCGCAAAAAACGCAGATGCAATTTGGACAGTATCCGTATTCTGCAGATGCACAACTTAATACATATGGTCATGTGCACCAAGCCTAGGCCCTCATGCACACAACTAGATTTGGGATCCGTGTCCCAAGTGCATATTTGCAGATCGGACAAGGACCTGTTCATTTGTACGGTTCCGCAAAAAAAAAAAAAAAAAAATACGGACAGACCATGAAGGTCATCGATGTGCTGTAAGCATCATGCATCCATCCAGTAAATTACAGAACATGTCCTATTCTTGTCCAGTTCACAAACAATAAGCAGTACTAATAATGGGACAGAGAAAAAGGGGGAAGGCACAGGGAGAGTGCCCATATTTTGCACATCCATGGCTTGTGGACCGCAAAACGATAGTGTCGTGTGCAGGAGCCCTAAGGCTACGCTTATACTGGCACTGGGTCCTGTTTCACTGGGATTCCTAGCTTCTTGAGAGGCACAATATGTACAATGCCCATTATAAGTACAAAGGAGACCCAAGACACCAAAGTGACGGGAGCTGTCACATTTAGGTGGGGCAGGACTCATTTCATAATACTGCAGCAGTAGTCCGAGTCCGGGCTGTGAAAGCCAGGATCTGTCACCGAGGATATGCAATCAGAACTTGCTCTGAGGCCCCTGTAGTGTCTGCAGAAGTTTCTGTCCAGCAAGAATTTCTAAGATTCAGGGAGCCAGGCAGCTAATAACGTAAGAAATCTATGGGAGAAAAGAGCAAACCTGCTGCAAGAATTCTTTGGCTCATGGGCCCCGGGGATGGAGGAAGACAGAGCCGGTTATATTATGGTAGTAGTGGCAGGAAGGTCACCGTGCTGCAATACCAAATGGGGAAGGAAAAGACTAAAAGAGCCCTTTATATTACTGGAAGTACACGGTAACACAAAGATGCAAAAAGTGCAAAACCGTGCAACATACTGCCTGACCGCATCCACACACCAGACATTTTCATGTAAACTATGCCACATATATCCGCTTGGGATTATTTCTTGAGATGAACAACCCTTCCCCAAACCTATATGTGGCATAGTGTACATGAAATCATCAATGTATAGAATATGGTGTGTGAATAAAATGTATTCAAAAATCAACCTCCTCGAGCAGCGAGTGGCTGGTCCCCCCTCGACTGACAGGGCCAGACATCTGCACCATTGATCTGAGTAGTGGCACAAAGGCAGGGGCCACCTGAGAAGCAGATGCCTACTGCGCATGCGCCCCTCTAGGTAAACCTGGACGTGTAGCAGCACATGCACAGTAAACATCTGTACTGCTCAGGCGCTTCGGCCACCAAGTAGAGCAATGGTGCCTGCGCAAGCCTGACAGGGCCCGGTGAGATGTCTGGTCATGTCAATCAAGAGGGACATAGGAGTCTCTTGAACAGCGAGGGGCTGGCCACATTACTCAAGGAGGATGATTTAACTAATTCAATTTGTACAAATCGATTCACTGCTCACTGAAGAGAACCAGGGTGTATGGAGACTTCTTTTCAGCCAATGCTCAGGTCAAACCAGAGGCTCCTCCAATCTGTAGACTGCTTCAGGGTTTCTGCCCCTTAGTACAGAGCAAACGTACAGGATCCCCCTGATCTGCATCTAAGGAAGGGGTGCACCACCTTTTCTTGCCCAAGGGCCACAATAGGGCTAGAACTAGACATTGTGGGCCACAAAGCTCAGTAAAGTCACCAAAACAAATTGCCATCATGCAACTATCTGCACTGTGATTTGTATTGGTCTGATGAGTCTCTTGCGTCCAAAAATCCGATTTTTTGACAATCGTGTTACAGTAGGTCCCGTTGTGACTCCATGAAATGGAACGTCTCAATCATACCATGTGGCACACTGCCATGTAGCACTTAAAGGGCCATCACCATCTGAGACATTTAAGGCATGTCAAAAGGATAGGTCATAAAAGTCTGATAAGTGCAGGCTCCACTTCTAGGACACTCACTAATTGGGATGATGGAGGTCCTCTTCTCCACCAATGTGCCATTCAGAGAGTAGAGGACTAAGCATGGATGTGCCCCTCTCCATCAGATTATAGATGTTGTGGTGGCTGCTTAGCATTCCACAACTACTATAAGTTACAGTGGAGGGTCCACATGCATAGATGTCCACCTCTAACTCATAGAACCCTTTCTGGAGTGGCCAAGAGGGGTCAGTGGACACCCATTCTCCTGATATGAGGGTCCCAAAGATGGCTGAACAGTACCTGCCTATCCCTGCGCCTTGCTATGTGCTACTCGTCTCCTCTTCGATGTGGAAACTAAAGGCAAGAAGCCACATGCCAACATGCTCTTCTGCGAGTGGACGGTTGGAGGGCCTCACAGAATGGCATCTTTGGTTGCAGGTTGTCCATCCCTGGTACATAGAATCTCATCCACTTCTGTACCGTGAGGTGCATGGACCCAGGAACAGCTGTCTACAGTCTGCTCACTCTTTTGGAGGAGTTTCTGGTTTAACTGACAAAAACTAATAGGCCTAAAGTAAAAAAAAAAAAAAAAAAATCAACGTACAACCTACCAGTAGCGCTATATAGAGAGTGAACTTCTACACACAATAGAGATGAAAGATACAATCCAAAATGATATAAGCGCCGTGCTCGAGCACTACAACCACCACAGAAACATGACTGGACATCCGCTGAGGGAGCAGACCTCACACCAGGAAGCATGGGAGGCCTTCCCATAAATAGCTGACCACATAGGAAACGGTATGTGCAATGCTTCCTTCTCATTGCACAGCTGGCACCCTGGCAAAATTAAGCCGCTCATGCCTGGGCACCAGGACCTACAGATCATAGTTTACAAAGCGCTGTGATCCCCTTCAAAATAAGCTCTTTCAGAAAAGGATCCTACACAGATTGGTGAGAGAGATTGGGGGTCTAATGGAAAATCACATGGACCCCAGATGAGGATGGGGGTGCACCACTCACTCTTTCATGTACCCCTTACTTTCCAGGGGCACAGAAACCCCCTTTCTCTACATCAACTCTAGATTACCAAGTATACAGGAGGAAGACGAGGGCAGAGTACTGAAGCCAACAGGAAACTAAGCCACAGGCTTAGGCTGAAGCCCAGCAGCTCTCCACCCACCAGGCCTCACTCCTTGTACACCAGGCCATGATCGCTGCTCATCATGAACCCACACGACCCTCCATCCCCTAATTGTGGGGCCACCACCCGGGCAGCCATTTTATCTAAGAACCAAAACACTGGCAGCTGCCCAGTCCCCGGAGGTGTCATGGAGTAGGCCTCTGCCTGCACACACATCGCCACGGCAGACTGCACGACATGTCAGGGTCCAGGCCCGTGTAGTCCCCACCTCGTAAACAAAGGGCCCCGCCAGGGGACAGGGCCAGGACTAGTGTCCATCCAGCGCAGCTCACCGTGTCCTGAGCTCAGGGCCTCATGCAGGACACCAACCTCTCGGCCAGCTGGGAGGGAAGCGCTCCAGTTCCGTCACCACAGGGGCTCTGATACAGCAGGGGGTGCAGCCCGGTTCATGAGAGTGGGGGAGGCGGAGAAGGGTCAGCAGCTGCCGAGCACGCAACCGTGCGGCGGTGACTACGAGGCCTAGGCCTGTGCCCTGCGGGAGTGCAGGCTGTCACGGGAAGAGAGGTGCGGGAGCGGGCAGGACCAATGCGCGGGGATGCAGCATCCTCAGCGGAAGGAGGTTGGCCCTACTTATCACAACAGCCCGGTGCGGGCCCCGTCCACACTGCAGCCGCACGCGGTATCTGCGCGCTCTGCCGCTCTCCCTTACTGCCCCGGCTGTCAGATGCTCGGACCCGGTGACTATCTCCAGTTATGCCCGCGCACCGCCGCCTCCGTCCCAGACCCGTCTCCTCTTCCTCCTCTCGCTGTATCCTCCCTTCCCGTCACCTCAAACAAAAAACCGAGCTTGGCGGCGTCTGGCCGACCTGCACGGTGATTGGCTGCAAGGGGTTTTACGTCAGGGAACGTAACTCCGCCCCACGCCGGCTCCGGTGTGCCATTCTGCATTCTGTTTGGGTAGAATCCTAGCTGGGAGTGACCTCACGACAAGTTCCGACTGCTTGAGCGCTGATTGGCTGTCCTGAGCGTCAACGAGAGGGAAGAGGTGTGTTTATGGGAACTCGTGCACGGGGACGTGACGTAATCAACTGCCTGAAATATTTACCTGGCTCAGGTCCAGCTGCTCCTGAGTGGCTGGAATTACTGTGCCCCCTCTGAGGCGCCGCGGACTGTTACCTGCGGCTACCTGGGAGCGGTACTGAGGCAGCTACTCCCTGCACGTACCAGCTGTTCCTCCACCTAGTTCACTTACCAAGTTTAAGGTTCTATTCACACACTGCAGCATTTTTGTAGAAATTACTACAGCTGAAAATCAATTCTAGCCTTCTGCATAAGTTGTTTTGACAGCAAGTACATGCTTGTTTGTAACAGTCACAGAACTTTATAGTTTTCCACAGTGACAAGAAATTACAGAGCAGTTACTGCTTATGTGACTGGTGTCTTCCACTTCCCAATAGTGACCACAGTAGAGCAGACATTCTGATTTTTGCACAGTTCTGTACATGCACATCTCGCTGGTGTCAGCCACTGCAAGAACAGCCAACTTTAATCTACTTGGGCTGTAGGTCCTGCTATACCAGTGGTACTGAACCTATGGCATGGGTGCCACAGCCGGCACTTAGAGCCCTCTCTGTGGGCACCCACGGTCTGGAAAATGTCTATAGTGTACCAATATACCTTAGACCTTTCCTGCCATTCATCAGCGCAGGGCGCACTATGAACAGCACGGGCAGTGCACTGAATGTAGGCAGGATATTATAGCTAAATTATAAAATACATGGAAGATATACCATATTGGACTGTAGTATTCAGGATAAATTGCTGTGTTGGCACTTTGCGATAAATAAGTGGGTTATGGGTTGCGGTTTGGGCACTCGGTCTCCAAAAGGTTCACTATCACTGTGCTAAATGCTCCACGTTTTTTGGTGGATAGCCTTATAAACCACCACCAATGTAAGTAGAGCCTGGGGTGCAGTATAATCATCAGGGGCAGATTGGCCATCAGCCCTATAGGGAAATTCCCCCTGTGGGCTGATGCTCAGTAGGTCTGCTTGAGCCGTCCTCACAGCCGCTGGGTCCAGCTGTGGTGAAACTACGACTCCCAGCATGCTCCATTCATTTCTATGGAGCTCTGAAAACAGCCAAGCAATCTTGGGAGTTGTAGTTTTACCACAGCTGGAGTGCCAGAGGTTAGCCATCACAGCACTATGGTATCGATAGCCCCACTTCTGCTGCTTCAACTTTTGTCAATTTGAACCTGCCTACAACATGGGGCAACTTTAAGTTCCTAGACCACTCTTGATAATCTCTTCTATACAGATATGTGCTATGACAAGGATCAGCAACCTTCGGCACTCCAGCTGCTGTGAAACTACAACTCCCAGCATGTACACTTACTCAGCAGTTCTTGCATCTCCCATAGAGGTGAAAGGAAGATTTGGGGAGTTGTAGCTTCAGAACAGCTGGAGTGCCAGAGGTTGCTGATCTCTTTGTTATCCCCCCTTCCTTTACTTATATGCTGCTGTTTTTGCTTTTAAAATGTTAAAGGGGTATTCCAGTTTTAATGATTACAGTTAGTTATTTAGAGAATAGGGTGCTGAACAATTTTCTAGTATACATCTATTTAAAATTTTACTTGCAGACCTTTATTATATCCTGTCACTAGCCTCTCCCTAAACCAAAAATTGGTATGGCCCGTTTTAGTCCTGTAAAATGCATCCATAGGAGAGATGTATAGGACTACAGATGGCGTCAGTCATGTTACATGGCTTTCCTTTAAAGGGTTATTCCCATTTCAGACATTGGGGGCATATCACTAGAATATGCCCCAATGTCTGATAGGTGCCCTATCATTCCTATGGGAGGGCCAAAAATAGCCAAGCGGCACGCATCATCCGAGAGATATACCCCCAATGTCTGAGATAGGAATAACTTTACTGCTTAGGTATCTAACAGCTGAATAGTAGTGTATGGAGGAGCAGAACATGTACAGTATATATACAGTGCCTTGCGAAAGTATTCGGCCCCCTGGAACTTTTCAACCTTTTGGCACATTTCAGGCTTCAAACAACAAGATATAACATTTTACATTTTTGGTGAAGAATCAACAACAAGTGGGTCACAGTTGTGAAGTGGAACGAAATTTATTGGATCATTTAACCTTTTTTTGTAATAATAAAACTGAAAAGTGGGGCGTGCAAAATTATTTGGCCCCTTGCATTAATACTTTGTTGCGCCACCTTTTGCTGCGATTACAGCTGCAAGTCTCTTGGGGTATGTCTCTATCAGTTTTGCACATCTAGAGACTGAAATTCTTGCCCATTCTTCCTTGCAAAACAGCTTTAGCTCTTTGAGGATGGATGGAGAGCATTTGTGAACAGCAGTTTTCAGCTCTTTCCACATATTCTCTATTGAATTCAGGACTGGACTTTGACTTGGCCATTCTAAGACCTGGATACATTTATTTTTGAACCATTCCATTGTAGATTTTGCTTCATGTTTGGGATCATTGTCTTGTTGGAAGATAAATCTCCGTCCTAGGCTCAGGTCTTTTGCAGACTCCAACAGGTTTTCATCCAGAATGGTCCTGTATTTGGCTCCATCCATCTTCCCATCAATTTTAACCATCTTCCCTGTCCCTGCTGATGAAAAGCAGGCCCAAACCATGATGCTGCCACCACCATGTTTGACAGTGGGGATGGTGTGTTCAGGGTGATGAGCTGTGTTGCTTTTACACCAAACATATCGTTTTGCATTGTTTCCAAAAAGTTTGATTTTGGTTTCATCTGACCAGAGCACCTTCTTCCACATGTTTGGTGTGTCTCCCAGGTGGCTTGTGGCAAACTGTAAACCAGACTTTTTATGGATATCTTTGAGAAATGGCTTTCTTCTTGCCACTCTTCCATAAAGGCCAGATTTGTGAAGTGTTGGACTGATTGTTGTCCTATGGACAGACTCTCCCACCTCAGCTGTAGATCTCTGCAGTTCATCCAGAGTGATCATGGGCCTCTTGGCTGCATCTCTGATCGGTCTTCTCCTTGTTTGAGATGAAAGTTTAGAGGGACGGCCGGGTCTTGGTAGATTTGCAGTGGTCTGATACTCCTTCCATTTCAATATAATCGCTTGCACAGTGCTCCTTGGGATGTTTAAAGCTTGGGAAATCTTTTGGTATCCAAATCCGGCTTTAAACTTCTCCACAACATTATCACGGACCTGGTGTGTTCCTTGGTCTTCATGATGCAGAACCCTGAGACTATCACAGAGCAGGTGCATTTATATGGAGACTTGATTACACACAGGTGGATTCTATTTATCTTCATCAGTCATTTAGGACAACATTGGATCATTCAGAGATCCTCAATGAACTTCTGGAGTGAGTTTTCTGAACTGAAGGTAAATGGGCCGAATAATTTTGCACGCCCCACTTTTCAGTTTTATTATTACAAAAAAGTTTAAATGATCCAATAAATTTCCTTCCACTTCACAATTGTGACCCACTTGTTTTGGGGCCCACAAATCTCAGATCTGCAAATCACAGAACTCGGCCAAGTGCATGCCACTTTCTTTTTTTTTTCTCTTCTGTAGAAAAGTCCTATTCTACTCCACAAAATGGACAAGAATAGGACATGTTCTATCTTTTTTGTGGGGCCGTAGCACAGAAAATGGATGCAGACAGCACACAGCCTCTTTTGCGGCTCTATTGAAATGAATGGGTCCGTATCCTATCAGCAAAAATTGTGGATTGGATGTCGATCGAAACTACAGCCATGTGCATGAACCCTTACTGTGTATGATCTATATACAAACTAATACCTCATCTAATATGTAATCAGAGGTTCATAAAAATGTGTATATTAGAAAATTGTATGATTTCCTATTATATAAATAAATAAAAAAATTAAAAAAAAAACTGGAAAACTCCATTAGTGATCTCCATTTTGCCAGTGGAGATGTCCAACCGCCTGGTCATCCATGAATCTTCCTATCTCCCCCGCGCCACTCCTCCAAAAGATGTGTGATACATGGGCTGCCTGACATCAAAGGTGATCAGAGAGGAGATCAAAGAAGTACAAACAGTCTGACTGTGGTGAGAGCGACCCGAGGGTTCAGTTGGTTTGTGGACTTTTCTCAGATGAGGGACTCAAAATGCAGCTTGGAAATTCATGGAGCAGGGAAGTCGGTGGCTGCCATCTACCTGCTCATCCCCCAACACCCACTAAGGTCAATTTTCATAGGACGCAAATTAATCCATCAGTGGTTTTTTTTTTGACAGAAGAAACTAGAATACACAGAAGAAACCCACAAAATCATGGATGCATACCAATTCCATGCAGATGTATCTTACATGTTACTTTAAGGGCCCTTGCACACGACCGTATGCGCTCCGAGACATAAAGTCCGTGAGCAGGCCATATGTCCCGAAGCGGCATCGATTGTGTGCACAGCATCAGATTACAATGATATGAGTGCGGGACAATAACCCCGCGGGGGGGCCCAACATGCACAGCATCATTGTCATCTATGATGCTGTGTGCTCCCGTGCGCATGATCAATGCCGCTCCGGGACATATGGCCCGCTCACGGACTGTATGTCTTGGAGCGCATACGGTCATGTGCAAGGGCCCTAAGAGCGACACAACAGACTGTTCATAGTAAGCCCCGGCAGTGAGTACCCAGGGACTCACCCCAAATTAACTATGGTGCAATGTGTCAAGAAGAACATCCACACACTTCCTCCAAACCTGTGAGAGGTCAAATGCAATGTCATCCGCCTTCCCCTTCTAGAACATTATTTTTCTAGCCGTCTATGACTGAACATGAAACTTGCCTGCAATTGAAGTGTCCCCCCCCCCTCTGCCCTTCCTGTTCCGAATCACAGAGATACTTGCTGTGTGACCTGTAGATGTGAAAGGGTTTGATGAGGCAATGCTGAAAGTCAAGGCTGCAGCAAACAGTATACTAGTATTTTACTTCTTGTATTAACCCCTTCAACCCCAGGCCAGTACTCACCTTCCTGTCCAGGCCATTTTTTTGGTAAATCTGATATGTGGTAATAACCTTGGAACGCTTTTACCTTATCCAAGCCATTCTGAGATTGTTTTCTCGTGACACATTGTTCATGATGGTCGTAAATTCGAGTCAATGTATTTCACCTTTATTTATGAAAAAAATAAATTTTCTCTGCTTTTAAAACATAAATTGATACCTCATGAAATATTTATTACTTAGCCTTCCCTATATGTCTACTTTATAAAATTGATGGGCACACTTTCACCTGGAATTTAAAAATATTTATTGGGGTTCAATAGATAAAATATATGGACTATATAGGATACTTATTTTTCTTCAATACTAGGTGGATAATTTAATATAAAATAATTTTATATTAATTTATCCACCTAGTATTGAAGAAAAATAAGTATCCTATATAGTCCATATATTTTATCTATTGACCCCCAATAAATATTTTTAAATTCCAGGTGAAAGTGTGCCCAACAATTTTATATTCCTTCAATATTTTTCTTTTAACGGTGAGGGTAAGCCGGCGATTGGTGCACCTTGAACCATTCACTACCAGGTGGTGAGACACTATTTTCATTTGAATTATGTCTACTTTATGTTTGCATCATTTTGAAAATGTCATTTTATTTTTTAGGACATTACAATTTAGAAGGAATTCTTAAAATTTTTAGGGAAAATTTCCAAAACCCACTTTTAAAAAGTCACTGTTGAGCTTAGATAAGTAGAAACCACCCATAAATGACCATTTTAGAAACCACACCCCTCAAGTTACTCAAAACTGATTTTACAAACTTTGTTAACCCTTTAGGTGTTCCACAAGAATTAAAGAAAAATGGAGATTAAATTTCACTTTTTTTGGCCGATTTTCCATTTTAATCCATTTTTTAAGGGGTAGGCCCCATTCACACGACCGTATGTATTCCGTGATCCGTATAAAAACGGAACGGAAGACATACGGAAAGTCTTCCGTAGTGTTCCACATTTTTGCGGACCCATTGACTTAAATGGGGCTACGGACGTGATTTTGCGGCCAAGTATAGGACATGTTTCATTTTTTATGCGGGAGAACTTCCGTAATATACGGATGCGGAATGCACACGGTGTGCATTCCGCATTTTTTTTCTCCTATGGAAAAATGAATGGGTCCATATGGTTCCGCATCTTATCCGCAAAAATGCGGATAAGATGCGGAAATGTACATACGGTCGTGTGAATGGGGCCTAAAGGGCCAAACAAAACTCAATATCTATTACCGATTCTGCAGTTTACAGAAACACCCCACATATGGTGGTAAACTGATGTAAGAGCACATGGCAGGGCACAGAAAGAAAGGAGCGCTGTATGGTTTTTGGAAGGCAGATTTCGCTGAACTGGTTTTTAGATACCATGTCCTTTTTAAAGACCCCCTCATGGACTCTACAGTTGAAACACCCAAAAAGTGACCTCATTTTGAAAACTACAGGATGAGGTGACAGTTTTTTTGATACTACATATGATTATTGATCGCTCTATATTACGCTTTTTGTGAGGAAAGGTAAGCAAAAAAATGGCTGTTCTGGCACAGTCTTTTATTTTTTACAATGTTCATCGGACAGGTTAGATCATGGGCTGGATCTGCTAGGCTTCCATAGAAGGCAGGTCCCGATGCCTCTGCAAGGCATCGGGCTGCCTTCTCACCCATCGGGTCCCCGTCACAGCAGAGCAGGGACCGCAATGCACTGTCCACCTGACGTACACACATCATCAGGATATAGTGCACGTAAGCGGGCACTATGACCTGATGCTGTGTGAAGAAGAGGATGGAATTGCTGTGGAGTGTCGGTAGCAGTAAAGGTAAGTATCACTGGCACTGTAGCTGGGCACTCATGGTTAGGAGGGGCAGTGGGGGAACTGATGGTGACATGGGGGAGCTGGTGGCACTGGGGGAGGAACTGATGGCACTTGGGGAGAGCTAAGGTAAGTATCAACTGCCGGAAACACCTTCTATGCCACGGTCAGCGCTGACCATGGCATAAAAAGGGTTAATCCGCCTGCGGATACAGCAGAGGCCTGGCTATCAGTGACTGCCAGGCCTCCGCACTGATGCTGCGGTGCCCTCCAGATCAGCATGACATATTAGTACATCAAATAGCAGGAAGTCAGTTCCTGCTATGACAAACTATTACGTCACATGTTGGGAAGGGGTTAATCCACTTTTAAGCACATGGCAATTTAAAGGGGTTATACAATGGCTAAACCATTCCCCTCTTAGATAGATTATACTTACCCCACTTCCCAGCACCTGCGTCGTTCTTGGTCCCCGCTGCATCTCCCCGTTATGCAGATCATAACATCCAGCAAAAGGGGAGCAGCCAATAGCAGGCCGCGATGGGGGCGAGCCTCTCTAGTGTCACCCACAATGCCAGGGAGGCTCATCCCCGTTAGACATCGGATAACCCCTTTAAGTGTTACCTAGTAGTTCAGCCCCTGCGGGTGCTGTCACACATTCAGTTTATCTGATGCTGTTTTTGAAGCCAAAATCAGGTATGGATCATAACAGGAGATAAAGTATTAAGGGTAGATCCAACTTCTTCACTTTTTCCAACCCACTCCTAGTTTTGGCTTCAACAACTGCATGAAAAATATGAACATGTGACAGCACCCTAAGAATGCGCCACAAATACCCTGATAATTATAGTATGTGACAATTGGAATGGGAGCGGAGAACTACGTTGGTTACAAACAGGAATTGCTGGTTCAACCATTTACAAAAGACACAAATTCCTTGAAACTGCTGGTTTCAGCAAGTACATAAGTATTTTGCCTGTTGATACAATGATGGACAGCTAGCTTTTGTGATTATCCTGGAAGAGAACTACGGTGTTCACGTAACCATATACAAACAGTTGTTTGTCCTTAAAGGGGTTATCCTGAAAAAGATCACACATTAGCGACAGTCCGAGTACCGGCACCCCCACCAATCAGCTGTTTCAGAAAGCCATGGCACTCAAAGCTCCAGTGAACACTGTGGCCTCCCAGCAGCTTACCAAGCTTACCATTGACTTGAATGGAGCTGATCTGCAACCAGGCTATATGACTGAAGTACTGTGACGTCACTGGCCTAGGAAGAGGCTGAGGCGGTCACAAAGTTCCCCCGGCCTCTTCTAATACCCGTTCTGATATCTAGGATCTATTCTGAAGATAGGTCATCAATAGGGTTGCAGATATCGATTATTTGTATTAATCAAGTATTCTACTGATTAATCGAACAATTAATCAAGTAATATAGTAAGAAAATATACTAATGTTTTCTGTAAAAACTCATCAGCCCCCTCCCATGACATCATCAGCCCCCTCCCCAGTGCCATGAACTCCCCCATGCCATCAGTTCATCCTCCAGTGCCCTCAGCTCTCCCCAAGTGCCATCAGTCCCCCCACTCCCCCTTCTAACCATCAGTGCCCAGCTGCAGTGTCAGTGATACTTAGCTTTCCTGCTACCGACACTCCACAGCAATTCCATCCTCTTCTTCACACAGCATCAGGTCATAGTGCGCGCTTACGTGCACTATATGCTGATGATGTGTGTAAGTCAGGAGGACAGTGCAGGACGGTGCCGGCCAACGGGAGACCACAGAGCGGTGAGTAATAGCAAGAGCTTCATTTATGCTCCATTGTCACATGGTACGAACGAATCCTTGATGCGAAAAATTTCCATCAAGGATTTTTTTGTGTCAAGTTACTCGATTGATTTAAGTAATTGTTTCAGCCCTAGTCATCAAAATATCTTTTCTCGGATAACCCCTTTAACAGGGTTGTCTCATCTCAGACGTTGACGGCATATTGCTAGGATATGCCATCAAGATACAGAACGGGCCCCCTGAAGTAAAGGAGAGCACGCCATGCAAACACAGCCACCCTCCATTCATCACTATGGGAGTTCTGAAAACAGTCAAGTGCTGGTTAGGCTATTTCCAGTGGTTCCATGGAGGTGAATGGAGAGGTGGCAGTGTATTTGTGTTGTGCTCTCCATCCACCGCTATGGGAAAAATAGCCAAGCACACTCACTCACCTATTCTCTGAACTTCCATCACACTGAATGGAGAGCAGCCTCGCATGCACGGTCCACTCTCCTTCACTTCGGGGGCCTCGGTCTCTAGATAGCAGTGGGTATGAAAGGTGGAACCCGCAGCTATATGACTTTGATAACATTTCCTAGTGATATGCCATCAAAGTCTGAGATGAGACAACCCCTTTAAAGAAACTTAGAATATTGCTAATAATGCAGCAATATCAGAAGTTAGAATTTCAGTATAAAAATAACAGTGACACCCGTGCTTTATAGGGTGCATTATACCACTGACCCTTATGATATTAGACGTCACCAGTTTAGACTGATTTGACCAGAACAACTTGGTCTAATACTGTTGATATACACAAGATAGCCGTCGTATAGTAACATGGGCAGTGGGTTAAATCCATGGCAACATTCATTGAAATCATACAATTTGAAAACAGCAGCACCCCATAATCTACTGCTTTTTAAAACCCAATTCACTTGCACTGTATTGTACTTTACTAATTTTGGTGAAAATCATGCAAAATAAGGATTAAAGGGAATGTATCATCAGAAAATGACGTATCGTTTAAATCATGTTTTATCTTTAACATATTTTTAAAGAATATTTGATGATATTTTTTATTTTCCTTGTCAATATCTACATTTAAACAAAAAACATAAAATCCTGCAATTTTCACAGTGGCCACTAAGCTTAAAAATAGGCAACACTTCTTGGTCTGTACAGATCACTTTATGTCAGTTACAGTGCCTACAAGTAGTATTCAACCCCCTGCAGATTTAGCTGGTTTGATAAGATGCAAATAAGTTAGAGCCTTTAAACTTCAAACAAGAGCAGGATTTATTAACAGATGCATAAATCTTACAAACCAAAAAGTTATGTTGCTCAGTTAAATTTTAATAAATTTTAAACATAAAAGTGTGGGTCAATTAT
Source organism: Rhinella marina (assembly GCA_900303285.1). NCBI lineage: Eukaryota > Metazoa > Chordata > Amphibia > Anura > Bufonidae > Rhinella > Rhinella marina. Next base: position 354,098 of record ONZH01015650.1, on the reverse strand, counting down.
TATTCAACCCCTAGGTTTAATATTTTGTGGAATAACTCTTGTTTGCAATTACAGCTAATAATCGTCTTTTATAAGACCTGATCAGGCCGGCACAGGTCTCTGGAGTTATCTTGGCCCACTCCTCCATGCAGATCTTCTCCAAGTTATCTAGGTTCTTTGGGTGTCTCATGTGGACTTTAATCTTGAGCTCCTTCCACAAGTTTTCAATTGGGTTAAGGTCAGGAGACTGACTAGGCTACTGCAACACCTTGATTTTTTCCCTCTTGAACCAGGCCTTGGTTTTCTTGGCTGTGTGCTTTGGGTCATTGTCTTGTTGGAAGATGAAATGACGACCCATCTTAAGATCCTTGATGGAGGAGCGGAGGTTCTTGGCCAAAATCTCCAGGTAGGCCGTGCTATCCATCTTCCCATGGATGCGGACCAGATGGCCAGGCCCTTTGGCTGAGAAGCAGCCCCACAGCATGATGCTGCCACCACCATGCTTGACTGTAGGGATGGTATTCTTGGGGTCGTATGCAGTGCCATCCAGTCTCCAAACGTCACGTGTGTGGTTGGCACCAAAGATCTCGATCTTGGTCTCATCAGACCAGAGAACCTTGAACCAGTCTGTCTCAGAGTCCTCCAAGTGATCATGAGCAAACTGTAAACGAGCCTTGACATGACGCTTTGAAAGTAAAGGTACCTTACGGGCTCGTCTGGAACGGATACCATTGCGGTGGAGTACGTTACTTATGGTATTGACTGAAACCAATGTCCCCACTGCCATGAGATCTTCCCGGAGCTCCTTCCTTGTTGTCCTCGGGTTAGCCTTGACTCTTCGGACAAGCCTGGCCTCGGCCCGGGAGGAAACTTTCAAAGGCTGTCCAGGCCATGGAAGGCTAACAGTAGTTCCATAAGCCTTCCACTTCCGGATGATGCTCCCAACAGTGGAGACAGGTAGACCCAACTCCTTGGAAAGGGTTTTGTACCCCTTGCCAGCCTTGTGACCCTCCACGATCTTGTCTCTGATGGCCTTGGAATGCTCCTTTGTCTTTCCCATGTTGACCATGTATGAGTGCTGTTCACAAGTTTGGGGAGGGTCTTAAATAGTCAGAAAAGGCTGGAAAAAGATAATTAATCCAAACATGTGAAGCTCATTGTTCTTTGTGCCTGAACTACTTCTTAATACTTTAGGGGAACCAAACAGAATTCTGGTGGTTTGAGGGATTGAATAATAATTGACCCACACTTTTATGTTTAAAATTTATTAAAATTTAACTGAGCAACATAACTTTTTGGTTTGTAAGATTTATGCATCTGTTAATAAATCCTGCTCTTGTTTGAAGTTTGAAGGCTCTAACTTATTTGCATCTTATCAAACCAGCTAAATCTGCAGGGGGTTGAATACTACTTGTAGGCACTGTATCTGCTTATCTGTCATTCTACTCCAATAGGCGATTGTCAAAGCTTATCTACTAATTGCTTGTAAAATGAACACTGTACAGGTTACAGAGCATGCCTAGAAAACTCTTCTATAGAAGACAATGAGCTAACCTCCTGGCCATTGTGTCTATGGCCCATGAGGTTGCCGTAAAGCAATTTTCTTAATGCCTTCTAAATGTTGTTAAAGGCTATGTACACCTTCGGGGGCATTTTTTTATGATTGCTTTTTCAGCTAAAAATCATTTTTTCAATTGGTCTTTATTAAAAATATTGAGGCATATTCTGGCACAAAGGGTTAACCGTCTAGCTGTGTGAATGTTACTTTCACATTGTGCAGTCATCTACTAATCTTTCTCTCTAAATTACTAATACAGTAGGTCATAATGAGTTATTTAAGCCACATTCTTATCAGTAAGATGAGGGTTGAGCTGTGATGAGTATTTAGAAGGTCAGAGAGAAGAGATAAGGAGCCCCTCAGCTCCCTGGCTGACTGAGCAGAGAGATTTCAGAAAATTCACATTCTGCTACTAGATAAACTCAAAGCTGTGCTGGGAAAACGGCTCAATATTTTTAATAAAGATTAGTGTTGAGCGAAGCAAGCATTGGATGCTTCATCGGAAGTCGATTCATTCAAAACTATACTGTACGGAGATCACTCTCTGTATAGTATTAGAATGTATGGGCTCCGATGAGCTGCAGTAAGTTGTTCGCGAAGCTGGGCATGACTTTGTTGAATAACTTCGGTAGTTGTAGTGGAAAACCACTTTAAAACTTGAAACCGAACTCAGCTTGAGTTCCGACTAGTAACTCGTACTAGTATCTCCACAAAGTTATTCAACAAAGTCATGCATGACTTCGCCAATATAACTTACTGCAGCTTATCGGAGCCCATACATTGTAATACTGCACGGAGATGGGCACCCAATAATCATATTCAGAGAATAGTATCAATCTGCAATCAGGAAATAAAAAAAGATTAGAAAAAAAGGAAGTGTGTTCTATCTTTTTTGAAATGTCAGAAAAACATTTTTTGGCGACATTACTTTTAATTCGTCCAGAAATACGCACATGTGAATCCAGCTTAGCAATGCTTTGTATTCCTTAGGAAACAATTTAGAACAGCACCAGTTATTAATGTGGTCCTAAGTATACACCTTTTTTCACATTCCTACTCTCTAAATGCGGGTCAGGAATGGACACAGCATTTTAGCTGCTGCAGCGTCCTTTGACCCTGTCATGTCTCTTTTCATTGCACTTTGTCTGGAAACACAGAAGAGCACAAAAATGGATGTCTTGGATCCACATTTTTTACTATGGTGAAGCTAATTTTAGCTTTATTCTACCTATACACATTGTTGATTATGCGCCACTTTTCCATGCAAATTCTTAATACAGTACCAGCAAAGTGAATGGGGTTAGACTAATCTCATGTACACTGTGGGGTTTTTTCATGCAGAAATGAACCTGCTGTAGATTTAGAAATCCATAGCATGTCAATTCTTTGTGCGATTTTTTTTTCAATGCAAGGGTTTGAAAAATCCACACCAAAAGCTAAGTAAAACATGCGGTTTTTGGTGCAGAAACACACTTCCACACGATAAACCGCACATATTTTCACTAGGATATGCCATCAATGTCAGATAGAGGTGGGACCCGCACCTGTGAGACCCACTCCTATTCTCTAGAAAGGGCCCTAAAAGTGAAGGAGAGCGCTCCACACAAGCGCGGCCACACTCCATTAATTAATATGGGAGTTCCAAAAACAGCTGAGCAAGCACTCTCATCCATTTTTAGAAATCGCGCACTAGCGAATGGAGAGGTGGCCATGTATGCGTGGTGTGCTCTCCATTCACCGCTATGGGACTCCCTAAAATAGCTAAATATGCTCGCTCTGCTGTTTTAAGAATTCCCACAGCAATGAAAGGAAAGCATGCTGCATGCGCAGTGTGCTGTCCTTCACTTCGGGGTCCCATTCAGGAGATAGCAGCGGATCACAATGGTGGGACCCACACCTATCTGACATCCGAGCGATATGCCATCAATGTCTGAGATGGGTAAACCCCTTTAATTTTCATTATCTTGCCCAGTTCTATATAGCACCATTGTTTTGATGCTACTAGGGCTTGCTATGTAAACATTATTCCTCTCCCCTCTCAGGAGTTGCCTCTATTCAATGCCGCCTGGATATCTCTCTTACAAGACGCAAGATACTGAAGTAATTACTCACAGACTTCACATACAACACAGCTCTACTATTGATCAAACTGTTCTGCTACCCAGCATGAGAGATATACAATCCCAGAAACATGGAGGGCGAGAACCAGAGAGCAGTAGAGATAAGGGGCAAGAGGTTGGTGATATCCTTTACATATGAGAGAGAAGGGAGATAACTCTGTGTATGGGATGTTACACGAGCAGGGGCTAACCAGTAGAAGGATAGTCATGAGACTGGCTTACAGAAAGACCTTAACTACAGACACTACATGACTAATCTTACTGCATGTAAACCATATGCACACAATTGTGAAAGTTCATAAAATCCTAATAAAGTGGCTGTTCCAGAATCATAACTGTGGATAGTTAAGTGTCTGATCACTGAGGGGAAGGGCGACCTCTAGAACCTGCACTGATCAGAAGAATGGGAGTCTCATATCACCCCTTTTCCATTTTAATCAAGCAGTGGTGGTGCATGCATGCTGCCATTTTGTGCGTGCTCCAATATCTCAACAGCGCTCAGAGCTCCTTTTTTTCTGATACAAATCAAGGACACCCACCATTCAGCCCAATAAAGGGGGGTCTCCTTCGCTGTTTACAGACACAGTAGTTCTTCCGTATGGGTGGCTGTGCCTCGTACTGCAGCTTGTCCCAAACATCCAGAATATGACCTGTCAACAGTATCAGGCCTGATGTAACTATTACACAGAATAGAACTACACAATATAGTCACCTCTACAAAATGTACCATATATTATAATATTGCAGGTCAGCATTTTTGTCAAGATAAACAGCCAGCTTCAGAGGTAATGTAGATAACATATCGCTCTTAAATAATACCGCAAACAGCTTTGGAGTGTAAAGGCATTAAATGTACATGCTGAGCAATATAGGTCAGTTACCGATATTTATCACTTTACAGCAGATGACATGGGCGTGGGAGCATAAATAGTCAACCAACACTTTTATCTAGCACACTTGTCAGGAGGCTATCTATACTAAATACATATTTAAAGGCAAACTGATCCTAAAATTAAACCTGTCACTTTTCTCAATTTTGATTAATAGTGGGTTTGACCCAAAAGATCTGATTAGCAGCCCTTTTGTCTCCTGAGACTTTAAAGGGGTTTTCCAAGATTTAACTACTGATGACCTATCCTCAGGATATGTTATCAGTATCTGATCGGTGGGGGTCCGACACCCGGGACCCCCCGCCGATCAGCTGTTTGAGAAGATACCGCCACTCTGAGCGCCGCTACCTTCTCACAGCTCACCAAGCACAGTGCAGTCCATTGTACAGCGACTGTGCTTGGCATCGTACTCAGTCCCATTCACTTGAATGGGGCCGAGCTGCTCCTAGGCCACGTGACCGATGAACATGATGTCACTGGCCTAGGAAAAACTGAGAGAAGGCTGCGGCGCTCACAGGAGCGCCGGTACCTTCTCCAACAGCCGATCGGCGGGGGTCTGGGGTGTCGGACCCCCACCGATCAGATACTGATGACCTATCCTGAGGATAGGTCATATGTAGTTAAATCCTGGAAAACCCCTTTAAGACTTTAAAATGAGATTTTGTGTTTTTCTGTTTGTACTGACTGGGAGAGCAATAGAGAGGAAGCTGACACAGGAAGTGCTACTTTTACAGGGCCTGCACTTAGTTTATTAAGAATGTATACATATTTGTGATAGGTACAGAAAATATTATTGGAAAAAGAAGGGGTTTTAATGGAATATTTGGACCCTATAATTAAACGAGTTGTTTCACAAAGTACATCCCTGCTTGCAACGAACTGGCCACTGTAGGGAAAATGTAATAGTACCTGTCAGTCATTGATATGAATGCCCGTTTATGTAGTACACGGAGCTGTTGGGAGCCGCCTGAGCACCTCTTTGCTCATAGCAGTTAAAAAGTAAAAATTGTATAAAGTTTGCAATATGTGTTAGAGATTGGGTGGAGTTTGATTCCTAGCTCTGACTCTGTCCAATTATACCTGGACAATGTCGGAGTAGTCTGGCACAGTGTGTGTACAGGACCTTGAAGTAATCACTGCTACACAGACCAGAGGAAGCAGAGGAATGAAGAGAAGTCATTGGGGACCAGAGTAGGGAAGAGTAAGTAGCTGCAGCAGAGAACACAGGTAAGACTCACATTCTCCTGGTTCCCAGTGGCTTTTCTCAATGCTCTTCCACCTTAGATCTGTGTAGCAGAGATGGCTACAAGGATACGTACGAACACTGTGCCAGATACTGACACTGTCCAGCCATAATTGGGCAGTGCAAGGAACAGAACTTTTCCTAGTGAGGAGCAATGGTTGCCACCCCTTAGCAAACTACTAAGCGCCCTGAAAATACTGGGGTCCATGTTTCAGCAACGGGGTGGGTGTTGGATCAAAATCTACTCCAAAATGCTCTGGGAGCCAGCTGTAAGGTGATAATATGCACAATTAGAACTTCATGACCTACTGACAGGTTGTCTTTAGGCCCTGTTAGTAATGGAAATCTTCAATACTGTTCAGGAAATAAGAACATCTGTTGCTTTACACATAGTCTCCGTTCTTCATCACTGTACATTATAGTGCTACATAATATCATATGTCTGGCCAGGATCATGCACGACCATGTGAGAAAGACAGTGAAGGAAAGATGGTATAATCCGGCATAGGTGATCAGGTGCAAGAGAGGCCTTTACTGATGATCACAAAAGGGACATTTCCATGACTTCCCTTCTACTCTTCCATCAAGCCATAAATCCAGAGAGTAGAAGGTGAGAACATGAGGATGAATGAGTACTGAGTATATGTATATGCATTACAGGATGGAATATGGCACAGCAGAGCCATCAAACATATTTGAAATAATAAAAAAAAAAATCGTGAAGAGTAAAAAAACATTTTACATTCTCTTTATTTTAACCTTCAAGTAATACAACCATTTACATTATTCCCTGATAAAGCAACATTACTGTCCATTTCATTTACATGGGGTATTCCCATGATAGCAAGGGATGATAAATCTCTAGTGAATGCCAGAACTTCAAGGTATGGTCTGGCCTAGCCAATCCTTGGAGCCCGTGCCCAACTAAAGAAATATAAAAAACCTGTCCGTCACATCATTCCCGCATTGTAGCCCTGTTCCTGGACGGTTTTGGTCCCTGCCAGACTGGAAGCGGAGCGGTCCTCTGACCATTCAATGGCATCACTGCTAGTGACAAGCTACTTGCATGCCAATCTAGCACATTTGACCGCTAAGGCATGGGACGAAGCCACATCTGGGCCAATGGGGACCTAAAGCTGCCGCAGTGTGGGACTGGCGGGCACATCTTCGGAGGATTGGGTCGGTCAGCTGTAGGACAGGTCATCAGTATGCTGAAGAAGAGCTAAGCCACAGTAACATGACTACTACAAAATAGACGGCGTTGTGCTTCCGTCTCCATCCACTGTGATATTTCTGGCGCTGGTAGCTGCTGAGAACATCTGATTGGTTGGGGTTCCAGATGTCGGATGCTACCAATTTGATATTAATGGCCTATTCTAAGGACAACCCCTTTAATGATTGGTGAGGGTCTCACTGTAGGGATCCCACCTAAAGCTCAGGATGAAGGATCACCAGCCCTGGTTAACCCATTGCTGATGCTTCACAGATTTTAATAGATTATCCCCATCCCAAAATTTTATGGAATATCCCAACATACTGTTTACTGTGCGGGGATCTACCACACTTGCAGAGTGGGTTGCCGAGATCTCCGATGTGCAGGTATTAAGCATGATAGATGGGGTCCTAGAGGTCAGATCCCCAGTGATCAGGATGACATGATTATATTTTAGGATGGGAATAACCCTTTTAAGACAAGTAAATGAAAAAAGGGGTAAACTTGTGCCAATTCTGAATATGCATGGACAATTTATAGCAAAAGTAAGATTGGTAGCAAACAAGGTGAAAGAATGTACAGCGTTCCTTTAAGACAACAAAAACTTGATCCTTTAGTTATCTCCAACTAAAAGTAATCTTTTTTTTCAGATGATTCCTTTTAATCTGGACTAGCAGCATTCATAAGAGCTCTAACTTATTAACATTCTGTTATACAATTTGGTCTCTGAAACTGGAATGAGTTCATACCAGTAACACGACTGGTACCGATATGTGCAACAAGAGCAGTACATGGTCTAAAAGAAATAAATATTATCCAAAAACAATGAGTCCAGAACACTTCACAGTCTCCCAACGTGCTAGATTTCAGCATGGCCAATCCCTTATTCCACTGGGAGATGAGTGCTGACGGAGCATGCATGTTTGTAGGGGATTCTGGACAGCTTTGTGCCTCTCAAAACCTGTAAATTCATGTCTGACTGCAGTTAAAAGAGCTTACCATCTATCCATGAGATATGTGATAAGTGTTGGTGGAGGTCTGACTACTAGAGGCCCCAAGGATCCCAGGTTCACTGTTTGAATGGAGTGGCAGTCGGTCATGTGCACTGCTGCTCTTTTCAAGGTGTATGGGACTGCTAAAGGTAGCTGAATACAGCGGTATACAATACTATATCCCAACTTTCCAAAACAGAAACTGAGATATGAGGGATTGTTTGGCTATCCTGGTGCTTTCCTGTGATGTGGTGGAAAGACATTACCATGTAGTCACTAACAATCAAGACAGATCTTTGTAACAAACAACAAAAATATATTTTGACCCCCTAATTCTACAGATTTACTTACAGATCCTGTTTTTTTACTCATTATATGAAATGGCATTAACGTTTGGCCTATGGGACAGGATTAATATATGTCATCCAAACACTTACCCTATGTCTATGTCCATCTTGAAAGGGGTCTCCAAACCAGGATGATCCCATTTTACTCACTACATGTCATATGCAGTAATATGGCCAAACAACTCCCCATGTCCCCACTCCTACATAGTAATATGACACGAGGGAGTAGGACACTAGGGTTATAGGGTCTGTTTTGTTAGAAAGATCTCCAGACAAATGATCAGAAGGTGTCCCGCTGATGTGACCCCAGTGATCAGTTTCCCGCAGCACCAGCACCGAGAAAATGAAGCATTGTATTAAATCAATGTGTGGTCTGTATAACACAAACATGATGGGTCCTCCAGAGGTAGAGATGCTCTTTGTAGCCAACCTCTACTCTGGTTTAAATTCCTGATCCTGGTCCAGTGATGGAAACCCACTCTTCTAGGGCATTAGTTGGTGGTCTAAAGCAGACGCTTATTTAACTGCAGTCACATCTGGATTTTACATTATTAAAAGGGTTTTCCAGGAGTAAAATATTGACGACCTATCTTCAGGATCAGTTATGCATATCTGATCATGGGGGTCCCACTGTTTGAAGAAGCCACAGCACTCCGATCAGCTTTCTACACCAGTGACATCTCGTTCATCAGTCGCATGACCTATGTGCAGCTCAGTCTCATTGAAGTGAATGGGCCTGGGCTGCAAAACCAAGCACACCAGCTATACAATGGACAGCACTGTGCTTGTGAAAAGGCCGAAGCTCTCATGCTAGCCATGTGTCCTTTTCACGCAGCTGACTTGGACCCTCACTCATCTGATATTGATGACCAATCCTGAAGATAGGTTATCAATGTTGTACTCTGAGAAAACCCCTTTAACAACTCCCCTCAAGTTGGAAAAATCATTGTAGATGTAACTGTTTATGACAGAATAAATGAGCCAGAACAAATTCTTCATTTTCTTTCTGGTGTCTGGTACTTTCCACATAAAAGGTTTCAAGACAACACATTCCATACCTGCAATTATTAGTGTTGTGTGCTCAAATATCTGGAATATGTCGTACCCATCTTAGATTAAATAAAGCCATCCTTGAACCTTCACTGAAGACGTAATGGGGGAGATTTCTCAAAACTGGTGCAAACGAAAACGGATTTAGTTGCCCATAGCAACCAATCAGATTGATCCTTTCATTTTCCAAAGGAGCTGTGAAAAATGAAAGGTTGCTACCTTTGCACCAGCTTTGATAAGTCTTCTCCATAATGTCCTTACCATTTTCCAAAAAAAGGAAAAGAAATAAAAAGTTCATACAAAAACAACAGTCAGGGATAAAGCCAATATACAGCCCCTTCTTCATAAAAATATTTCCATGATACAGTAGAACCTGCAAATGTGCTGGCATTGGGTTATTGCAGAGGACAGTGTCTTACTGAAATACAGAAGTAATATGAGTCTTAACAATACTTTGACCAGGAGCTTAACTTTCAGTACAAGTGCAATGACGCATGAGTTGCTGCAAGCCTCTCCCATAAGCCATTCTGTCATGAAGATTTTCCATTTACCTGCACCTTGATCCAACAGTCCTAGCAAACAGCACAACGTAGTGCAATAAAAATACTTCAATATGATGCTCAAAAATAAAAATAAAACAAGATTTAGATTAAAAGGCACATAGAGGAGAAATATTCAAGGCTATCTCCAGGACGTTGTTGTAAAGATTAGATATGATGGACCATGACCAAGATTAAAAATGGAGAGGAGTCCAGTAATACCAAAGCGTGACCCAAACCAGCTTTACCTTCTAAAAGCGTCCTTGTAGCAAAGGGCTACATAGTTTTCTGTGCATACATGGTATAAGAAACACTGGTGATTGTGTAGCCTGGAGGATATCAAGTGTTCAGCCGTTTATCTGGTCTTGGAACACATTTGGTAATAGCTACTCTCCAAAGGGCAGGTGCTAGGAGAAGGCTTAGGGTTGTCACACTGAGGATAAGGAGGTAGACCTGTAAGAACATGAAAGTTTATTCAAATAAACAAATCTTCACCACTTTAACATGTTAGAAAACGTTCCTCACATTCGATTATTTACCAAAGGCTCAATAAGTACCCAGTGTCACAGGAGTATGCAAGTTCAGAAAGAAGACATTCCACCTTAAAACCACCTTTATTTATCTTAGGGAACAGGAATACCTGCCAAATTTTTGAAATGTGTTGCATGAAACATGAAGCACAACCCACTTGGCACTTTTCTTTAAGACACTTCATGGTTGTCGTACACGTACACCAGTAATTAGTCCAAAAATTGTGATTTCTTTCATACAGTCACTGTAGCTTATGACTCCTCTTAAGCATGCCCCCTTTTTGCATCTTTTTTTGAGGTGGCAATAGAAAGTGTCTAAAACAGTTACAGTAATTTGAGGCATGCCATGTATTCTACCCGTATGGCATAATTCAGTACAGAATTTGATGTCATTGATACCTATATTCTGCCAATTTGATTTGAATTACCTTGATATACTGTTCCTGCTCTAAAGGAAACAGTAAATGCCCCTTGACATGGGCAGACACATAAAGCAATTATTCCCGATATTTGCTTACTTATTACTGGAGGTGAGAGCTGCACATACAAACAGCAATCACTCCTCTGTATGGGTACAAGTGATCACTCATCCCCATACTCATTCATTGTTTCGGAATAGCAGACTGCTGTTTAGACAGGACTATCTGCTGCCGAGAACGATGATTTTGGTCACCGCATCAATTATGCTCTCATCGGGTGATCAGAAAACTAATTTCCAATAACTTTCACACTTGCATATTATGGTCAATATTTTACATCAGTATTTGATGTTGGCGATTTAAATTTTTAAATATTTTGAAAAACTTTTTTCTTTTTTTCCCCGTGTTTTAAGCCCCCTTAGGGGACCTGAACATGCGCTATTCAGATTGCATCTGACTAAGGGTGCATTCACACGAACGTAAGTTTTTTGCGGTACGCAAATTGAGGATCCGCAAAACACGGATACCGGCCGTATGCTATATAGAGAAAGCCTATTCTTGTCCGTGCTCGCGGACAAGAATAGGACATGCTCTATATTTTTTGCGTCGCCGCGGAACGGAACAACGGATGCGGACAGCACACAGTGTGCTGTCCGCATCTTTTGCGGCCCCATTGAAATGAATGGATCCGCGCCCGGTCCGCAAAAGTTGCGGATCGGACGCGGAGGAAAAATACGTTCGTGTGAATGCACCCTTACACTGCAAATAATTATCATTTCAATGTATGGTAGATTCGCTATGTGCTTATGGAGCTTTTCCACCTGCAGGCCTCCATAAGAACTACAGTGGTAAAAGGCCGAGTTTCTTCAGAAAGACCCAGGCTACACTGCGATTTTTTGTAGTGCGATTGATTTTTAACTCTTGAACTACAGCTGCAGTCCAAATGAATGCACTCAGTTGAATACAATCTTGTGGACTGCAGCTGTCATTCAATAGTTAAAAATCAATCGGTCGCGCTACAAAAAGTCACAGTGTAGCCCAGGCCTGAAGGAACAGCTTTTTTTCAGCGTGGGGAAGCCGTTTGGCCCCTGTGAGTGCAGCACTTCTGGGGCATCCACTGATCGCAGACATCAGCCCAGAGTCTTTACTGTTTGAAACACCAGAAGCCCAGCAGCTATGGCGCCCCCACAGTATGTTCAGAATTTGGTATACTTGATATGGGCACTCTTATTTATTAATGCAAGCACCTATATCCTAAGCTGGCACTTATACTGAGATAACTCTGTTAATATATTACACAAATAAACCTTTGACGTTACTAGAATCTCCACAAATTCAAGACTCACCTCTCGTGAAATGATCCCCGACCTGCGGGCTCTGCTGCCTAAAACGAAGGAGAACTCACTGACTTGAGCTAGCCCTGCAGACACGATCCACTTAATGTACTGACTGCTTTTTGGTAGAATCAAAGACAATACAAGCACTGCCAAAACAAACTAAAAGGAAAAAATACATATACAGATATTACATTATGCAAACAAGTCATATTTTCCTGGTACACAATTATGTTCATTTGATGTGCAGTTGAATATAATCTATTGGCCTATGGGATCAGCCATATTATGCCACCTCCCACGACAGGGTGCTTCTCATTATATCCTCAGGATAGGTCATCAGTATCTGATCAGTGGGGGTCAGACACCCGGGACCCCCGCCAATCGGCTATTTAAGAAGGCACTGGCATGCCTGTGAACACAGCAGCCTTCTCCGTGCATACCAAGCACAGCACCGTACATTGTATAGCGGCTGTGCTTGGTATCACGCTCAGCCCCATTCACTTCAATGAGGCTGAGTTGCGATACCAAGCACAGCCGCTATACAATGTACCGATTCATAAAAAATATCAGTCCCGTTTAGCACAACTTTATTCAAGGACCCCCCAGACGTGTGAATAAATGGAGTCAACTTTAAATCAAAGTTTTTGATCGAATCAACTACAGATCTCCGATCCGAAGCTCAATTCGCTCAACACTAGTTGCACCATGGACATGCCCAATCCATTCTCATCATCCTTGCAAATTTTGCTTTCTCTGCTAAACCCTCGCTTTCTTTAATTGACAGGACTAAATTTCTGCATAGTCATCCTGCCTGGCACTGTCAATCAAGAAGAGGGAGGGACTAGCAGAGGAGCCAGAATAAAGCAACAGATCGCTAAGTGTAAGATAACACAGCCCTACAAAGTATTGGGCATGCTTAACAGTGGATTTCCTGGTGACTCCCCTTAAAAAGCAGGAGAGGCCAAATAGAAGATTGTGATCTACCAGTAGACTTTAAAGGGGTTCTCCAGGAACTAAGAAAATGAAAATACGTAAATATTACTTTATTATAAATATATTCCCAAATACCTTTCATTAGTTATAATGGCTCATTTTGTCTAGGGAGCAGTCATCAGGAGAAACAAAATGGCCGCTGTCCTATTTGCGCACACAAAACCTGTCCTAATCACACAGCAGGACAAGTTACTTCACAACACTGCGGTAAAGAGCTGCCTCATCCTCCTCTCTACTTGTCAGGAGTTATGATACTGAATACAGTTTAACCCCCTAACTGTTTTGCCAGAGTGGAGCTCCAGCAGTGGGAAAAGTAGCTACCTGGAGGGGGGAGGGCTGCTTTAGATGCTGCTACCTCCTGAATGGAACATGCATCTGATCTTGTTTGAAAGCAGACATTCAAAGCTTTCAAACAATACCAAAATGACAGCAATATGTTCAGGACAGAGAAAGATATCACTGATAGAAATCGGGATGCTGTAAATGCAGCTGAAAATGAAAGTAAAAACAGGTTTCACTCGCGATTATTCACGACTTGATTTCTAACAATGATTTTTCCTCTGTTTCTACATGTTTCTAGCTGCTACCATTGAGGTGATATCACCATCTAAAGCAGCTCTCCAGTTAGCTACTTTTCACACTGCCCAAGCTGGACTCAGGCAGAACAGTTAGGTGGTTAATATCATCTTCAGCTGAATCTCTGTAGGAATGGAGTTCATGAGGAGACTTCAACTAATGTCTGTACTAAAAGGACAGCGACCATTTTGTTTCTCCTAATGATTGCTCCTTAGACAAAACTAGCCATTACAACTAATGAAAGGTATTTGGGAATATATTTATAATAAAGTAACATTTAAGCATTTTCATTTTCTTAATTCCCGGAGAACCCCTTTAAGGTGGGTTCAGACGCTCCGATGTACAGTCGACTGTCGGAAAGGAAGCATTCCTTCCCAACAGTTGGCTGCTAGTTCAGTGAAGAAGATCACGCATTTACATGCAGCAATCTTCTATTGAAATTGCCTGTCCCCATACAGAATCATTGTTTCAGGGCAGCAGAATGTTTAGACTGCATGATCTGCTGCCAAGAAACGATAATTAGTGTGCCTGAGGAATGAAAGGATCATCTGATGATTGAGCATTTCACTCGTTCATGATCGACAAAACATTTACACAGGCAGCTTTTCAGGAATGAGCTTTTAGAGGAACGTTCGTTCCCGACAATCTGCTTGATTTTTGAGCAGTGTAATTCCACCTTAGGTCACCCATACACAGAAGATATCTGTTAGACGAACATTCATTTGCTGACAGGTATCACTCCTCCAGGCCCCCCATACACATGCATGCTCTGCTTAGCCAGGCATATGTGTGTTCTCATCAGTTTGTCTCCCCAAGTACAAATGGAATGGGCATTTGAAATACAACTGGCTAATTCTTATCTCCCATAACATCCATAGGGGAGAGTTGAGAGGTCCCCATACACATACGATCAATGCCCAGTTTGGCAGTTGTACCTCTTATATGAGTGGCCAGCTTTAGAGCAGGAACCAGCAGATTTTGAAGAGCTTTTAGACTGATAACCTTTCCTCCAGGTAGATCATTAATATCAGACTGGTGGAGGTCTGGCACACGACACCTCCACTGATCAGCAGTTTGCAGCTTCCGGCACCAGGAATATAATGGAAGGAGAAGGCTACGTGTACTGTATAGAAGCTTAACAGGAATACTGTAGCTCTGCTCACACTCAGTCTGCATATGAAATAATCTCCTCTGTTGGTTTGCATCAGTGATTCATCTCACAAGCAGCCTCGGTAGTCTGGCCTAGTGCAGGCGGCTTTGGCTGAGGCCTACTAGAGAGCTGGGAGGGGATCACAGAATCAGCAGCAATGAGGCAAGTGACACTTTGTGAGGGAGGTTGACCTCTGCTGCCAAGACTCTGGGGAAAAGCTGAATTTCCAAAGTAGGACAAAGTTTCACTTTCAGCTTAACTACTGTGATCAGAAAAATGACCAAAAATTTGAATTTGCTGCAATCCACCTATTTATACGTTAAACGGATGCCTCAGACTGATGCCATACAGTGGCATCCGTTCACCATAGAGTTCCATTGTTAAAAAAAAATTTAAAAAATAGGTTTTTTTTTACCGAACTCTGCAGAATACAAGAACATGGTGTGCTGCATTTTTATATATTTTGTTTTGCTAACATGTACGTCAAACGTGATGTGAACCCAGCCTTATCTGTAGTTGTTGTGTCATACAAGTTAAAGTGGGTTTCCAACTCAAACCATTAGTAAATAATCTGTCCTCTTTTGTCACTGTCAAATTGTTAAAAAAAATAAAATGTATTTAGACAATGGCGTACCCACATAAAACAGCGCCCATGAATGCCTGTGATGGGAAAGGGCCAAGCACTGAACTGCGTCCAAGGCTTGCCATGACGCTTTGAGAGAAGGTACCTGCCACTAACATATGAATCCATTATGCAATAAGCTCCCCCTAGTGGTGGATGCATAAGGACAAATTTATGTACTTTATCTAAAGTAAAAATAATATTTCCCTTACATGTACATATTGTTAAATTAATCATCATAGAATTTTAGATTTGAAGATGCAAAGGTGGGCATTAAAATCTCTTAGCAGGAGTCTCCAGTACTCCAGAATAATTGATAATTTGGCACTTCTGGTCCCACTATAGCCAGATTAAAGGAATATATGGTTGATGTGATGTGATAATCTTGCATCATAAAGCGGTATTCTCCATCTGGGACATTTATGGCACATCGATAGGTCCCCCTGCCACCTCTGGGGGGCCTGCTGCTATCTCAAGAATGGGCCCTGAAGTGAATAGAGTGCAAGCTGCGTACACAGCTTGCTCTCTATTCACTTCTATGGGATTTCTAAAAATAGATGAGCATGCAGAGATCACATGATTGCTGTGGATCTGACTTGTGGCAAACTGCTGAAATTGCCTGGGGGCGATGGGCTAGCACATGCACATGACTAGTCTACCATGTAATAAAGGAATATCTGGATCCTGCGAGAGTGTGAGCTGCCCTTACAAAGCAGCTATCTGGTTTCACAGAGAAGGTCCTGAGTGGGGGACAGTTCTTCATGTAGTGGAAATATGACCGTTTTTTAACGCAGCGGACGTTTATTCTTGGTGCAGATTGCCAAATCCTACTTAAATGGATAGGATCAAAAATTACGTCAAAATCCAGACTTAATTTTGAAGCGGATTCCACGTCGGCTTTTTTCTGCACAGTAAAATCCTTGTGTGAACTCACTCTAAACAATTGGCTCTCTCACATGGGATAAATCTTACCTTCATTATCACCAGTGTCAATGTCAGGGATAGAAGAATTGTGAGCTCATAAATGACAAATGTTGGAAATACATGAAGTCCTGTAACAAGAAAAAAATGATTAATTAAAATAAACCTGAACACATGAAAATTTCCAATTTAAGAGTATTCCTACATGGGACAGATACACTGCAGATTTAAAACTCTTCCACACTATGCGGCAAAAAAAATCCTGCTGTGAGAATTATTCATCCACAGCTGCAGTTTCATTTTGGATTTTTCTTCTGTGCGAAATCTGCAATAAAATACACCCGTAAAACATACAGATCTTGTTGCAGATTCTGCTTTTAATCTAAAGTCCATTGTACCTGGACCTTGTAGCTGGGTGCACCTTTTACTCTCATGTGACTGGTTGTGCTGATCTTCGATGCACAGTGCAGGCTACAGTGACCACCTGTTCCTGCAATACTATCTATATTCTGATGGCAAGTTGTATCATTCGATGCATGTATCATTCGGATCGCTTTAATTTTTTATGGTGGAATCCAGATGCTACACTATAGTAGTCATAACCAACTCCTGTAAAGGAACTGCAACTCTGCCCCTACCGTGGCCCCTAACTTCTAGCCAAAAGTAGAGGTGCCTGCAGCCAAGTCCTCACTTATTAGTCAGTCATTATATAGCCTAGCCATAGTCTTTTACATTTTTAATCCTGTGAAGAAGACATGTTATATAGTGTCAAAGTACACCACAAATTCATCTTGTCTCACTGTATTTTACACGGTCTCATTTTCTGTGACAGAGTCTCCATTTGTCAAAACTAGTGTAAAGGAAACTGGCTTAGTTTTCCGTCTTTCATTTTTCAGAGCTCCTTTGGAAAATTAAATGTGGAGTCTGATTGGTTGCTACGGGTAACTAAGCCAGTTTTCATTTACAGCGGTTTTGATATATCTCCCCCATAGCACGCATATTCCCATACCCTGAACAAAGCTTTCCTAGAGCTAATATGAAGACAAGTAAAATCATCTGATATTTAAAGCAAAAAAGGTCAGACAAGTAGGTCATGATGATTTAATAACAGCCTTTGCCACATAGGTAAGCACTTATTATTCTGCCTTAATTGGGCACTAACATTTGAAACAATGTATTTTCAGATATCACTTCAGGTGAACATGAACAAATCTGCAAAATCACTTATATTAAAGATTTTCATGTTTTCCATCCTAAAAATGCTTCTGAAATCTCTGCTACTAGGGGTCTTCCCTTCTAGCAATTTTGTTGCCAACTCACTGTTCCTAGGTAAATCCCATCCATAGCAGCACAGAGGGACTGAACGAAGTGGGTGTGTAATTTTTCGATGGCTGGCTCAAGAGCGCTGTGTGCTTTTGAGCTCAGTGCAGAGGCCCCTTCCCCACCCAGGGCTCAGAGCTTTAACGATGGAGAATACTCAGTGTCTCAGCCTGCTGTTTTCTGTATATGACAGCCACATCTTCCCTCCAGTACATAAATGCATTTCTTACTCCAGTCATATTAGATTTTATTTATGAAGTACTTAACTGCCTCTGCATGTGTTGGTTTTAGCTTGTTTATTAGTCAACATACCTCACTAGGCTGACTCGCTGTGCTGTAATCAATGGGAGAGATTTATCAAAACTGGTGCAAAGGAAAACTGGCTTAGTTGCCTATAGCAACCAATCAGATTCAACCTTTTATTTTCCAAAGGAGCTCTGAAAAATGAAAGGTGGAATTAGTTGCTATGGGCAACTAAGCCAGTTTTCCTTTACACCAGTTTAAAAAAATCTCCCCCAATGTCTCTTATACGCCATGTGTGCTGAGGATAGGGACAAGAATTAGGATAGGGCTCACTGGCGATTGGCCTAGAAGTATGGGAAAGGAAGTCTAAAGCAGTATAGCACTGGTAGACTGCCTGTATTAGGACACGCCCCCAGGCTTGAAGAGATCTGCCAGCAGCTAGAAGTCAATAAACGCAGACCAGAGCACTGGGGCGGGGGGGGGGGTGAGCAGTATAGATCCTCATGCTGTCCTCAGCAAAATTAGAAATTAATTTGTGAGAAGCTCTAAAACTCAGTTACCCTTTAATTACATTCAATTTGGAAATGCTTACCTATAGAAGCAAAGAAAATAATAGCCAGGAAATCTCGTATAGGCTCAATGCATGACATGATTTCCTCAGTAACCATGTGTCCTTGAGAAGAAATGAGAGCGCCAGCTAGGAAACAGCCCAATTCCATGGACACATCCAGTAGTTCTGTTAGCTGCCAGGAAAATAACATAAATCCACTACAGTAATTAACTGTTTAGAGCCATCTTTGAACAGGTCATAAGTACCATAAAGGGTATAGTAGAGCATACTATGTCATTTATTAAAATGTACAAGATATAATCACACACGCAAAGCAAACGTACATCTGCCAACAGATTTATGAGCAGAGAGTCCCCGTTCTATAGTAAAAAGATGTCAGGAAAGTTTTAGCGAGGCTCTGGATGAGCAGAGCTGCAAGACACAAAAACTGATCTGTTCGCTGTAATTTATTCAGCGGCAGCTGGAAGAAGTGTAAAGTAGCGTGCGCACGTTACCCTCGTACTGCGTTAATGGAGGTCACGGCGTGGGAAGCTTTCAGCACAGAATTTCCATCACTAATACATTCTGAAATATGAAGACGTATTCATCCCGCTCATACAAAGAAATCTTTATGCTGCATACACACCAGGCTGCCAATGATCTATTCCACAAGTTATCAATCGATGGAGCCAATTACAGTACATACAGTGAAAAAAATATTACCGTCAGCATGAGAAAAACAAAAGCAGAGATTCCCATGACTAGAATTTCTTTATTTCCTTTGCTTTCATTATGTAGTTTGCGATAATATGGCCCGATAAGATAGGTCTTCATAACAAGACAGATGAGAAAGACCGCAACCAGAGAGAAGACAATTTGGCCGATCAGCGCCAATATCCGGAAAATCTCCAAGACAACACTAGAGGGAAATCAGTTACACGTGTCAGAAATCATAAAATGTCAAAGCCAAAGACCTCAATACAGAAAAGTAGAGTGAAATGGCTTTCATCCAGGATTGAAGGGGTTTCGGAGACTTTTATACTGATGATCTATCCTCTGGACAGGTCATCAGTATCTGATAGTGGGCGTCCGACACTCGGAAGTAGCGCAGCGGCCTTAGACTTAGTTTAGACTAGGTCAGTGATGGCTAACCTGCGGCACTCCAGCTGTGGTGAAACTACGACTCCCAGCATGCTCCATTCATTTCTATGGAGTTCTGAGAACAGCCAAGCAAGTGTAGTTTTACTACAGCTGGAGTGCCGGAGGTTAGACATCACAGGACTAGGCCATGTGATGTCACGCTCATCAGTCACATGGCTTAGGCGCAGCTCAGCCCCAATGACGTGTCTGGGGTTGAGTTGCGATACCAAGCACAGCCGCTATACAGTGTACGACGCTATGCTTGGTGAAAAGGCCATGGAGCTACTGCAAGCGTCGCTGCTTTCTCAAACAGCTGATCGGCAGGGGTCCCAGGTGTTGGACCTCACTGATCAGATATTGGTGACCTATCCAGTGGAAAGGTCATCAGCAGAAAAGTCTTGGAAAGCCCTTTTAATGGGACCTGCCCAATGTCATACTGGCTTATGCTATATTGACACTGCTGTGAAAAACCTGTGTTTGGAGCGTCCACCACTACTGCCTTACTGGACAGGTAAGTGCTGGGCTTCCGAGTTTTGAAAATAAGGTTTCCTTAAAGTAGACCCAACTAGTACTGCATATCTCTTAAATAAAATATGTAGTAACAGAGGCCTGTTTAGATGAGCCATGTCATACAATTAGATATACACTAAACAGAAATGCTTATTGAACCATTCTTACTTTCATTTGTAGTCCAAGTTGTAAAGAATGTAAAGGCGATGGACATCTTTGGGGGACATTTATTATTGCACTTGTTTCTTATGGGCCATGCTGATGGTTGTGCCAACGTACGTAGGAGAGCGGGGACTTAACATGCTGATAAGCAATTTGGTACCTACCCTGTTTCCCCGAAAATAAGACCTATCCCGATAATAAGCCCTAGTGCTGTTTTGCCCTGTTTTTGGAGTAGGCTTAAAATATAAGTCCTACTCCAAAAATAAGCCCTAGGTACATAGGGTTACGGTCCGAGCCCGGTGGGGGGGGCAGAGCCCCGCAAGTGATTTTAATGGCCAGTCAGGGCCTCTCTGCTGGTGACACTACCTGCGCAATGCTGCATACTATAGTACGCATTGCTGCGCAGTTAGTTACCTATATACACACCTATACCCATACCCTATCCGGCACTACAAGACGTCTCCCCTGTGATGATCCCGCGAGACGTGACCTCAGCGCCGGGTCTCACGGGATCACGCTGGTTGACGGGATGACACAGCACACACTGGATGACAGGATTGGGAGAGAAGAAGAAGTCCGGAGCGGAGTGTAGGTAAGTATATTTTTTGTCTGTGTGTGCACAGGGGCCCGGGGCAAAAAAAATGACATACCGGTATATATTCAGAGGGGCCAAAAATGACATATATGTTCAGTGGGTGCAAAAATAAGACCTACCCCAATAATAAGCCCTAACCCTTTTTCCGGAGAAAAAAAAAAAGAAATAAAACAGTCTTATTTTCAGGGAAACACGGTACCTATTTCGCTGTTTTTGGTTGTCTTACCCTATATTTGTGTCTAGTATTGAGGGCCTCCACTGCAAGTGTATATATTTGGGGATTAAAAGGGGTTGTCCGGGATTTTCCTATTGATGGGTTAGGGTTATATACTATATACTTCAAGGTCTGGACAGCTACTGAAATGATAATATTACCTGGAGTAAGTGTTCCCTCCAGCTTGAATAAGAGTCGGCATAGCAGCTATGAAAAGACTGAGCTGGACATCCTGCATCACAAGCATACCCAGCAGCACACTACTATAATCAATGTCTCCTGCACAAACAAGGAGAAAGCAGGTTAATGTTAATCCATTTACTAGAAATACACTATAAACACAATTTTTAGAAAAAGACCGGTAGATATAGAAGTGTCTTACATCTGGGGTTGGTTTCATACACATGCGGCTAATGCATCTGCATGATCCTGCTGAATAATATTTCATTTGGGAACCCATTTATTAAGCAATGTTATTACAACCTAAGGACATATGACTGAAATATTGCTCTTCTCCTCCGAGATTCACCATTTGCTTTACTTTATTTGAATAAACAAATTTAACAGCAGCCGGAAAGTGATATGCTAACTCCATGCCATTTGACCGCATAGAAATCATTGTTGTTTTACGCTATTGCACAGTTGTGTTCATTTCCAATTCAAAGCATCAGGTCCGTCAGTCATGAGAGAAGACACAATGGAGCTTGAAGAAGTAGTGAAGTGGATTTCTTTACTCTTGTATATGCTCAGGTCATCTGACATGAATAAATTAGGCTAAGAAATGAACCATGCTGCCTTCATTACTAGACCATGAGACTTAGAGAAGAAACGTATAACAGGCTCTTTACTGTACATTTAAAATGTGAAAACACATATTCAAAAGGGTCTGAGAAGGAGGGGGAAAAAAAAGCGGAGTAGCAAATGTTTTAATACAACAACAACTTAAGCAGTTGACTGAATCTTCTTAAAGATACTAGTCCTGTATGGAGACTTATTGGAAGTACTCCATAGTATCTCCCAAGATCAAGATCCGACTTTCCAACAAGCCTTGGGATTTGACAAGGAAATATAGCCAAGCCAGCTACCCATCTGTAGACAGTCATTTCCCATGGAGCATTGCCAATAAGTCTCCATATCATGGAGTACTTACGGTAAGTCGAAATGATCGGTCTCTAAGATTCAGCACCCTGCCTAAAACGCATCCAAGGCATCACACTAAGCCAGTCAGGATCCTACTGATGAGGGACAAGCACCCCAAAACAGCCATCTATGGATTGATAACGGGTTTAGCTATATTCCCTCATCAACTGACTCACAGGAAGCCACTTGAGCTGGCAAGATCGTTCTCTTTCTTGGGAGATACCTCTTTGCTAATAAAATAAAATAAAAAGCACTAACCTCTTCAATCCCTCGCTGATCCAGCACAGATGCTCCTGTAGCCCCCTGCAGTCCTCTATTTAGAGGCTAACAGAGGTGATCTTCCATACTTGCATTTGACCACTGCAGCCAATCTGAGGCCTAATCAGTCACATACTGCACTAATGACATCACTCCTGATGACACCAGTAACTTGCTCCTTTCTTTTTTTCAAATTATGGGCCAACCTCTTCAATACCTATCAGTATTTAAAGTGTAAGTCAACATGGTCAGGGCTTCCATCAGGAATTTCAGGTCCCCTTACAGGCAATCCATGTGGACCTCCCAGCGGCTCTTCTTACATTCATAGCCATAACTTATTTTGGCCTCACACTATTTTGCCATACATATAAGTAAGATTTTAGTTTATATCAACTATTATTATGGGTTAATCAAGGGGAAAAAATTGTGCCTTTTATTTACGCTGTTTACCAATCACCATAAATGACATGTTCATTATAATAAATGTTTTGTGATATTTAATAGTAATTATGTTACAAAACACATTTATTGAAATGGTTTTTGCTCAGTTGTTTTTTAGTAACATTAAAGGGGTTCTCCAAGTTATATTTACTGATGACCTATCCTCAGGATAGGTCATCAATATCAGATCGGCGGGGGTGCCAGGTGTCGGACCTACACCTACTCACCACTACCCCTGTTACGGCTAGGATGTAAACAGTGAAGAGGAGGCAGCGCTGGCACAGCGCGCGCCTCCTCTTCAAACAGCTGATCACCGGGGGTGCCGGGTGTCAGACACCCGCTGATCTGATATTGATGACCTATCCTGAGGATAGGTCATCAGTAAATATAACTTGGAGAACCCCTTTAACTTTGCCATAACCTTTACTAAAAAGCTTTTCTACAGGTCTATGTTAGGAATTGAACCCCAGATCTTCTGCATAACTGGCATCAGGTTTACCACTACACTATGGAACCACATTGCTAGAAGGATGGCATTTTCTGTGCCTAAAAGCTGCTAAACAGTAATAACATTTATTTAATATACCAATGAGAAAGAAAATCATAATACTATTACTAGTAGATTTTTAGGCACAGAAAATCCTCTAAGTAACAATATGGTTCTATAGTGTTGACTGTTATATGGAGTTGTGGGGTTCAATTCCAGAGACAAGTAAAATACTTTCTTTGGTAAAGGTTATAAATGAAACATTCTAGCCTTTATTTTATCATAAGTAAACATGCCTAAAAGCTATTAAACAGTAATACTACTTATTTAATAAAGTGCCTGTAAAGAAAATAATACTGTTTAGTAGCTTTTAGGCACAGAAAATCCTATCCTTACAGATCTATAGTGTAAAGGTAAGTGTTCTGCCTGCCATAGAGAAGGTCTTGGGTTCAATTCCCACCAGAGACCTAATTTATTTAGTAAATGTCTATGTTCCGGTAGAGGCCGCCACATTGAACAGAAACGTCATTAGCATTCACTGCACTGGGCCCATTCCCCAACACACATTGAATGGAACCCTCATCAGTATTCACTGAAGTAAATACTAATGAGGTAAACGATTACTTTAGTACCACCAGTACTGCCCTGATGGTGGCCCTGCACACAGGTTGGACTTGCTATGGATAATTCTGCGTCTCCATCTAAGAACCTGAAAGGAAATACGCAGCACAAATGTGTGGATTTAACCAGCTGGTCACTGAAACAAAAAAAAAGTAGTATTCTCACATTACCAATTACCTGCTGCTCCTGTGCTGAAACTTCCCTGGTCTCCACCAGTCACCTGGCCCCAGCGATGAAGTGTCAACACATGAGACCTTAACACGTCAACATGCCACGAGTGGGGGACTACGGAAGCATCGGCATGTGGAGCAGCTAAAGATTGGTAATGTAAATATACAACTATTTTATACAATTTGCTGCGGATCCACAGGTAATCATAAATTTTATTTCAGATTTTGACTTGAAGTCAATGGTGAAAATCTGCAGTAAACCCAGAAGTAATATGTGATCACACCACATGTCAATTTCGGAGGGGAATAATTATGCAGCATGTAGACGACATTTGTAAAATCGCAGCCTGCCATTGTATTTCACTGCAGATTTTACCTGTGCAAATCTGCAGAAATTCCATCCTGTGTGGGCCTACCCTAAATGTTGTTTTTAGAACCTAATAGGCAGAAGTGCTGCGTCTCTTGGGTTCTGAACTGCTCCTTTTGGAGATCTGAGTAAGCGGCGTACAGACTTAAGAGTTTCTACAAGGCTATACCCTCTGCTCTATGAGGACGGACAAACAGATGATCAAAACGTAGGGGCAGTGTTCAGTTGAGTGCTTCTGCCCCTTCATTTCAGTGCTGTGGTGATATCATGACAACTTTTTTTTGTTGTTTGGGTTTCTCTCTGTCAGTGAGCAGGTCTCTCCATGTAAGCAAAGCATCATATTATTTAGTCTGGTTGATGCCTATCAACCACCAGTGTCCAACTGAGGTTTTAGGCTACATGTAATCTATTAAATGACAGGTCATAATGGAGATCTATAAAAGATAAATCCTGACATTTGAAGGGAATCCGTCAGCAGTTTTGACCATGCTAAACTGCCAACAGCACTAGATAGGGGCTAGAGAGATTTGTGGACTTAACATCAGGAGTGGTGAGAATATGTAGTTTTATTCTGCCAGATTCTGTTTTTTTTCCTCAGAGCTGCTTAGAAGGTTGAGGGGCCAGGGCCTCACTACACATTATACTACAGATTGGTGAGCTTCTCAGCCATTATGTCATATTGTAGGCAGGATCACATCACTACCATCTATTGTAGAGCAGTGTAATGTGTAGTGAGGCCCAGTTCCACACCTCCCTAGGTAGCTCTGCAAATGGAGGCAACTCAAGTTCTA
Organism: Rhinella marina; assembly: GCA_900303285.1. Classification (NCBI taxonomy): domain Eukaryota; kingdom Metazoa; phylum Chordata; class Amphibia; order Anura; family Bufonidae; genus Rhinella; species Rhinella marina. Next base: position 328,610 of record ONZH01015650.1, on the reverse strand, counting down.
GAACAGGTTGCCAACAGCCATTTTAAATCATTCAAGCAGGAGGAGCTTCTGTGTAGTGGTCTCTGCGCTGAGCGACCAGTGGCTTGATGCTAAATCTGCCACTGAGAACAGGGGGGTCTGTGGAGCGGATCATATTCACACCACTCTTGATGATAAAATCTCCACAAAAGGTATGTTTGTACTGACCTCCCCGGCCGCTACCAAGTGCCATCAGTAGTTTAGCATGGTCAAACTGCTGACAGAATACCTTTAAGAGAACCAGCAGTTTCCTAGAAAAAAAATTAAGAGTTTGATATTTGTGTGTAGTTTATATAGCAAAAGTAAAGTATATTTAGTTACCATCTTTATCTCCTCGAGAGCTGCCTGCAAGAAATCTGGATACCAAGGGGGTGCTAGACAAGGATAAGCATGTTGAAATGAAGACACTCTGCGTAGGTCTGATTTGCAGGAAATGCCCCCACAGTAAACCAAATGCAATCATTAAAACAGTCATGAAACATGGTCCTTGCACTGCAATTTTCCATACCTATAGGGTAAAAATAAACAATGTTTAATCCATCAGACGACAATACAGTCAACAGTAGTAGCTCTGAAAACTATTTATTTTCACATTTACAACTATTTTTTTTTATCCTACCACTTGGAGTTACCCAGGTGTCCTCATGGTAACACACTGTATACAACCCCTATGTGGTCTGGTCCTGCAATCAGATTACCTTCAATCTATTGTGTAATAACTGCTAACCTACCAGGATTGGACAGAAAGCAATTTGACAGCATTAGACCACACAGGTATCACTTGTCTGGTAACATAGTAGCACAAAACAGTACAATCTTTTTAATGAACAATATTTTCTAAATTGTTTTGTTATTTCATTGTACATGCAATGGTAAAATAAAAAAAATGGTTGAATGTTGACACCGTCATTAATTATGAACTATTGCAGTAATGTAATACACATTTTTAGTAAATCTCATAGTAGGGTTCAAAAAAAAATAAATGCAAAATTGTACTGGAATCTGGAAAGATCAAAGTGTTCTTGGCCGTAACCAGCAACATGTAGTTTGCAGGGCAGTGCCATGAAATGTCAACTTTGCGCCAGCTATACATGTAATATTAGAACACTCCTGCTGTGTAAACGGCAAATTCCTGGCCTTGTGACACTGTACATGCCTTCAGAGTCCCACAGACCACATGCTGAACATAGGAGTTCTGTTGTAACACAGGTATTAATATGAAAAAGACATGATAGTAAAGTGCACAGAGCCAAGCAAATCCAAAACAAACAGTCTATCATACAGATGAATTTAGTCCTTTGGTAAGTAACATTATTTTTCTAATTATCCAATAAGAAGACACCAACCTTTCGCAATTTTTCTGGAGAAAATTCCAATCCAACAAGAAAAAGTGTGAAGAAGACGCCAAACTCTCCTAGAGTTTCCACCTGGACAATAGACTTAATGGGAGAAAAGAAAATGTGAGTTTACAGCTTTACCACACACTATTATTTCAAATTATTATTATTTTAATATATTTTGTTCAGTTTATGAGTGTTCTCTACATGGAAAGGATATCCTAGAGCAGACAGGTTTCCCTGCAGGCACAATTTTGTTACAACTTATGGTACAAATACTGTTGGTTTAGTAGGCATTCTTAAAGGGGTTCTCCCGCAAAGAAAAAAAAATGAAAATACGGAAAAAACATTCCTGAAGCCTTTAATTATTTATGTATTTCTAGGGAACAATCAGTGAAGGAGTTGAAATGGCAGCTGTCAGATTCATGGACATGGAATCCGTGCTCCTGATGACACTGCACGCCTGTGTGAGCATGAGCTTTGCAGGCACCTTCTCTGCCTGAGTACTGTGAAGCAGGAAATTATGTGCAGATGACAGCTGAGATAAGCTCGTACCTGTCTCACCACGAACAGACAAGCTGAAGTGTTTTCTAATGACACCCTTCAGCAGCAGCATGTCTGGTTCTCATTCCTACACTTCAGTTTGTGAGGTGAGCTCTGAAGCACATGCGTCTGCACATTATATTGTGCTTCACAGTTCTGATGCAGGTAGAGACCGGAGTTTACATGGCTCTGCATTCTCACACAGGCCGTCCTGCAGTGTCATTAGGAGGACGGATTACGAATTTGACAGCAGCCATTTTAACTCCTTCAACGATTGTCCCCTGGAAAAAATAAGCGATTATAAATAGAGATGAGCGAACGTGCTCGTTACGAGCACAGTAGCACTCGTCTCCACTGCGAAAGAATGCCCGCAGGCATTGCGGATCCGTCCTCAGCTGCATGTAAGTCAATGGGGACGGATCAGTTTGGTATGACACTCATACCAAACGGATCCGTCCCCACTGACTTTCAGTCGGGTGAGGAGGACGGATCCGTTTGGTATGAGTGTCATACCATACGGATCCGTCCCCATTGGCTTACATGCAGCTGAGGACGGATCCGCAATGCCTGCGGGCATTGCGCAGAGGAGCCAAGCGCTACAGTGCTCGTAACGAGCACGGCTCGCTCATCTCTAATTATAAATAATTAAAGACATTCAGGAGGTTATAAGTTGTTTTTTTTTTTCAGAATTGCATGGCTTGTTTACTTCTTCGCAAAATGGGCAAGATCATCTTCTTCGCTGCAGCCCGTAACTGGCTTCAGCGATGATGTGTCTCCTGCAGATATGTCACCGCTGAATCTAATCATTGGCCACCGACCAGAAGATAGACACACAGGAGCCAGTGCACAGGACCGGAGCTGCAGACAGCAGGTAAGTATGAAACTTTCCATAGTGGAGGCCGGCTGAACAGTTATCTACAGTATTTATGGACAATCCTATTATGACAATCACTGAATATAGCAGTTACATTTTTTACATGTTTCTTTTATCCTCATTTAGACTTGCACGTTATTCTCTGAATTTCTTTTCCTGAGGACAAATTCATAGATTTCCCAGCCGCAATGATGAACGGCAATCATGCCAAACCCAGTCATTTAACCCCTCAGATGCAACGACCGAAACCATTCGCAACTCCTGTGAGATTAGGCAGAGGGATGTGGGTCCAGTCGGTGACCAGGCAGCTTGGATGCTTCTGAAGCTTCCCAGGCCTGCCATGGTAAGCTCCCTGCTAAGCTGTGCACAAAGAACAGCTTAGCAGGGAGCGTGTCAAAATCCTATTTACCCTAATAAAGAATCTCAGCAAAAGATCCCAGGTTAAAAGTTATTACTATAAAGGGGAACTTTTTTTTAAATTACAATATTAAAAGTTTAAAATAAACATATCAGGTATCAACATGTCTGAAAATGTCTATTAAAATATATATATTTTTTTAATTTCTATGCGGTAAACGGTGTAACAGATTAAAAAAAAATGAAAACCACATGATTCGCTGATTTTTTCAGTTTAACACCACAAAGAATTTTGTTCCTGTTTTCCGATAACAGAAATGGTAAATTAAATGCTGCCCTTAAAAAATACAACTTATCGCACAAAAAAAATAAGCCCTCATATGGCTATATGAATGGAAAATTAAAAAGTTATGGCTAATGGAATGTGGGGAAGAAAAAATGAAAATGCTGAAATGGGCCTGGTTCTTAAGGGGTTGCCAGATTCCAAAACAAATTTTAATGAGGGCTAAGAGAGTGTTTAAATTAACTAAAAAAAGGCACTTAGGCACCTACTGAATGCCCCTCCATTCCAGTGGTGAGGCTCCCGTCACCACTCCCTCCAGTTCCCAGCATACAGGAAATGTGATGACCTGTCCGCAGTCACGTGTACCACTGACGCCATTCACTGGCTTCAGCATTGACATTACTTGGGGGACATATCAATGCTGAGGACATTGAATGGTACAGCGGTGCATGTGACCACAAATGGGACTTCACATTTTCAGTCTGCCGGGTCGCCACTAGAAATCAGCAGAATTCTGTAGGTTAGTGGCTTTTTTCCCTTTCATTTAAACACTCTCTCAGCCAGATGGTTGCTGAAATGTAATAGAGAACTGTGAAATGTACTATAACATTTTGTTTGTATTGGTGTCTTGGGGTCCTCAAGATATTAAACTGCTTGTAAATCATAGCTCTTTTTACAAGCCAAAGAAAAATGGTACAAAAAAAAGTGTGTGTGTGAAGGAAGACTAAGGCCTCTTTCATATGAATGATACGGATTGTGTCAGGATGTGTTCAGTGAAACTCGCACCATTTCGCAAATAAGTTCAGTGAGTTTTATCTGCAACTGCGTTCAGTATTTCAGTTTTTTCCACGCGGGTGCAATCAGTTTTGATGCATTTTCCATGCACATGAGATTATAGAACATGTTGCGATTTTTCCTAAATGCAGAAATAATGCGTGAAAAACAATACTCATGTGCACAGACACATTGAAATGAATGGGCCAGGATTCAGTGCGGGTGCTATGCGTTCACGGATCACACCCGCGCAAAAAACTCTCATTACACATATCTCAATTACTTTAATGGCATATCCTCTCATTTTTTGCCAGGTGTTATTTAACAAGAACAGTTTCTCATCAGCAAAAAGTTCAAGAAGAACTCCCGCAAAAAATGTTATTCTCTGACCTGTTAGAAAGGTGCATGATATAATCTGTAGTGATTGTCATTTTCTTATCAGAGGCTGAAATTGAGAGTTTTCACTCTCTTCTTATTGTACCTAGGTCATGTGACCAACTCCCTGACCTCCAACTGACCCAGGACAGCAAGCCAGTCACTTCTCTATTCATTCCTATGAGACTGAAAGTGAGGCTCCCATAGGAATGCATAGAAAATTAGACTTCCTGTCCACACATAAGTCTATGTGTGAGTTGGTGGTTCTAATTCCTAGTCACATGACACAGATAAGAAACTTCAGGATGACATAACTCAAAAATTCAGCTACTGGTAAGAAAATGACATTCACTACAGATTACATCATGTATATTTGTAGCAGGACATGGAATAAAAATTTTTGCGGGAGTTCTTCTTTAAGTGGGCCAGTGCTTCCAGTAAGGATCTGGGACATTGACCTTGGATGTGTGTAGATGTGGGAGGGGCAGTATCAGGTTACTAATCACAATGTACCTGTTATGTTCAGCTAGACGGCCTGCAACGTATGGAATGCATGTGTGTATTCATTAAAGGGGTTTTCCGCGAATTTGATACTGATGACCTATCTGGTGAAGTGAATGGGGCTGAGCACGGAGAAGCACGGAGAAGGCAGCGGCACTCACAGGGGCACCACTGCCTTCTCAAACAGCTGATCGGCAGAGGTCCCAAGTATCAGACCCCCACCAATCAGATACTGATGACTTATCCTGAAGATAATTCATCAGTATCATAATCCCGGAAAACTCCTGTAACATACATAATATGGCACTGAGAAAGTCTACAATTCTCTGATGTAGGAACACATCCTATTCACAAGGGAGCGGAAAAACTAGATTTCCAGGAAGACTAACAGAGGAATAGCGCAAAGCATGTTTCTAAGAAAGAAAGAGAAAAAAAAAAAAAGCTCCAGTTATGGGTAATACATGTAAATACTAAAGTAAGCATATCAGATAAGCTGATGTCTCCTCTAAAATACAGAGCCACAGTGTAAACTAAGGTTGATTTAAAGAGGTTGTCCAGGATTGTGATATTGATGGCCTGTCCTCAGGATATGCCATTAATATCAGATCATCTGGGGTCCAAAACCCCACACCCCCGCGATTAGCTATTTCCTTGTAGCTCCAGCACTGGAACTACACAGCTCCTGCTATTATGTATTGGATGAAGCTCATAGAACTCATACAATTCAATGAGCTCCGTCCAATACACAATAGCAGGCGCTATTTACTTCTGGCGCAGGAGCTGGGAGCTACAAGAAAAGAGCGGATTGGTGATGGTGCAGAGTTTTGGACCCCCATCAACCTGATATTGATGGCCTATCAATATCAAAATCCCGGACAACCCCTTTTAACAAATTAACACGCAAATAATATATACCTTTATACTGTTTAATCCTGATGGCCCTAGAAGAACGCCACAGATGATATAGCCAAACATCGTTGGTAGCCCGATCATCGTACACGCCCAACCACAAGGCAGGGACACCATTACTATGGTCACAATGTCCTGAAAGATAAAAGGTTGAGCATTAGTCAAAGCTTGAATGGCAATTTATATTGATCGGTGGATTACACCCAATCATTCCAACAATGAGAAGTGATTCCTCTGAAGCTTGGGGTGATCACCTCACATAGGACTTGTATAAAAGGAATAACAATAAAGTGTTGAAACATCATTAAGTTTTCAGTTCAAACGGAGGCTGTGATTTTTAAAATTAGAAAATCTTAATTAACCAGTAATAAAGACACAGAAAGGACTGATACACAGTAAGCACACGGTTGGGATGGAAATTAAAGCAGAAGGTACCTTGATAAAATGGTGGTCAGCGCGAGGTATGGTAGAATCCCTGGGTTTGGTCAAGATGTACTGGTTATTTTGAGAGTCAATCAACATACTGAGTCCCAAGTCGTCCTCTACTTGGTGTTGGGACGTATTCCTCTTTACTTCATCTTCCTCTACTCGCAGGACAGCCTCCACGTTTACACCACGTACCTATTTGCCAATACAAACCCCGATAAGAGTGGGCTTGTGAGTCACATTAGTGAACTAGGTAGAGAATAAAGATGCAATGCAGAGGCTTATTTAGAAGAAAATGACACGATACAGTGTCTGGAAAAAGTATTCATACCCATTGAACATTTTCATATTTTCTCACGTTACACACACAAACTTATATGTACTTTAGTGGGATTTTATGTGGTAGACCAACACTACGTAGGAAGTTTGTGTAAAGTGAAAAGAAAATGATAGATGGTTTTCAAAAATGTTAATAAATAAAAATCTGGAAAGTGTGGAATACATTTGTATTCAGCCCCTGTAGTCAGATACCCCTAAATAATCCAATAATAATATCAACAATAATATCCCAAACTCTGAACATCTAACGGATCACTGTTCAATCCATCATCCGAAAATGGAAGGAGTATGGCACAACTGCAAACCTACCAAGACATGGCCATCCACCTAAACTGACAGCTCAGGCAAGGAGAGCACTAATTGGAGAAGCAGCCAAGAGGTCCATGGTCACTCTGGAGGACCTGAGGAGATCCACAGCTCAGGTGGGAGAATCTGTCCACAGGACAACTATTAGTTGTGTACTCCACAAATCTGGCCGTTATGGAAGAGTGGCAAGAAAAAAAGTCATTTTTGAAAACAAGACAAGAAATCCCAGTTGCAGTCCACCACAAGCCATGTAGAGGACACAGCAAACATATGGAAGAAGGTGCTCTGGTCAAAGGAGACCAAAGTTGAACTTTTTGGCCTAAATACAAAACTCTGTTTGTCGGAAAACTAATCCTGCACATCACTCTGAACACACCATCCCCAACATGAAACATGGAAGTGGCAACATCATGCTGTGGTTATGCTTTTCTTCAGCAGGGACAGGAAAGCTGGTCAGAGTTGATGGGAATATGGGTGGAGCTAAACACAGCACAATCCTGGAGGAAAACCTGGTAGAGGCAGGGGCGGATTGGGAACTTGAAGAGGCCCTGGAAAAAAATACAAAAAGTGGCCCCAGGTTGTAGGTGGATTCAAACTGACAGAAGGCGTGGTCAATACAAGTAGGTGGGGCTAGCAATACTACGTACCAAATACCCTAGTGCAGTACAAAATACTGCCCCAGGAGCAAAACTTACCTCCCCTGAAGCTGCCCCAGTTTTAAACATATCTTCATAGTGCCCCTGGTCCATATAATGCCATCAGTGCTGCCCCTGATGGTGCCTCATCAATATTGATGCCCTCTTATACTGCCCCCAGCATTAAACATGTCCCCACAGAGCCTCCTGCAGTGACCCTATAGTGTCCCCAGTAATTACCCCAGTATTACATATGCCACATAGTGTCAGCAGATGTGTCTTATTACGATTAGCAGAGCCCCTTCTCCAGATCTCTACTGGACTCTGTGTCACCTATAGGGCCTGTATATGAATATATAGTTGATTGCTGTTCCCTCCAATAAGTTTTGTTTACTACCTATACAGTGATTAAACCACTAAGGATCACTCAGGATTCCCCACTAGATCTTTCCATGTCTCACCCATTAGTAGGTCTCCATTTCCCAGTGCATCTCCGGGTGCAGGATGTCACTGGTAACCAGCTACCTTCCTCTGTTTCTAATGCCATGCAGCATCGCTCCCTGCCAGGCATTCTAGTTGATTGCTGATTCACTTCACCCTGCTCCCTGTAGTAGCGCTGGATTAAAAGGCCTGGTGAGTGTGTACACTTACATCGCAGCTCCGATGGCTGCCGCGCCCTGCCTTTTCTTATGCTAATGAGCGCACAGCAGGGTCTCTGAATTGCAGGCTCTGCTGTGCTGTCATTAGCATGTGTATGATAATGACAGCACAGCAGGGCCATTGGCAGCCTGCAGTGCAGAGTCCTTGCTTTGCTTTGATTATAATGTGCAGCCACAAAGTGTTGGCTGACGGCCCACTGCATAGTAAAAAGCCATCGGCCCACCGGGAACCTTCCCGGTGGGTTACATTGCCAATCCGCCCCTGGGTAGAGGCTGCAAAAGGCTTGAGACTGGGACAGAGGTTCACCTTCCAGCAGGACAACAACCCTACATATACACCCAGAGCTAGAATGGAATGGTTTAGATCAAAGCATATTCATGTGTTAGACTGGTCCATTCCAGACTAAATCCCATTGAGAATCTGTGGCAAGACTTGAAAATACAAATGTGCGCCACACTTTTCAGATGTTTATTTATTAACATTTTTGAAAACCACGTATTATTTTCTTGTCACTTCACACATACTTGCTACTTTGTATTGGTCTATCACATAAAATAAGTTTGTGGGTGTAACGTGAAAACAATGTGAAAAGAGGTATGAATACTTTTCCAGGCACTGTATGAACATGGTACCTACAACAACCAGGATACAAAATGAAAGGTGATATAATTGGCGGCAACCTAGAAAAAAACAATTCTCACACTGCGCTAAAGGGGGTTTCCAAGAACTAAATCCTCAGGATACGTCATCACGGATTCACATGGATCTGATACTGATGACCTATCCTGAGGATACTTGACTCACTAGATCATGGGTCAGCAACCTCTGGCACTCCAGCTGTTGTGAAACTACAAATCCCAGAATGTGCCATTCACATCTACAGGCCTTCTGAGAACAGCCAAGCAAATGTGCATGTTGGGAGTCATAGTTTTACCACAGCTGGAGTGCCGGAGGTTGCTGATCTCTGCACTAGATGGTCACATGGTACATGGACGCATGGCCATTCAGCTCTCCCTGGCACCGCTGGCAGCCTGCACTGTTGGCTTAGGTATGAAACATGACATCATTCTGGTATATTATTATGTAGTCTATGGCAGTTACATAAAGTTCAGCAAACATTAGACACTCCCAAAACTTTTAAGCCCAGGGAATGTTGCATCTACTGCATTTTAGTTTTGTGATGAACTGCAAATGGCTTTGTTTTTTTTCTCTTTTTGAATAGTTTTCCTTTTATTTTTAATATCTTCCCTGGATGATGGCCATATTAGAGGCACACACTTCCTTATTACATTACCTGTTTAGTCAGAGTGGAAGGGTGTGTGCTTTATGGCTGTACGGTGTGTGCTTTTTTCCCTTGCATGACAAAATACACAGGTAAAAATAACTTTACCTTGATAAAAATGTCTCTGACCACAAAAAAGGACGCAGCAGAAAAAAGGGTGTGGTGTGCCATAGATGGGGAGTGACTTAAGAGCCACCAAAAATAAGGCACACAATTGTGGGGTAAAATAAGCCAACTAATGGCTGGTGTAAAGTTAATCTAGACAGTCTAAAGCTGCAGATTTATCAACCAGCATCAGCCACTCTGATAAATCTGGCGCATCTTTAGACTGTCTAGTCACAGTTTACACCATCTCGGATTAGTACATTTGCCCCAATGTATGCAGACATTTTCTCATTTTACTACAGACGTAACTAATATCTGTATGAAGTATTTTAAACCAGAAAAAAACTGTTAAATGGCTTGTCCAGTTTCTAATATTAATAAACTATCCTTAGGATAGGCCACCAATATCAGATCGGCACCCCCGCTGATCAGCTGCTGAAGAGACCACAGCGCTTGTGCAAGCACTGTGTTCTCTTCACTGTTTATTTGCTCGCTTTTGACATTGCAGCGGCAAGCAGTGTAATTAGAGCTCCACCGTCCCATTCACTTCAAATGGACGGGGTGTAACTACAACTGTTTCTTCCGTTCAAGTGAATAGGACGGAGGAGCTGTAATTACACTGCTCACCACTTCAATGTCGACAGCAAGCAGGTAAACAGTGAAGAGAACTCAGTGCTCACAGGAGCGCTGCGTTCTCTTCAAACCGCTGATCGACGGAGGTGCTGGATGTTAGACCCCCGCCAATCTGATATTTATGACCTATCCTGACAATAGGTCATCAATATATAAAGGCGGACAACCTCTTTACTGTGTGGGTGTTGCTGCGGATTTTAATCTATTGCACTGAGCAGCATGCCCTCAATCTGCAGCATACCCTCAAATGTGGAGCAGAAATATCTACTACATGTGAAAGGGGTTTACAAAGGAGCAGTCATGCGTATTACACTGAATCTGCCCTTACAGTCTCCAGGAAATGAAAGAATATACCTGGGTGTGACAGTGGAGATGCAGTCACAGTCTTATCTGTGTGTATAATGGCGGTATCTTGGCTTATCAGAGGAACTAGTAATAAGTCAACCTGCACCACTGCTTGCTTGCTGCTCTGTGACTAGGTCTCACATTCCCCCCTTGGTCAGTAAGTACACATAAGAACAGCACTTACCGACTTATTGTCATCAAACGCATGTTCTTCTATTTCTTCCTCCAGTCGATCTGCTGCTTTCCTGACATCTTCAAGGATCTCATCGAGCATGGACAAGCTTTTATTCTGATGCTGCATGTTCTTCATTGCTTCCACTTGATGCTTCTCAGCTGCCAGAAGCTCCACGTATTCCTTTTCTTCCTAGAACAACAAGTCACTTCAGACTGATGGAGAACGTTTGTTTTTCAGATTACCTATGGACAACTTTGGGAGCAATTTCTGTATTATTGCATGATACTTATATTGGGCCAAAACATTTTTTCAATCAGTTTTTATTAAAAAACTGTTTTATGTTCTATATTCTGCGTTTTTCATGGAGCCCTGGCCCCATAGAAGAGAATGAGGCTTCAGTGAAAAACGCATTGCATCCTGAAGCAAGTGCGGATACAATGCGTTATTCACTGATGGTTGCTAAGAGATGTTGTTTGTAAACCTTCAGTTTTTATCACACGCGTGAAAAACGCATCAAAACGCATTGTACCCGCGTGGAAAAAACTGAACGCAATCGCAGACAAAACTGAACTTGCTTGCAAAATGGTGCGAGTTTTCCTGAACGCATCCTGAACACATCCGGACCTAATCCGTCACGCTCGTGTGAAAGGGGCCTAATACTGCATCCAACTGCCCAATGAATAAGGAAACGCTCGTTCACTGGGCAATCTCTTGCAGCATCGCGGTGTCTAATACCCTTTCAGTTCTGCACTTCTGACAGCTCAAATGTGTATTTATGAGCAGTCAGGGAACTAGGGATAAGGGCTAGAGATCGAGCTGTCAGGGCGGCTCTCTGATTGATTGACTGAAAAGAAAATGCAAACCTTTTAAGAATGAGAAGAAAAAACTGTTGAAAAACTTTAAAACCTTTAGCCCAAAATAAGTAGAATCTAATAATAAATAAATAAGGTATCCATAGCCTTTAAAGAGCCTCTGTCACTACCTCCTAACCTATGTATTAACATTATAAAATATATGTATTAAAATTGTATTAAAATACATAGGTGGGTAGTGGCCTCACAATGAATTCAAATCATACCTGTAATTCCCTTGTAGATGCAGCGGTTGATGTGTAATTTGAAGTTTAAAAAGTATGCAAATGAGCCTTCGGAGCACCGGAGGGCGGGCTTTTGCCTTCTGAGCACCGTATCTTCACCAACTGAGCATGCCTGGGACATCGTTCAGATGCGCCGAACGGTCTAGCGCTGTCAATCATAAAGGATAGGGGAGTTTCTAAACACTGGAGGGCGGTGAAGATACGGTGCTCAGAAGGGAAAAGCCCGCCCTCCGGTGCTCCGAAGGCTCATTTACATACTTTTTAAACTTCAAATTACACATCAACCACTGCATCTACAAGGGAATTACAGGTATGATTTGAATTCATTGTGAGGCCACTACCCACCTATGTATTTTAATACATAGGTTAGGAGGTAGTGACAGAGCCTCTTTAAAGGGGATGTCTGCCTGTAAACTATAGTTTTTCAAAAGTGGCAAGAGAAGTGTGTGGGACCTTTTGGGATGGCATGGCCTGCCAGAGTTCTGCCAGTATCTGGGTATAGTTGTACACCAGCTGCCGTAAGTTTAAAAAGGACCTGTCACCCCTCCGAACATGCCTGTTTTAATAGCTTCATGCATTCCCCATGTAATAACAATTCTGGAACATCTATTCTTATGGCTCTGTGTTGTGCCATTCCTTTATTATTTCTACTAGAAGATATGAATGAATTGCTAGCAGTCTGCAGTAAGGGTCCAATCAGCGCTGTCATTTTCAGACTGTGCAGGTACACCCCCCCCTCAACTAGTTACCACCCCTCTGTACCCTTACTGCAAACTGCCAGCAATTCATTCATAACTTCTAGTAGAAATAATAAAGGAATGGCACAACATAGAGCCATAAGAATAGATGTTCCAGAATTGTTATTACATGGGGAATGCATGAAGCTATTAAAACAGACAGGTCAGGAGTGGGGAAAGGTCCTCTTTAAGTGTCTGGTGTAAGAACTGCAGGACGATGCAGCAAATTCGTTATGATGTCTGTGCCTTTTCTTGCCAGTGGACTTTAAAGTAAGACTTGCACGGAAAACACCTGTCTCAGTATATTTGTACAGGTGCTGAACTACAGTCCTCTTTATTACACATGAATGAATATCATATGGACAAGGAACCCACATGACTCCATTGTATATTGTCTCCACTGTTTACCCTGGCAACAATACTTCTGTGTGCGGAAGATTCTGGCACCAGGAAATAAGGTCACGTGAGATGGATTGTATATCAGATACGAGTGATTTGGTATTACTAATTCACTCAGATATGGATACCCAACTCCCCAGCATCAGAAGGACTAGTGGGACTCTGAATGGGAAGTCTGGTTTCGATAGGACTTTACCAAAACTGTTGTTGCATCCCTTACAGTGTCATGAAACTATTAGTAACCGCTGCCCGATCCGAGCTGTGAAGATGCAGGTGTTATGGAACAGTAAGACACACCTTTATGGCGGCTTCTCGTAAGGCTTCCAGCCTCTGCCTGCTGCTTTCCTTCATGTTCACCACATCTTTATAATCTCCCTGCAAAGCTCTCCGCAACCCGTTAACTGCCTGGAATACCGAGTTCTCGCTCTCGTTCAGCTCCTTCTGAAAGATCTCAAAGGTGTGGACCTGGAAGAGCTTCTCTGCTGGAGACAGTCCTTGGTCCTTCTCCACCGCTTTGATGGCGTTCTTCAGCTTGTTGAGCACTACGTTCTTCTGATGGATGAGACCAGACAGTTTCCGACAGTTGTTCAGCAACCATTCCTTCCTCTGGCTGGCGGTGGCGCCCTTGCCCCTGTGCAGTTTAATAGCATGCTTCGCTACACCATCATGCTCCGCTGCGTGTGACATGTGATGGAGCAGCTGCAAGGATACCAGCCACAGGACGGGGGTCTTCATGGCTGCTTGCCACTTACATCAGACGCTCACACACTAGTTCTCCCGCTGCCTTGGCGGTGTAGCGGCACATGGCTGAATCTCTAAAAGACAATATACAAGGGATTACAAGAGAGCAAAAAAAATCCAGTCTGTATCCATGGGATTATGAAGAGGATCTCCTAAGCCTCAGATGGCTTCTTACAGGGCACGGCATTCATTGTAAGGGCACACGCACCCAGAAGTGGAGTGTGCGGATTTTCACGCAATTTTCGCACTAAAATAAGCACACGTTACTCATGGATTTTGACGCCGATTTTTCCCAGATCTCATCCTTTCCATTGCATAGGGTGAAATCTGTGCTGAAAGTCCATACAAACAGTTGACACGTCGTAGATTTTAACATCTGCACCGCTCACAAATGTAGATCAGATTTTCAAGATCTGCCCACATGGAAAATGACCTTCAATGCGGGTGTTCAAATCAGCAGCGTGTCCACTGTTTGCGCGGATTTCGCCCTTTGCAATGCAGATCTGGGGCAAATCCTTGTCAAAATCTGGATTTTTGTGTAAAAAAAAAAAATTGTATAAACTACACTGCACATAACTTATACATCCCGTACCCCCACACACAGCTGAGGGTTTGTCACAATGTAGCCACGCAGGTGAGAACTCTCAGCCTCATCCAAGGCACAGAACTGATTTGTCTAACGATGTCAGAAGCATTTTCTCAACTTCTCCATGCAAATACGGTCAGGTGCCACCCATAAGAATACAGAGAACAGGACCAACAGAAGAAAGCAAGAAGATTAGTACACAGGAAGACATGTCACCGGCCGGTCACCCTCGGTCTGTGATAAAACTACGACTCCTAAGATGCACACTTGCTTGGCTGTTCTCAGAACTCCATAGAAATGAATGGAGCATGCTGGGAGTCGTAGTTTCACCACAGCTGGAGGGCCAGAGGTTAGCCATCACAGCTAGGTATTCTTCCACAGCAGAGGTAGGCAACTTTTGGCACTCCCAGCATGTATACTTGCTCTGCTCTTCTAACAACTGTCATAGAAATTAATGGAGTATGCTGGGAATTGTAGTTTCACAACAGCTGGAGTTCCTGGCCTGGGTTGCTGACCCCTGTTCTGCTGGGCCATGGGTCACTAGCTTCAATGGCATAACCAGTAACTGGGTATCTACAGAAACCTGGTGTCAGACTACATCACCCATCCCTGTGACACTCTCTATTGGAGAGCTCCAATATTACAATGATAGATAGAATGACAGTTTCCCAGGAGCTGCGTTACCGCCACTGATGACATGCTCACCAGGCACACAGGACGAGAAGTTCCGCAGACACTACTATCGGGGGATGGACAGCACAGCGCCGGCTCGCAGCCGTCTCATTGCTGGGATGTGACAGGCGCTCCTCCCGGGGAACAGTCTCTGCCAGCGTCAGCAGGCGGCACTAGCTGCACAGCTCTGGCCCATGAACACATCCACAACATTTAGCCCCGCACGTCATCAGGGCGCGCCGCACAGGGTGTTCTGGGAACTGTAGGCGAACGATGACGTCACTCGGTTCCGCGGTTTACACAATTCCAGCGCTCTAGCCTGTAAGTCTTTCAGGGTATTACGTGTCACTGTACCGCCGTTCCCATAGTCTGACAATGTCTATAGAGCACGGCTGTGGACTCTAATACACGTCACTGACCTCACCGAATGCCTGATACACCGAATGATATATATCATAGACAACAAGTCAGCTATCGAGTGATAAATCCTCATATCCCTCCTCTCACTGCCGCTGCAAGTGTCGCTCGGGAGACTACAACTCCCGGTATTCCTTGGGAAAGTGGGCGGCATTCCTCAGCAACAACTGCGCATGCGCGTCCACCACCTCCGAGCCGTGGCGTGAGGCGATCCGGTGGAGATAAAATGGTAGGTGGAGGCTGGAGAGAGGTTGTGTGTGGTGGGGGGGGACCAGTGGAGCCGGCTCATGTTACAGCAGGGACTGTTGTGTGTGGGAAGGGGCTGCGAGCTGGCTGACGGTGACCAGAGGAAGGTCACTGGGGGAGCAGGCAGCGTATGCTCGGGGCGGGGGGCACTGTGCATGTAAATACTCTGCGGGGTAGCAGGAGCGTACCATGTATGGCCCGGGGGTGGAGGGCGCTGACTGCACACGTGTGTGGACCTGCGCTGAAGTTGAGCCGCTGGTGACAGCGGGAGGTGGGGTGCTGGTATTTTGGGAGCTGCCAGGCGGCGCTCGGCTTTCCCTTATTTGGGGTGGGTGTAGGTGACAGCGCCAGGTTACACAAGGCCGGGGACGCAGGGCTATCGCTGGCGGTCAGGTAGGACTCCCTCTATGCGGTTATGTTGCGCTTTGTCGTTTCTTGTGACTGGAGCAGCTGGTGTGAGGAGGCACTGCTGCTGGGTGCTGTGGTGTCCCCTGGTGTCAGCCATTTCTGGCTGGAGAGTGGAGGCTGATTAGAGCTATTTCCTGACTGGTATCCTCCTACCCCAGAGCTATTGGGGTATAGACTGTGTGGACCCTGCCCTTGTTAGGACCCATGGTGTAGAGGGGGCTAAGAGCTGCTATTAAGCTGTGGCTGTATTAGGGGGCTCTCACATGTGACCATATTTTCCTCAACAAATTGGGTAGCTAAATGACAACACTTATGTTATGGTGTGGGGATGAAGTGTCGCACCGCGTTCTGTTCCGCTGCGGAATATAATGTTTTGTTGTGGATTTACTGGAGCTCTAATCATTTCAATGGAGATGTTATCCGCACCGAAATCCACAACATAAGGCTACATTCACAGGAACGTTGTGTTTTGCGGATCCACAAAACACAAAGACCGGCCCATTCTGCAATTTGAGGACCGCACATGCCGCGGCTATCATAGAAAATGCTGATTCTTGTCAGCAACTGCGGACAAGAATAGGACTTTTTTTTTTTTTTTGCGTGACTGCGGCACAGAGCAACGGATGTGGACAGCACACGGTGTGTTGTCTGTATCTTTTGTGGCCCCATAGAACTGAATGGGTCCACACCCGTTCTGCGTATTTGTTGCGGCTACATTGTAATAATGCCTGTCCTTGTCAGTAAAACGGGCAAGAATAGGACATGTTCTATTTTTTTTTTTTTTTTTTTTTTTTTTTTTTTTTTTTTGGTAAAACAGACTTACGGACATACAAATGCAAAATGCCACAAAAAAAAGCAACAAAAAAAAAAACCTGAACACACGGACAAAAAAATACACTTGTGTGCATGTAGTCTTATATAGTCTTATATAGGACATTTCAGTTACCTGTTTACTGAGTGTGTGCAGAGGCAGATCTGCAGCGATCAGCTGATCGACACATCCGCTCCCTGAGGCTGAACTGTGACGTTGGATCTAATGGTTCTCAATATTGTCACAGTGCAAAACACCGTGGCTGTGACAGTTGCAAAAAAAGAATCCATACCTGAAGCATATTTTGTTGCAGGTCTCACCAATAGGTTTCTCCAGATGAATTGATCTTAGAACAGGATCCATTTCTCTGCGTTTTGGAAGCCCAGGCAAAAATGCTACAGCCCTAAGATGTGTCTCCACATGCTCATGCAATGTGTGTTCACAATACAGCAGTTACCTCAGAGCAGGTTTGAACAAGAGCAAGCTGACCACCATTACTACATGGCTGCGGTGGCTGTAACTAGGGGCAACGGCCTGACTGATGTGTGTGGGACAATGCATATACAAATAGGAAAATCTTCTAAACGGTAGATTTTATATAAATACATTCTATTAGTAATAATATTGGTATGGCTATATCTAACTATACAAACTACATTTGTGAGATGGGAATACCCCTTTAAATATTACTCCAAAATATATTTCATTATTTATAATCTAATAGGACGGTAGCCATTTTATTTCTCCTGATGATTGCTTCCCAGACAACATGAGGAGAAATAAAATGGCTGCCATCCTATTAGTACACACAAAACCGGTCCTAATCACACAGCAGAACAAGTTACTTAACAACACAGAGGTAAAGAGCTGCCTCATCCTCCTCTCTCCTCTGCTTGTCAGGGATTATGATTCTGAATACATATGATAAAATCTTCAACTGAATCTCTGCAGGAATGGAGTTCATGAGGAGACGTGAAGTACAGAGAGGACGGACAGGACAGACTGTGGTAATGGAGACTGTATACAAGTGCTGCTGCTCATTATCCACACCTCCTCTCTGTACTTCATGTCTCCTGATGAACTCCATTCCTACAGCGATTTACCTGAAGATCTTATCTGTATTCAGGATCATAATCCCTGATGAGCAGAGAGGAGGATGAGGCAGCTCTTTACCTCAGTGTTGTGAAGTAACTTGTTCTGCTGTGTGATTAGGACAGGTTTTGTGTGTACTAATAGTATGGCGGCCATTTTATTTCCAATGATTGCTCTCCAGACAAAACGAGCCATTATAACCAATGAAAGGTATTTGGAAATATGTTTATAATGTAATATTTAAGTATTTTCATTTTCTAAATTCCTGGAGAACCCCTTTAAAGAGGACCTTTCACCACTCCTGACATGCCTGTTTTAATAGCTTTGTGCATTCCCCATGTAATAACAATTCTGGAACATCTATTCTTATGGCTCTATGTTGTGCCATTCCTTTATTATTTCTACTAGAAGTTATGAATGAATTGCTGTTTGCCTTTAGTAAAGGAACAGAGGGGAGGTGACCAGTTGGGGGTGTGTACCTGCACAGACTGACTCTAGCCAATCCGTGCTGTCATGTTCAGACTGTGCAGGTACACCCCACCCAACTGGTCACCTCCCCTCTGTTCCTTTACTGTAGACAAATACCGTGTTTCCCCGAAAGTAAGGCCCTGTCTTACATTAAATTTACCCCCAAAAGTCCCACCCTGCCTTACTTTCGGGGAGGCCTTACATTAGACAAAAAAAAATGACACTTTTTTTTAACAATAAAATCCCTGTGTGCATGATCCCCTGCAGCTCCCCCATCCCTCTGTGCATGATCCCCTGCAGCTCCCCCATCCCTCTGTGCATGATCCCCTGCAGCTCCCCCATCCCTCTGTGCATGATCCCCTGCAGCTCCCCCATCCCTGTGTGCATGATCCCACTGCACCGTGCACCCCCACTCTGCCCATGTGCTGCCACCACCCACACGCAGCCCCATACACACACCCTTACGATCTCCTCTGCGGTGCCGGTGGGAGCCTTCTGCTGCAGGGGACGCTGGCCAATCAGCTGCGAGCCTGCAGGGCCGTGACGTCGCGGCTGATCGGCCAATCAGAGCTCGAGCTGATGGCCAATCAGCTTCGAGCTGCAAGGACAGTGACAGGGACGGTGAATGGCGGAGCCGGCCACAAGAAGCCCGCAGGCAGGCGAGTATGACAGCGTGGAGGGGCCTGAACACATTCCCCAGCCACCCCCCACCATAGACGGCCTTACATTCCTCACAGACCCCCCCCCCCCCCCCGATAGCGGCCTTACAATCGGGGGGTGCCTTACATTGGAGAACCCTGGGCACCCCCCTACCCTGCCTTACTTTCGGGGGGGTCTTATATTCGGGGAAACACGGTAGCAATTCATTCATAACTTCTAGTGTAAATAATAAAGGAATGGCACAACATAGAGCCATAAGAATAGATGTTCCAGACTTGTTATTACATGGGGAATGTATGAAGCTATTAAAACAGGCATGTCAGGAGTAGTGAAAGGTCCTCTTTAAGAGGCCACTGTATAAATGAGCTCACCATTATATCAATAAGCAGGTTGCTAAATAGAACAGAACCGGTTCAGGACAGAGAGGCTGGAGAGAGCCTAGCATACAGAGTCTATGTACAGATCGAGGGGGCGGAAGGAATTAGGCAGTCCATCAGGAAAAATAAGCGATATCTCATCAATATTCCCTACGCTGCCAGGTGCTTATATGGTAATGTCAAGACTGGTGAAAGGTCCTCTTTAAAGGGGTTCTTTGGGAATTAAGAAAATGAAAATACTTACATATTACTTTATTATAAATATATTCTCAAATACCTTTCATTAGTTATAATGGGTCATTTTGTCTGGAGAGCAATCATTAGGAGAAACAAAATGGCCTCCGTCCTATTGGTACACACAAAACCTGTCCTAATCACACAGGAGGACAAGTTACTTCACAAGTACTTCATGTCTCCTCATGAACTCCATTCCTACAGAGATTCAGCTGAAGATCTTATCATCTGTATTCAGGATGATAACCCCTGACAAGTAGAGTAGAGAGGAGGATGAGGCAGCTCTTTACCTCAGTGTTCTGAGGGCACTTTATTTCTCCTAATGATTGCACCTTAGATAAAATGAGCCCATTCTAACTAATGAAATGTATTTGGGAATATATAATAAAGTATTATTTAAGTATTTTCATTTTCTTAATTCCCAGAGAACCCCTTTAAAGGCGTTCTCCAGCAATAAGGACATTTTCTCTAAGGCTACTTTCACACTAGCGGCAGGCTGGTCACCCGCCGGAACAGCCTGCCGGACAATTGTGCTGCTAGTGTGAAAGTAGCCTTATGCTGGCAGTATGCCTCCTGAAACAGAAGATTCATATTTAGTCCTCTACACTGCCCCTGTTGTGTCAGTCTTCCTGTCTCCGATGTGTTTACATCCAGCACTGCATGGTCACGTGCTCCACTGCAGCCAATAACTGGCTCCAGCAGTGATGTGCCGCTTGTGACCACATTACCACTGAAACCAATTATTGGCTACAGCGAAGCAGCGCCGAATGTCAACACCTCACGGACCGGAAGATGGATGCGGCGTGGAGCAGGTAAGTATGAATCTTCTGTTTCAGGAGGCAGGCTGTCTGCATTAGATAAAATGTCCTTATTCCTGGAGAACTCTTTAACAGTCCAGTAATGAACTGCATAACTGATACTGGCCAGGAAGGGAATGACAGGCCCCACTAATAAAAATCCAGGCCCAAAAACAGGACTTGCCAAAAGCAAACTACTTGTTGCTAGGGATACTCGGCTTTCTTGGATTCCTCATATCTCATCCAGCTTTCCCTGGAACAGATATATACTTCCAGGAGCCTAGTACACATATAAGATGGATCTTTTTGGAATAAAACAATCCCCGTCACTTTTCCTCATAGTATATAAGCTATGCACTGAGCCAAACCAGAACTGAAGAGAGATGTGTAATCTGTCACATGAATGCGGGGTCCTGATAGGCAAGGTGTCATCACTTCCAGATGTCTCTCAAATCCCAGATGAGAAATTAGCTTTATCGTTTGTAGATGTCCTTCTCTAGGAGGCAAGTTCTCGCTGGATGGCTTATGCTGGTTAAAGGAGTAACTATCAGATTGGTGGGGGTCCTACCGCTGGGACCGCCATTAGTCACAAGAACGGGGGCCCCATACCCTGTGGACCCCCAGTTTATTGGACGGAGCGTCTGGTTGGAAGTGCGTAGAAGAAATTCCCATCTACGCCAGCTAGTGTTGACTTGAGCTACAACTGAGGCCAGTTTCTGGTGTAAGCTATAGTAAATCTGGGAGAACATGGGAGGCTCTGCCTCCTCCCACTAAGCCCCACCCTTTCATGGCCACTTTAGAAAAGTGTCGAAAAGCTTAAAAAAAATCGCAAATTATTGCGCAAATACGGAATTCACCAATATTTGCAACTTTTTAACCCCACCTTCCAAGACCTCCAACTTTTTATGTTCTCTTAGCCACATGAGGGCTTATTTTTTGTGGAACCATTTGTATTTTTTAATGGCACCATTTAAGTTACTATTACTAGTATTGGAAAACAGGGAATAAAACATTTTGTGGGATGAAAATGAAAAAAAAAATGCAATTCCACCATGTTTTTTTTTTTTTTTTTGAGGGCGGGTTGTGTTTACGGTATTGACTGTGCACTAAAAACGACATGCCAGTGCAATTACAGCGATAGATTTCTATATCATTAGATTTATCATTGATTTCTTTGCATCACCATTTTATGACACCATAACTTTATCATCTACAAAGTGATGTGAGGGCTCATGCAAGGAAATATTAAAAAGTTGGTGTCACAATTGTTTCAACCTGCAGAATAAACCTACATGTCATGTATACCAGTGGTTCTCAACCTTTTCATGGCAAGTGCCCCCTAGTGACAAGAACCTCAACACAAGTACCCCCAAAGATGCAAGCAATAAGGCTATTCTCTGCTGCTGTCATAGGCTCTATTCTGAGCTTCTGTCAAAAGTTTCTTCAGATTTGATAAAGAATAGCACAGCACTTATCTTCCTGACAAAATGACAGACGGCATTAGGACCCATGATGGATGACTATTAGTTTTTAAATTACAATCTGCACTACCAAACATACAGGAGACTGCAGCACCACATGCTCTTTCATCACCTTCTCCATTTCTGCTAGACCGCCATGATGACTTCTTTCATCCTCATCTCAATCTCTATTGCATAGTCATTTTGCTTTCCTACTTTTCCATCATCCTGCCTCCCCCAATTCTGTGCGCCCCAATACTATACTGCAGAAACTAGTACTATACAGACAGTGGCTCCTTCAATAATTGGCACACAGTGTCCTCAGAAATAATGGCAAATAGTGCTCCATTGTGTCCCCCCGAAATAATAATGTAAATATGATACTGTGCCCCCAAAAGTCCCACCAATACTAATAATTCTCTTACAAAGTGCCCTCAAATAGTAATAAAGCCACCATAACCCCCTCAGTCATAATTTCCCCAGTAGTAGCAGAACTCATCATAATGCCCCCATAAATAATGCCTGCCTATAGTGCCCCAATAGTTATAAAGACCACTGTAATTCCCCCTGTAGTATTAAAGCGTGCCCCCAGAAAAATGACACCCACCATAGTGCCCCCCAGTAGTGATAAAGCCCACATAGTTTGTCCCAGAAATAACAGTGCCTGCGTATAAAGCCCCCATAATGTCAGCGGTGCAGGGCATAGCCCTCTTCCGTTCTGTGTCCTGAGCTGATGATGATATCATGCCGCCTGTGCCAGGCTCTATGTCTAAAACCTATCAGTGTGAGCAGTAGGGCGGGGAGACATCACTCCCGTGCCCCGCACAGCATATAACTTTATTATCGAAAGGCAATGAGAGTCCCGTGTACCCCCTCAATCTGCAGCACATTACCCTTGGGGCACCTTTATCACATATCGAGAACCAAAAAGCAAAGTCCAACAATTTGCATAATTGCTGTAAGTTTTTTTTTTTCATTCCTCCTCCAAAAAAAGTTTTGGTACCCCATTAAAAAATACAACTCGTCACACAAAAAAGTCCTTTTTACGGATGCATCGATGGAAAAATAAGGCAGGGATGAACATCCTGAAAAAAGCTACTTTGTTCCATTTTTCTTGCAGCCTTTCAAGAGCCGTAATTTTTTATTTTTCTTTTGACCTGTATGAGGACTTGTTTTTGTGGGATTAGGTTTTTGTATATAAATCTTTTTCTTTTTATCATTTTTTTTTTTTTTTAATTTTTTTTTTTATCTTTAGAACAGAATAAAGAACAATCAAAAAAAAAAAAAAAAGGGCAGCAAACAGAAGCAACAACCATCATAGATAAAGGAGGATTACATGAAATGGGGATGAGAAGAAAAGAACATTAGAAAGTAGAGGACAAAGTGATTGACAGTGGGCAAATGCATCATCCATACAAATCACTGGTGGATGTCACTGGAATCTGGGTCAGGTTTAGTAGACTGGGGGGGGCGCGATTTATCAAAACTGGCTAAGTTGCCCATAGCAACCAGGTTCCAGATTTTTCCGAAAATGAAAAGATCGATCAGATAGTTGCCATGGGCAAGTAAACTAGTTTCCTGTTGCACTGGTTTGATACGTTTCCCTCTAGGTGTCTGGTAGCTTCAGCACCAGGTAGGTCAGTACCCAGGCATTATTTAAAGTGGGCCTAAACATTCAATTATTTTTTTTAACAAATACCCGAATAATAATTTTTGTACCTTTTTTTTTTTTTGCAAAACAGGCCCCCGATGTTCCAGTTTCCCTGAAGCGCTCTTCACTGCAGCTCATATTTGTACACATGATGTATGTGGTATATGGATTCTGCTCAGCTTGTCCCTGCACCGCTAAAGCCTGGCATATCACATGGGTGCAGGATATCGCAGGTTTCATTGGGGGCCTGTTTTGCTAGAAAAACAAATACCACTTGGCACTCCACAGTTGTATTATGAGGGGTCCAAGCAGGAGTGACAGGTAACCCCCCTTCACCTGTCTGTGTAAATGCTGTGGTTGCTATTGACAACAACCACTCCGCCGTACCATTCACTTCAGTGGGATGGCTCCCTCATATTCACTTGAAGCCGGAGCCGTCCTGTTGAAGTGAATGGTATGGAAGAGCTGTAATTACGTTGACCACGTAAGGTAAACCGTGAAGGGAACGCAGCTGATTGGCGGGGTCATGAATATAGGAAAAGCGGAGACCCCCTTTAATGATCTCTCCAGTCAGTATTAGGTCGGTATGAGGATTGAGCCCTGAGTACTGACAGCAGAAAACAGTGTACCATCAGTGATGGTTGCTGTGGGCGATAGAGACAGTCTGATAAATGAGGTCCAGTGTGTCTGTGATATCAGCATAGCACAGCAACCTACACTGTTCCTGTAACTTGTGAGATGTGGAAACGGAGCCAGCTCTGCTATTCCTGTATCTCTGATCTCCCCTTGCTGCCACATTCAGGCCAGATGGATGGGAATCGGTGATTGGGGGGTAGATTGGGCACATTCTAGAGATGGGTGCTAGTGTCATCAGTGTTTGAGGTGGGAATAGTCCTCAAATCTCTGGACATGCCTGATCTTTTTTTAAGGCTACTTTCACACTAGCATTATGTTACTGATAATACAACCATCTGCATATGTTCTGAATGGATCTGGTTGTATTATCTTTAACGTAGCCAAGATCGATCCGTCATGAACTCCACTGAAAGTCAACGGGGGATGGTTCAGTTTTCTATTGTGTCAGAGAAAACAGAGCAAAACGGATCCGTCATGACCCACAATGCAAGTCAATGGGGACTGATCCGTTTTGCTCCGCATCCCCGGGACGGAAAGAAAGCTGCAGCTTACTGCGGTTTGCTCTCTGGTATGAGAATGGAACGGAACGCATTTTGGAGCACTCTGTTCGGTTATGTTTTCTCCCCATTGACAATGAATGGAGACAAAATGGAAGCATTTTTTCCACTATTGAGACCCTATGACCGATCTCAATACCGGAAAATATTAACGCTAGTGTGAAAGTTGCCTAAGGCTGAGTTCACATCACCGTTTGCTTTCCGTTCTTCTGACAGAAGAACAGAAAAATTAGGAAAAAACAGATCCGTTATTTTGAGCATCAGTTATTGATCAGTTTGTGTCACTTCCGACAGAGATCAGGTATTTTTGCATTATTGCATGCAGGACTTGTTCTCCATTCCAAAATAATGGATCTCTGACGAAATTGACGCAAACTGATCAATAACTGATGCTCAAAATACCTATCCGTTTTTTTTTTCTCTTCTTCTGACGGATCAGAAGAATGGACAGCTAAACGGTGGTGTCACAGACACCCAAACGCAATAAATAGTTGGCTGTTGAGTAATCTGTGATTTTCGAAGACTTTCCCTTATGTATACACCCCCTGGTCCTGCTCCTGCTGCTGACAGTGCATACAATAGCAGTCTTTCATAGCTGAACAGATGAGGCATCAAGAGGAGCCCAGAGAGGTGGTGGGCAACCTCCGTGAAATATTAATATTGATGAAGGCATTGCTGCTTCCCATTAAGTGGTCTTGGCGTCAGTACTAGGATCCCGGGAGTGCCTGACATGGGTATAGCGGTTTTATTGCTGACAGAATCTGTTTGTCTTCTGAGCAGCAGCGTGATGTGTGAGTAGCTGGGAAATGTGCTGTGCTCATGCTGAGTTGGCAATTTCAGGCTGTACTATTACTGCTTCATGATAAATAATAGAGTGTTTGTAGAAGGAGGACGTATGAGGAACACGTTACACTACAAACGACTCTTTCTATAGTGGGTTAACATGCACTTAGAACTATACACATCTTATGGGTTTGACTTCTTGGACCCATCATTAGTTTGAGAAAGAAATGATCCCTTAAAGGGATTTTCAAGGATTCTCATGGCCTATCCTTGGGAGAGGTTTTCCTGAAATCTGACAACCCCTTAACTGTCAGCTGAACAGTCATTCAGCCAACAGCTCTGAATTCCCCATACATGTACACATACGATTCAGCCGACCATGTATGTGTTGTCAATAAGGAGAGAGAAGAACAAAAGGCTTTAGCAAAAGTGTTCACTTTGCCCGATCCTTCTCCCCTTTGACATCATGTATTGGGGGAGAGTCGGGAGCTCTCCAATCCATACACATTAAACTGTTGGCCGAAGCTGCCGTCAATACAGTGTGTATGTGGATTTTAAAGACTACCTGTATTCAAAAAAAACAATAGCTGTGGTTCTTTGTACAATCATAACTGTGAAGGAACAGTTATGTTTGGACTTCCTTAATGATGTTTTTTTCATCCATATTATTTCCTGTTTCAGCTGCACAGCTAGATGCATTTCACTCAGAAGCAGGAGCATCTCCCTTCTATAGAAGCACTATACTGTTGTGATGCCAATTACCTTACTTTCCACTATGTTTTCAGCCCTGGTGCTCACAGAACAGACAGAGGGATAAATCACTTACAGACACAGGAGGCTCCTGTGATCTTCAGAAGCAGTTGTTTTATCAGGCTCAGGAGCTCAGCTAGCTCTGACACGCCCCCCCCCCCCCCCTTCCCTCAATCTCTGTTACCAGGGACGGATCTTGCCTGACAACAGGCAGTGGACTGCAAATTAGGTGGAAGTGAGACCCCTAGTGGCCATAACTTAGTTTATTTTTCAGGTGGATGCAGGTATATATATATATTTTTTTTTAGATGAAGTGATTTATAAATTTGTACAGTGACTCCGTAAGGCTGGTGTCACACACAGGTTCTTGTGGCGGTTTTTTGAGCCACACCAGAAGTTTTTATGTAGGGATTGAGAAATATAAGGAAGGACTTCTACTTCTGGCTGTGTGTGACACCACCCTTAGGGAAAGTTCACATCACCGTTATTTTTCCATTCTTCTTATCCATCAGAAGAATAGAAAAATAAAGAAAAAAAAATGATCCTGTGCATCAGTTATATACATTTGGCACCTGTTTGAGCTATTTCCATCTCAGATGGAAAAAAGTAGTGCATGCAGGACTATTACTGTCTAAAAAAAAAAACGCATCTGAGATGGAAATGGCTCAAACAGATGCCAAACGTGTATAACTGATGCACAGGATCCGTTTTTTTCTTTATTATTCTATTCTTCTGACGGATAAGAAGAATGGAAAAATAACAATGTGAACTCCCCCTTATAATGGATCGGTCCCGTTTCCATACGGTTTCAGTTTTTTGCTCTATACAGAACAGCAGCATACTACAGTAGGTGTGAACACAGCCTTAGTAAATGCATTTATTCCCTGTACAGTAACAATTCTGAAGCATCCTTTCTTAGAAATGTGTGTTGTGCTGCTCCTCTGTCATCCCTCCTGTAAATGTCTGAATGCACTGCACTTAGGGCGGGTTCGCACTGACGTTAAGGTCCATTAGAATTTTAGGGCAGAATGCAAAATGGAACCCTTTAAGAGGCTTTCCGTTTTGCTCCGTCCTAATATATGTCTATGGGGACACATAACGGTTCCGCTTGTTTCCGTTATACATGACGGAAAAAATAGTCGTGTCGGCAGAACTATTTTTTTATGTCATATATAACTGATCCGTTATGTGTCCCCATAGACATGTATTAGGACGGAGAAAAACCAAATGCCTCTTAAAGGCTTCCGTTTTGCATTCCGTCCTAAAATTCAGTTAGAATCTGTTATAACGGAATTGCATAACGCGAATGCGACCCCCCCCCCCCCCCCCCGAAGTGTTCCCATACTTTGTCAGCACAATAGGTCCTTACTCTGTTCAATAATGATTAAACCCGCTACTGATGAGGGAATTGGTAACGCCCAGTTGTCAATTAATTTCTACGTTTCCAGGAGGAATTACAGAGGAGATGGCATGTTCTTTTTTTTCTCTTCTTTCCATTTGAGGTGGTTGAGTTGTAGAGGACGTCCCCCATGGATAGTGCCTTCAGTCAGGAGAATGTCTTACTAAAGTCTGGTTTGCCTTTAATAGAGACATATAGATGCTGTCCTTTGAGTTTACAGATAAGACATTATAAGCTCGGAAGAACAAAGCTTTGTCGTCTTATGCTGATATGACGTATAATGCTGACATGAAGCATGCGCACGTGAAGAGACGTAAATCTTTATAATGAATTACATAAGTACCATGCTGAAACCACTTCTGCTGCTTCTTTTGCATCCCAAAGCATAAACTTAAGTCGTCTCAGAAGGACAAGGTGCGCCAGTTTATGGCATTTACCCAGGCTGGGGAAAGGACTGCAATATACTGTTTAACACAGAATGACTGGAAACTAGAACTGGCAACAGACAACTACTTCCAGAACACAGCCTTGTACTGCAAAGAGTCAATGAAAAGTACAGTAGACAAAAAGAAGCTAGAGCAATTGTATAATCGCTACAAAGGTAAGGAGCAACCATTACTTATCTGTTATCAGGGTGGGGAGGGAGCGGGCACTCGTCACCTAGCCCCAGGATCAGACCCCCGCCGATCATTAGAATAGATGCTCAGTGAGGAGGTGCACCATTCACTCAGATCTGAGCATCCGCAGGGTGTTTTGGTCTGAGTAATGAGGTATTAGGATGTGATAGACTGGAACACTTGACTAACAGCTTGAAGAAATTTCTGCTAAATGTTGGGAATAGATGAACCCGTCAGTCTTTGTAAGTCTGCCCAATTGTCTTTAAAGGGAGTCTTGTCAGCTACTTTGAGCGTTTTAGACCACTCATATGACAATTTACCACAGTTGCCCAATATAGAAACAATACAGGTAATATTTTTTTCACTTGTCCACAAACTGAAAAAAATACTTTAGAACAATATGCAAATTAGGGTCTGCAAGTGCCCAGGGGCGGCGCTATGGCCGCACGTGCCAAGGCCCCTCTCTGATGTGCCCAGATAACTACTCCCCTTGGATTCCTTTGGCCCGTCCTCTCTGTATTCATCCTCCTCCTCTGGATTAGATCTCACATGAGCACTGGGCCCTCGCATGCACACTATAAACATCTGTTACTCTGCCCATAGTGATGACCAGTGTGAGATTTAAACCAGAGGAGGGGGCGGCGGTTATCTGGACACATCAGAGAGGGGCCTGGGCACTTGCAGCCATAACACCTCCCCTGGGCTTAATTTGCATATCGTTATAAAAAATAAAAACACACATGAAGATTTTTTAGCCAGGCTTTCATAGTTGTCATTGACTTCAAGTTAGCTCATTTTTTTCTGAGCAGAACAGGGTAATGTTGTAGTGCTTTTCTGCATGTCACAAAATCAAGTTATTAACCCCCTAGCACCACAATTTGTTTTTCAATTTTAACTTTTTTTTTTTTACTTTTTTGTGTACTTAGTCACATGAAGACTTTTTGTGGAACAAGTTGTATTTTTTACAGAGACCATTTAACTTACCATATTTTTGTGAAGTTCGCTGTACCACTGACATGTTACCTTTATTCTGGGGTCAGTACTATTACAGCAATACCAGTCATATACAGTTTTTCTTAGTTTAATACTTAAAAAAAAAAAAAAAAAAGTAAAACGTTGATAAAAAACAAAAGTCACTTAGTATTGCACATATATTTTTATATATCCATCGACAGAGCTGTGGCGTACTTTTACAGGGTGAGCTCTAGTTCATATTGGTACCTTTTTGCAGTACATACGACTTTTTGGTCACTTTTGTTGTCTGTGCATACAAAGATAGCTGTCAATCACTGATAGGACCGTCTTCTTGACTTTGAAGCCCAGAAAGAACAGGAATTTAAATGTATGAGATAGTTTTAGAAGAATCTATTCACACAAATCTGCATATCAACCTGGTATCCTTTCTCTATACTCCCCTTCCACCATTATGTCGTAAATATCTGGCAAATGTCGCTGCAGAGTTAATGGGGTATCTGAGATTAGACAAAATGATCTGCTTTTTCTCCCAGTTTTGTCCATGGCATTTTCTCTGGGAATAAATGTGAATTATTCCTTCTAATCTTATACTACAGAAATGTTTGTGTCATTGTGTATATAGCCCGGTCAGGAGTAGGTGGACCTCCACATCATATTTTATCATACAGATTATCATTCCTGTTTTATAGTTCAAATGGGCGCCCGAGATAATTTAAACTCTAACACATCCCTACAATATCTTTAAAAAAACAACATATATTCTCTCCTTACACCTAATGACAGTGATTGGCTGCAGTGATCAGGTGCCGAATCCAAGCGTATTATGTGCACAACACTGACTGAGCATATGGTGTGTTTTTTTAAGATATTCTAGGGGTTGTCCAAGAGTGGTAATTATAATAAAAAAAAAAAAAATGCAGTACCGAACTTTTAACGGGGTTGTCCAGTTTCAAGAGGAAACCGGACAACTCAGAGGATCGACCTGTAATAAAGGATAGATTACTTACCTGACAGATCCCGCAGCGGTGACCTGCAGCGGTGACCAATGTGACTGCTGCAGCCAATCACTGGCCTCAGTGGTAGCCTCCATGTGGGATCTGTCAGTTAAGAATTCATCTGTTCTTTATTACAGGTTGATGCGCTAAATTTTCTTGTTCCCTTTTCTGAGGATAGGCCTTCAGTGTTTGATCGCGGGCATCTAACCTCCTTGACCTGCACCAATCAGCACATTGAAAGCATGGCAGCATTTTAGCAAGCATTGCTTGCAAGCTCTTCTTGTATATGCAGGTCTAAGAACAGTCCATCAGTATTCCCATAAATTCCCTTTATTATATACTGCAGGGACAGCGTTTACTAGAAGGCTGTTTTATGGGTAACATAGCTACATTGCTTTCTGTGTATGTATTTCATGATCAGAGCAGTCCTGTGGACAAGTCTAAAGACAATTGGGTTATTTATCAAACTGGTGTAAAGTAGAACTGGCTTAGTTGCCCACAGCAACCAATCAGATTCCACCTTTCATTTTTGACAGCTCCTTTGGAAAATGAAAGGTGGAATCTGATTGGTTGTTATGGACAACTAAACAAGTTCTACTATTGTTATCTACCGTATCGTTTAGGTTATCCTTATCAAACTGTTTGACTTTTTGTTTTTTTCTCAATTCTAGATCCTCAAGATGAAAATAAAATAGGAATAGATGGAATCCAATTGTTCTGCGATGACTTGCATTTGGATCCAGCGAGTACCAGTGTGTTGGTCATCGCATGGAAGCTCAGAGCTGCTACACAATGTGAATTTAGTAAAAAAGAATTCATAGACGGCATGACAGAACTGGGGTGTGTATTGTGGTGTGGTGCTCAATGTGTTGTCCTAGTTGTCACCCTTTCATCTATCACAAACAGTAAAGCGCTAAGGTTAAATGACTTATACAAATCTAGAATAACATGGGTTGGTCAGTTTCTAGTCAACAATGTTTCCTGGACAGCAGTAAAACATACAAATGTACATCTCTGCTCTCTAAAGTAACTCCAGGAGAGTCCTACACCCATCAGTCATTACATTAAAGGGGTTGTCCGAGTTATGACAAAAAATATATAGCACTGTAAATCTGATGGGCAGCAATATATAACTAAGTTAAGCAAGTTTTAGGCAAAAATAAATCCATATTTCCTAATTTCCCTGGTTCTCTTCTGGTCTTTGTTTACATGCAATAACAACAATCTCAGCCCCCCCCCCTCTCTGCAAAGGGAATGAATACAAGTGCTGAGTGACATGTCTGCCTGCTGGAATACTCAGCAGCATGTTGTATGTGCAGGACTACAAGTCCCAGCTGTACAATGACACTGCTGATACACACAGGAATTTCTCCCTACCTGTTCTTGTACAATACAATTCCTCTACAGCTCTTGTGCCCAGCATTTGTCTCCTCTCACTGCTGCAGCTACTGTTTGTTGTAAAGCCTTGAGCCCTCAGTGTGTTCTGGCTGAAGGGGTTAATGTTTTATCTGAAGGAAACCAGGAAGAAAGCAGATAGCAGCCTGGCAAAGGAAGGGGGCGTGGCCAGTGTACAGACTGTTATCTGAACTCTGAGGCTTGTGAACGAAACATCACAGAGCAGAGAGATAAGGTGACATCACAGGTCATGTGACCCTCAGTCAACTCTGAGAAACCAGCAGCTTTAGAAACACAAAGTATATGGGAAAGTTGTTATACCTGACAAGTTAGAAACATATAAAGAACAAAAAAATAACTTGGACAACCCCTTTAAAACAAGCGGCCGCAAGCCTGCGCACCTGGGTTTACCATTCTATAGACATTGGCTGACAGGGTTGTGGTGCCTTGTGGAACCCCAGCTTTGAAGGGGTTGTACCTGTGAAGAAATATTTACTGACTCACTCTCCGCCACTCCTTTTCAGCTTTCTGGTTGTTTTTAATGTACTTCTGGTCCCCATCTATCAACTTCTGTACAGACAGGGTCCCCTGCACCGCTGCAGTCCATTATTGGCCTCGGTGGTGATGTGTTCCCCAAGCAGCTGGTCACTGGTAGGTCACATGCCGCTTGGAGACACATTAATGCTGAGGATAGTCATTGGCTCATGATTTTCTAGGTGCAGAGGTTGACAGACGGGATGGAAGTAACTGAAGTGTGAACTTGGCCTTTAGCTCCTGACACGTGAAGTGAATAACATTGTTGAACTCAAGACAATGGCGCCTGTCAAGGGGTGGGATAAATGTGAAATCTGAGTGACTTTCATGAGATACAAATTGTATGTAGACAACCGGGTCAGAGCATCGCCAAAACGTGTTCCCAGAGTTAGTAATGAACAAGAGTAGACTATGAGGATAGCCAGTAAATTAGTACATAAAGAAAAGGCTAGCCTGTCTGGTCCAATCCCACAGATAACAGAATATACAGTGTATCACAGCTTGTTGTATATTGGCTTTATAGCTTAGACCGGTCAGAGTGCTTATGCTGACCCCTGTCCACCACAATCGACATTTTGGCATAAAAATGCGCTATAGAGCAGTGCAATGGGACAATCTGGTCTGTTGAGCCAAATTTTCTCTATGGAAGCATTATTTACTAATGGCGGTGTTCTCTTTAAGGATAATGCTTATTGCTATACTGCAAAAATGGTTCAGCATTGGCTTGAGGAACATTACAAAGAGTTGACCCCAAATTCCCCAGATCTTAATCCAGTCCAGCATGTGTGGGTAGTCTGCTGGAAAAAGAAGTCCACCTTATAACTAAAAGATCTGTTTTGACTGTATGTGGGCAACCAACACTTTTGAGCTAGTGGTTTTAATGTTATTTGTGGCTGATCGTTTTATGTCAGGGTAATGCCCATGGGCAGAGGGGCAGTCTTCATACTTGGGAAGCCTAATATTTCTGTATGCATGCCATACAGAATCTGCTCCATCCAGATCTGCTGTGCATGCGTTTGTCTGTTAGGAGATTAATGCACACTAAATAAAGCGCTATCATCATCATCTTTGCAGACATTGGGAAAAAAATGATGTTAGGGCAGGGCTTCCAACTGGCCTTTTTCAGGACTATAATTCTCACCCACACGCAACAGGGGTTTCCCAGGAATGTCTCCACCAGATTGCAACACCTTAGCCTGCCCGGTCTGACGGATTTATCCCAAATTTATGGGGCCAGCTGGCACGTCAGCTTCAGCAACCTATGATTGTGCAGGATCTACAGACCCAGCTGTAACATCTGTGGTCAAATGTGCTGCAGGATACCATATGGATCCTGTATGCCTCCATGCCCAACTGTACTATATCATATTGTCTCCAAACTAGATGCGGCCCAACAGGGCACTAGAGCCTTCTTTCAATTATACAAATTATACTTTCACTCTAATATTGTAATCACATACCCATATCATCATTACAATCACACATAGGAAGTTTTATTCCATTCCAGCAACTCGTTCTTGGTGCGTTATTTTTTTTGTCAATGTGTATGTATAATGTTTTTTTTAAAATATATATATATATATATATATATATATATATATATATGCACTCCACTCCAAGGTGGACCTCAGTACATTGAAACAAGGCAAGCAGGTCCACTTCACGACACTTTGCCAGTAAAAGTAAAGAATAGCAAGCATAAGAATAGCAGCTCTACTGTATATTATGCAATACATGTATAGTATAGTATGATGCACAATTGTCCTCTTATTACTGTACCCCAGTACTACAACAGTTTTCAGATTGGTTATCCCTCTGGACAACTCCTTAAAGGGACATTTCCTTTAATTTCTTATGTCACATACTAACAAAAAAGGGTGGGGAGTTTTCTGAATGTAATTTGTTGAAGACACTCCATGTATTCTACTTCCTGTCCTGGCTCTTTAACTTCCTCTTTATTTGGACATTTAGCATAGAAGATAGTTTTTCTTGACTTTTTCAGTCAGAGCATCACTGTGACCACAGATAACCACATATAGGAACTCAGAACATGCTCTTCTGTGGGCATCTTCATCTGTCCTGGCCTGTCATGAAAATAATAGAGCTGTCATACTGTTATTCCAGTTCTGCATGTACTATTATAGTGAGGATTACCTTACAAGTAACACATGTTCCTCAAAGCAGCAGTAAGTTGATAGTGCATTACCTGTCTATATAGGAGGATTTATAAATTATGTTGACTACTACAAAAGGACAACTCTGATAGTACTGCCTCCAGTGCATACGTAAGATTTCAGGGCCATTGGAACTGCGAGGATGTCTGGCCCTGTCAATCTCACCTGGAGAGAGAGTGACAACGCAGAGAGACAGAAGTGAATGCTGCTCCGAGGGGAATGGCTCATACTCGTCATGATCATCTTTACCAGGCAGTTTTCCTGGTTTAATAGGGTTGATTGTGATGATAACAGATAAACTTTAAAGAAATACCCCGTTCTCATCAAAGTGTCCCTTTAAAGTGCTTGACTTGGTAGCTTTAGAAGAAATTGACTAGTAGTGAAATCAAGTGTAGTTATATTATTCAAGGCAAAATACTTGAATGTCTTTCCATTTTGTATTCCATTTGCAGGTGCGACAGTACAGACAAGCTAAGGGCCCAGCTTCCTAGACTAGAACAAGAGCTCAAAGACCCTCTCAAGTTTAAAGACTTCTACCAGTTTACATTTAACTTTGCAAAAAATCCTGGACAAAAAGGGCTTGGTAAGTATCAAGGAAATGCTGGTGACATTTTTTTATTTAAAAAAAAAATAAATTAAAAACCCGTTAGGGCTCATGCACATAAATGTGCTTCTTTTTTTTCCCCTGTCCATTCTTTTTGTGGCCCGTAGGCGGAACTACTCACTTCAGTGGGGCTGCAAAAAAACGGAAGTGACTGTGTGCTTTCCGTGTCCGCGTGGCCGTTCTGCAAAAAAATAGAACGTGTT
Source organism: Rhinella marina (assembly GCA_900303285.1). Taxonomy (NCBI): domain Eukaryota; kingdom Metazoa; phylum Chordata; class Amphibia; order Anura; family Bufonidae; genus Rhinella; species Rhinella marina. The sequence continues at coordinate 293,259 of ONZH01015650.1, read as the reverse complement.
ATTATTGACAAAGATAGGACTGTCCTATTAGAGGCTAGCCCTTCCATTTCGCAAAATGCGGAATGCACACAGCCAGTATCCGTGATTTGCAGATCTGCAAAACATCCAACAGTCGGGTGCTTGAGCCCTTAGCCCAAAGTAAGTAGAATTCATTAACGCCCACAGTCCATAATATAATTGCGTTATTATTATTTTTTTTTTTTAACTATAATCCACCAACATTCATGTAGGGCGATGCATAGTTCTACATGGGAAAATGATTTCGATGTTCATATATGTGGCACATCTTGATTCATAGACTGATTCAAATTGGTAGAGGGCACACAATATATCTGATACCATAGGTAATGCAACAATTTTTAATAAATGAAACCCTAAAGTACAGATATAATCCAAAAGACTAAACCATAAAATCATATAAATAACAGTAAAAAGCATGCATGTCTAATTCATCTACACATAGCATATCACTCAAACATAGTCCATATCTATATTGATAAAGAATGGAGTACAATAATCCGAAAGATATTATTGTTCCTTATATGCAGATGTCATGTACTGGATACTTCCTCCAATGGTAACTAGGCTCAGATTGGTTATGCTGGGGTTAGTAGTTAGTCACCACTTTCTCTGGTATTGGTTACCCACAGACTGACTCCTGGGGTTAATAGTCACGGAAGTATTATATTCACATACAAGAGACTGGGGTTCGTGCTTGTACCAATCACCTCTTATTCGAGGTATTGAATAGAAACAGTTTGAGTACTTTACCCTCCTGTAGTGCGGGGTGTCCTGGTTTCTCACATAAGCCGAATCACCAGCGTGGCGTCCCACGTGGGTACGGCATGTGGTTGATCCGGACTTGTATTAGCACAACAGCGTATCCGGTCATGTGTTGTAACCATGTGACTGCCTCTCCGATCACGGGGTGTGTACGTCACCTGCTCATGTGGCTTAGATTTCACAGGTCCTGGAAGGTAAAAAGAATACCAAAAATGTTCACAGGTCCTAGAAGTTCGCAGTAATTCCCCGGTAGTTCTTAAATTCCAATTGGGTGGTTTCTCCAAGATTAATGTTGACTCTATCGGTACTCGGATGCCGGCATTAATTTTCCAAAAGTCTCCCTCTATGTACCAGACGCGTTTCGGAACTCTATGGTTCCTTCCTCAGTGATATTATATATACACGGTTGGGGTGTACCGTGAGAGTGAGCACCAATTGAGTGGGAATTTACAGATGAGCTACTGAAATTATTATTGATTACATCTTGATTCATACTGCTGAGTTCAGCATTAGTACAGTGTAATGTAGTCACAGGCCATTAATTCCAGTGGGGGACACAGGGCTAAAACAGTTGTGTAATCCTCTAGTTACTGCCCATGCAATATTTCATGGTTGACAAGGTATTTATATGTGGAAGTATGTGTATGTCCATTCTGCCGCACCCTCTGATTAACTCTATTTTCGTTTCTTGATGTTTTTTTTTTAGATTTAGATATGGCAATTGCATACTGGAATTTAGTATTGTCAGGAAGGTTCAAATTTCTAGACCTCTGGAATAAATTTTTGTTGGTAAGTGTCGATGATCTTCACAAAGTTTCACAGATCATGAGGAGATAAATTGAGGTTCCAGTACTATAATACTTTACACAAGGGCTGATCTAAAGCTGACCATATTTGCAGACCATTAGCAGAGCCAACTAAATCTGCTGACAGTCTGATGTCAGTGGTGATTATACACATATAAGTGGCCATACGCCTATCTACAGACTGCTCATTCAGCCAACAGCCGTTCCCAGCCATACAAATGCAACATTCTTGATCGTTATTTTTCTCCATCATCTGCACCTGGGGTGGTCGACAGATACCTCATGGAATCCTTAAGATCAGGAGTACTCCAATACTTTTTGATATGATCCACATCCCAGGGTCTGCCATCGGTTGAAGGTCCACTCGAACACATGTGAGGAGGGACACCATCAGTAGCACGCTACAGCAATTTTATTTTATTTTTTATAATAAGTCATGCCTCTAATCACATCCTAATCCTCTTTGTGCCCCCACACAGCAATAGTGACCCCATGGTGCCTCCCCACACAGTAACGTGCACCAACACAGTAATAATGTTCCCTTACTGCCACCTCAGACAGTAATGATGCCCTTTTAGTGTCTCTACATAGTGTGATCCCCCTTAGTGCCTCCCCACACAGTATGATACCCCCTGCAGTATATTGCTCCTAAGCACCCCCTCACAGTAGGGTGTCCTCCAAGTGACCCAACATAGCAGGGTGATCATTTGGTGCTTCTTTAGTGTCTCCCTCACAGTAGAGCGAGATCTTGGTGCCCCTTATGTAGAATGAGTTCCTATAAAGTGTCCCCCACATAGTGAGGCACCTTATTGAATACTCACCTACGCACATGGTTCCCCCTAAGAACCGGGCATATCTCCTCCAGTCTGTGCTGTGACAGTGGCTCAGCACAGCAGGTGTGATGACATTACTGCAGCTGATGGCTTCCCTCTTCACCATTGTATTCAACTGGATCTGCGCCCTGAAGACATGCAAGGGTCCAGACAGCTTGCCTTCTCAGTCCGGGGTCCGCCTGTTGAGTATCCCTGTTTTAAATCATGTTGGAGCTAAAATGAGTGAGGTGTACAGGCATTTCTGTGAAGACAACCTTGTGATTCTGTCCTTAAACAACATGTGGGCTCTTTAGTCTCAGATGCTGCACCATTTTGGAATTTGGAAGGGTTGGGGTACACATTTGGTGTGTCAACTAAATTCTTTGATTTTAGTTGGAACAGTCTAGTAATTTGTATGAAGGTATCCTGACCCTCCTCCGGTGACACATGTTAGAAGAAAGAAGCAGTAACCATGGTGGATTTTAATATGCCCAATTCTTTCTTCCTACTGGTGATTAGCTCCTGTCCACACTTATTAGGACAGCTGGTGTTCTGTGAGCCTCATTGCACCAAGCAAAATGACCTAAAACGGCCAAGAAGGACAGAAAAATCTACAGAAAGAAGGCAGGGCACGTGCACTCCTCTGCCCATTGACATCTATCTGAGTTACATGAACTTTCAAGTGACCACTGCACATGTCAATGGTCAGAATGCTCCTAAAATTAATCAGCAAAAAGTGGGAACAAAACCATAAACCTGTTCAGGAAGAGTTGTAGAACCCAGTAGATATCACTTCCTGGATCCATTACTAAAGTAATCGTGCTTAGAAAGTAAAGGAAAACTGAAAGACTTCTATATCATATGTATTACCAATGAAGGCTTCACATACAGTCAGTCCTAAACTTAGGGATATTTATATCATCTCTGTTACCATCTTTTAGGAGCACCATAAGAGGTCAATACCAAAAGACACGTGGAACCTACTATTGGATTTTGGTAACATGATTGCAGATGACATGTCCAACTATGATGAAGAAGGTACTGATTTTAATATGTTTTATTCTACATCGTGAATTCCTCTTCTCAGTCCCAACAGTATTTTTCTTTATTAGATTTATCATATTTTTGGAGCATAATCAACAACTAAGAGTATTTGCTTTATGATAAAATTATACTAGTGAAATTAATAAAGGGTATTCCTAACATAACAGACATTTATAGTATACCCACAGGGCTACTGTTCCTACTTTCTAAGATATTCTGTGTTTGCCATTTTCAAGATCTTTGTTTGCTGCTGGATAATGGAAACATTGTTTGTACAAGGCTCCAGGCTTTAAAAAAATCGCTTTCGACTCCTAAGTCTGATATTTTTATATATTTTTTTACCAAATTAAAAATTAAAATTTTTATATGTAAGCATTTACACTTGACTGTGGACTGACTGGTGGCACAGTTTACACTTGACTGTGGACTGACCGGTGGCATTCCTTACACCTGACTGTGGACTGACCGGTGGTACTGCTTACACTTGACTGTGGACTGACCGGTGGTACTGCTTACACTTGACTGTGGACTGACCGGTGGCATTCCTTACACCTGACTGTGGACTGACCAATGGCATTCCTTACACCTGACTGTGGACTGACCGGTGGTACTGCTTACACTTGACTGTGGACTGACCAATGGCATTCCTTACACCTGACTGTGGACTGACCGGTGGTACTGCTTACACTAGACTGTGGACTGACCAATGGCATTCCTTACACCTGACTGTGGACTGACCGGTGGTACTGCTTACAATTGACTGTGGACTGACCGTTGGCACTCCTTACATCTGACTGTGGACTATGTTTGCTGCTGAATAATGGAAACATTGTTCGTACAGCGCGCCAGGCTTTAAAAAAAAATTGCTTTTGACTCCTAAGTCTATGATTTTTTTTTTCCAAATTAAAAATCAACATTTTTATATGTAAGCATTTACACTTGACTGTGAACTGACCGTTGGCACAGTTTACACTTGACTGTGGACTGATCGCAGCATGTACAGTGGGGAAAAAAAGTATTTAGTCAGCCACCAATTGTGCAAGTTCTCCCACTTAAAAAGATGAGAGGCCTGTAATTGACATCATAGGTAGACCTCAACTATGAGAGACAAAATGAGAAAACAAATCCAGAAAATCACATTGTCTGATTTTTTTAAAGAATTTATTTGCAAATTATGGTGGAAAAGAAGTATTTGGTCAATAACAAAAGTTAATCTCAATACTTTGTTATGTATCCTTTGTTGGCAATGACAGAGGTCAAACGTTTTCTGTAAGTCTTCACAAGGTTGGCACACACTGTTGCTGGTATGTTGGCCCATTCCTCCATGCAGATCTCCTCTAGAACAGTGATGTTTTGGGGCTGGCGCTGGGCAACATGGACTTTCAACTCCCTCCAAAAGTTTTCTATGGGGTTGAGATCTGGAGACTGGCTAGGCCACTCCAGGACCTTGAAATGCTTCTTACGAAGCCACTCCTTTGTTGCCCTGGCGGTGTGCTTTGGATCATTGTCATGCTGAAAGACCCATCCACGTTTCATCTTCAATGCCCTTACTGATGGAAGGAGGTTTGCACTCAAAATCTCACGATACATGGCCCCATTCATTCTTTCATGTACACGGATCAGTCGTCCTGGTCCCTTTGCAGAGAAACAGCCCCAAAGCATGATGTTGCCACCCACATGCTTCACAGTAGGTATGGTGTTCTTTGGATGCAACTCAGCATTCACTCTCCTCCAAACCCGACGAGTTGTGTTTCTACCAAACAGTTCTACTTTGGTTTTATCTGACCATATGACATTCTCCCAATACTCTTCTCGAACATCCAAATGCTCTCTAGCAAACTTCAGACGGGCCCGGATATGTACTGGCTTACATACTGGCACTGCAGGATCTGAGTCCCTGGCGGCGTAGTGTGTTACTGACGGTAGCCTTTGTTACGTTGGTCCCAGCTTTCTGCAGGTCATTCACTAGGTCCCCCCGTGTGGTTCTGGGATTTTTGCTCACAGTTCTTGTGATCATTTTGACCCCATGGAGTGAGATCTTGCATGGAGCCCCTGATCGAGGGAGATTGTCAGTGGTCTTCAATGTCTTCCATTCTCTAATTATTGCTCCCACAGTTGATTTCTTCAAACCAAGCTGCTTGCCTATTGCAGATTCAGTCTTCCCAGCCTGGTGCAGGTCTACAATTTTGTTTCTGGTGTCCTTCAACAGCTCTTTGGTCTTCACCATAGTGGAGTTTGTAGTGTGACTGTTTGAGGTTGTGGACAGGTGTCTTTTATACTGATAACAAGTTCAAACAGGTGCCATTACTACAGGTAATGAGTGGAGGACAGAGGAGCCTCTTAAAGAAGAAGTTACAAGCAGAAATCTTGCTTGTTTGTAGGTGACCAAATACTTATTTTCCACCATAATTTGCAAATAAATTCTTTAAAAATCAGACAATGTGATTTTCTGGATTTGTTTTCTCATTTTGTCTCTCATAGTTGAGGTCTACCTATGATGTCAATTACAGGCCTCTCTCATCTTTTTAAGTGGGAGAACTTGCGCAATTGGTGGCTGACTAAATACTTTTTTCCCCACTGTACACTAGACCACAGACTGACCAATTGCACTACTTACACTAAACTATGGACTGAGCAACAGCCTTGTTTACTGTAGACTGTGAATTGACGGGCAGCAACATCTACACTAAGGCTACACAGAAACTTTGTGATCAAAGATCACCGTGAAGAGCTGCCGGAAGTGCCAGTAACAAAAGTGAATGGGGTCACCTTGCAACTAAGCCTCACATAAGGTATCAAAACATGAGTCTATAACTTGCTACATCTGCTGGGAGCTTCACAGCGCCATATAGCAACCGTTCTTCCAAAAATACAGACACTCTAATCCACCTATCATTTTAGATTCATGTGTTTTTTAAATCCTATCATCCAGCATTTGCACAACATGTGGGACGTTGAGGCTAGCATAGTCTGGGTTTCCTCGCCACAAGCCTCCACTCCCTTACTCATGAGTGATAATTTTCCCTTTTGTGTTTTGTGACATCGTCTTTTGTCTGGTTTGTTTTGCTCCTTATTACTGGCGTGGTTCATGGATGTGTTTCCACTGTGTTATAGAACTGTATATTTGAAGGATGATTTCTTCCATTTTCTTAAACTGAATGAATGGTTTTGTGTATATCTTGAGGTGTTCAATGAAGAAATGACGTATTCCTTTTTTCATAATTTTATTGTACTACTTATGTACTGTATTACCTAAAACTTCAATGATTTAAAATAAAAACTACAGCTCACCCTTCAAAAAGCAAGCCCTCAGTAGGAAGTTGTTAGTGCCGGAATACTACGGTGACAGTTTTTATTTTTAAAAAGTGTTAAAACGTAAAAAAAAAACATATACTGTAAATTTCATATTGCTGTTATTGTATTGACCTGCAGAATAAAACTAATATGTTCTGTTTATCACACAGTAAATGCTGTAAAAATGAAACCTAAATAACGCAGGAATGACTTTTCTCCCATACGACCCTACAAATATTTTTGTCTCCCCATTACACTATTGTATATGGTACATTCAGTGTTATTTAAAAGTACAACTTGTCCGTAAAGAAAAAAAAAAAGAACTGATACATGAAAGAAAAAGGATTATTATCAGAATTTGAATATGCATGTATTAACACAATGTTGTACATAAGTTTGGAATTAGTAAAAATCGTTTCTTTTTCCTTTCAGGGGCGTGGCCTGTTCTCATAGATGATTTTGTGGAGTATGCAAGACCATTAGTGACGAGTGGGAAGCGTAAACCTCTTTAACCATAGACTTAAAAAGAACTAGTGATGCTTTTTGCCATTTCATTAGATAATGAAGACTGTTTTTGGCCAATAACTGAGCGGCAGAGTCACCTGGACACATGGACATGGAAAATGCTACTGTCTGACTTCTGCCTTGGAACATTGTGGAGGACAGCCCTTGAACAAGACATGAAATGGATGAACTTGCTGGCAGTGGGAGCACTGGCTGTTGTAGGATGCTGGCTTCATATCTTATATTGGTTGTATCATATAGGATGTAGAGATTGCATGATTTTATACTTTGGATCTATTGAAATAGAGGCCATTTTATTAAAGAAAATCTGAGGAAAGAGATTTAAAAGCATGCCATTCAGTTTACGAGCCAGAATAAACACCAGCAGTTACCGAACAGCTGTATTATATTGTATCTATATAAAAAGCAGTATTTGTGTTATAAATTAAATCTTTAATGGAACCTTACCCATCATGGCATCTGGTATGTTATTATCTTTTCATACACTTCACCTCATAGACTTGATAGCTCCGGTTGTGGTTTTAGACCTGCCACATCCACAGCTTCAACTTAATATGAGGCATATAATATTCTTTAACCCCTTAAGGATGCAGCTTTTTTGGCTTGTATTGCTTGTATTAAACATATAGAATTGGATCTCAGCAGAGGAAAGCTGGAAAATATTTTTCACATGTTTTTTGGGAAAGGTTTTCCTGCATTTCTCCGATGGCATCGTCAAACCGTCAACTTCTCTATGGACATACACTTGGTATCAGGTGAGTGTGCACGTTTCTTGCAATTAGGGCTCATTCAGACAACTGTATCTGTTTTGCGGTCTGCAAATGGCGGATCCACAAAACATGGATTCTGGCTGTGTGTGTTTTGCATTTTACAGAACAGCCAGACCTATGATAGTAAAGCCTTGAATAGCACATGCTCTATTTTTTTGTGGAGCCACAGAACGGAAGTACGGATGTGGACAGCACATGATGTACTGTCCGCATCTTTTGCAGCCCCATTGAAATGAATGAGTCAGCATCTGTTCCACAAAATTGCGCATGCGGACACAAGTATACGGTCGTCTGAATGAGCCCTAAGGAGGAGATAATCTGCAGCCAAAAACGTCTGATGTCCCATCCTTGTTTTCACAACAGCAGACAATTAGACTGATGATTATTTAATATGTTGGTCAGTTTTAGGCCATAACAAGTAAGTAAATGGGAATCACTGTAATTAATTGGGTATTAAAAAGTATACATTTCCCATAGGAGAATGTCAATCAGCACTCATCAAGTCCAATTTACATGCGGCAATCATTGTATATAGATCAATGATTAATCTGATTGTTCTTCCCCATACAACTTTCCTTTGTCTTCAGTTGTGATGGAAATTCGCAATTAAGAACTGATCTCTATCTCAAAATTCTTCCAATTTGAATCAAATGAAAATCTGATTATAAAATCCAAATTTTTGAAAAAATTTGGGTTAAATTTAGATTCTGTAGAACTTATTCACTCATCGTTAGTTACATCACATCCCCTGTTTACACGGGGTGTTGTGCTGCTTACACGTTCTTTTTTTTTTGTGTGTGTGCGCTGCATAAAAGATGCGATCACCTGACAACCGGGAGATTACATGTTTGTATGTTTAACTCCTTCCCAACCACCGCTGTACATGTATGGCAGAAGTAGGGTCTTTAAAGATAGTGCCCGCTCCATTCAAATCATCCCCCTTTCATTACAGTAAAAAAAATAAAGCTCATTTGCACTACTGTGTCCCAAAACGCCCATACTATTAAAATATAAACAGCACCATAGAGAAATAGATCTGCCCCCATGGTTGGACAGGAAGCCTTAGAGCAATTTAAAAAGGGAACACCACCTCCTCTTTTAGGCCCCATTCAGACGACGTGTTGTGTTTCACTGTACGGCGGCCCCAGGAAGCGCACGGCGTCATAGCAACCAATGACGCCGTGCGCTCCCGTCCTCTGGGGCAGCACAGGCCGGGCTTTCACAGCCCGTATATGGCCGTGAAACACGGTCGTCTGAATGGGGCCTTAGTGTGGTTGCATGTATTACAGACAGAGGAGCCGGGTACATGCAACCTTTGGGGCCGTGAAACAAACACCAACCTTAATGATGGATAGAAGTCAGGTTCTGAAGTCTATGTGCGGATGGTGTAAATCTGTTTGGTTCAGACATTGAACCATGCGGGTTTATTGCTTTTGCGCATGTTTGAGTCTTTGGACTTGCTGCTGCTTTGGTTGGTATCTGACTCATGGCCTCTGTGTTTGACTAGCTGTCTCATGGCCTCTAGGATGGTTGCCTCATGTTCTCTAGGTTTATAATAATAATCTTTATTTATATAGTGCTATAATATTCCTCAGCACTTTACAAACATGAGGTTCATGTACAAAAAAAGTGAAAAATAGCATAGCAACTAACCAACAAGTCAACAATTAAAGGGGTTGTCCCACAAAAAATATTCTGCACCTGGATCTAACATACTAGCTAGAGATGAGCGCATTACATGTTATAAAATTCGTTCACACTTCATTTGGTGGTAGAAGGTGAATTGCGTTATGGATTCCGTTACCACGGACCTTAATGCAATTCTATGACCGAATGCATAATGGAATGACTTTAGAGGCAAAATATGAAATTCGCTCATCTCTAATAGCAACATAATTTAAAAGGCTGAAAAAAGACATCTGTCCATCCAGTTCAGCCTGTTATCATGCAAGTTGATCTGGGGGATCTGAATACTTTTGTAAGTAATAAAAAATTTAGCATAGCCACTGAGTTAGGCTTCATTCACACAGTCAGTGTTTGGTCAGTGATTTCCATCAGTGATTATGAGCCAAAACCAGGTGAGGCTCTAAACACAGGACAGGTGCAGATCTTTCCCTTATACCTTATATTTGTGGGGGCTCCAATCCTGATTTTGGCTCACAGTCACTGATGGAAAACACTGACCAAATCACTGATGTGTGAATGAGGTATTATTCAATAAAATGTATCCGTGTAGTGCCTCCTGTTGTTTTTTTCTTATTTCTTTGACCTGCTCACTAAGAAGGCCACACATGCTCAGTTTCATTCTGCAACTGCCTCCTAAGCGGTGATAGGTAGAGCTGAGACCTCTGGACCTCTGGGGAGATCTCTGGATCCATGTGAGGTACAGGGCTGGTTCTAGCTTTATTAAAAATAGGTTGGTATGTACTGTATAATATCTGATTTTCATTTTTTACATTACTCATGGGATAACCCCTTTTACAGTGAGGAGTGAGGGCCCTGCTTGCAAGTGCTTACAGTCTATGAGGAAATAGGGGCAACACAAAAGGTATAAAATGCTTGTTTTTACATTGGTCTGGCCATCTGGATAGTGTTTGACGATAGATCAGGTTCAGAAGAATGATGATATGGGGGGGGGGGGGGGGGTTGAATGGAGAAGAGTTGGATTATGGTATGCGGTAGGCAAACCTAAAAAGATTTGTTTTTAGGGAGTGCACAAAGTTGTGAATTATCCTAATTGCTTGGGGTAGGGTACTCCAGAGAACTAGGGCAGCTCGGGAGAAGTCTTGTAAACAGGAGTGAGCAGTTTGGATTATGGTGGATGTACAGTATAGACCAAAAGTTTGGACACACCTTCTCATTCAAAGAGTTTTCTGTATTTTCATGACTAAAAATTGTAGATTCACACTGAAGGCATCAAAACTATAAATGAACACGTGGAATTATATACTTAACAAAAAAGTGTGAAACAACTGAAAATATGTCTTATATTGTAGGTTCTTCAAAGTAGCCACCTTTTGCTTTGATTACTGCTTTGCACACTCTTGGCATTCTCTTGATGAACCTAGAATGAGAAGGTGTGTCCAAACTTTTGGTCTGTACTGTAAGTCGTAAATCATTTGCACAGTGTAGAACATGGGTAGGAAGGAGATGTAGGGGGTGCAGCACTGTGGATAGCTTTATGGGTGAGAATGATCAGTTTAAAGGGAGTCTGTCACCTCATTTTCACCTATATAGCTAACAGCAGTGCCCCACAGACGATTGCATACACATCTCAGACATATCTGTGTTCACTGTGTGTGTGTATTCCTTGTTCAGAAAAAGCACTTTTATTCTGCAGGAAAACAGCTCCCAAGTGCCCGGCTCTGCTGCTGCTGCAAACCAGACTGGAGGGGGGGGGCAGCTTTAGCTGCTCATATCTTGGGATTAGTAGCAGATAGAACAACGACCTCCTTTGAAAGCTGACATTCCAAGCTTTAAAGGGTTTCTGTCACCAGAAATGACCCTATTAAACCAAGTGTCATTTGCAATGAGCAAATGACACTTGATGCCAGTACTGTTACTATTAGACTTCTCAGTAACGGCGTTTTGGTAAAAATAGCGATTTTCTAATATGCTAATGACCTCCCCTAGGTGCAGTAGGCGTGAACCTGCACCTAGGAGAGGCCATAATAACGCCTCTTACCACGCCCCCGGTCGCGCTGATTGACAGGGCCGGGCAGCCAGCTCTTTCGGCTCCCGGCCCTGTACGAGCCCGAAATCCCGCGCCTGCGCCGTGTAGGCTAAATTCGGCGCAGGCGCAGATAGTTCACCCGGCCGCCCGGCTTCTGCTTCTCTCACTGCGCCTGCGCCGTGCGGAGTAAAAGCGGCGCAGGCGCAGTGAGTTCCGCCGGCTCCCGGCTCCTGCGCCGCTTTTACTCCGCACGGCGCAGGCGCAGTGAGAGAAGCAGAAGCCGGGCGGCCGGGTGAACTATCTGCGCCTGCGCCGAATTTAGCCTACACGGCGCAGGCGCGGGATTTCGGGCTCGTACAGGGCCGGGAGCCGAAAGAGCTGGCTGCCCGGCCCTGTCAATCAGCGCGACCGGGGGCGTGGTAAGAGGCGTTATTATGGCCTCTCCTAGGTGCAGGTTCACGCCTACTGCACCTAGGGGAGGTCATTAGCATATTAGAAAATCGCTATTTTTACCAAAACGCCGTTACTGAGAAGTCTAATAGTAACAGTACTGGCATCAAGTGTCATTTGCTCATTGCAAATGACACTTGGTTTAATAGGGTCATTTCTGGTGACAGAAACCCTTTAAAATGATACCAAAATCACAGCATTATATCCAGTATATCAGAAGGTATAGCTGTTAGAAATCGAGTCGGGAGAGAAAGCTGTTTTTAGTTTCACTTTCAGCCGGGCACTTGGGAGCTGTTTTCCTGCAGAATAAAAGTGCTTTTTCTTGACATGTAATACAGACACACAGTGCACACAGGTATGTCTGAGATGTGTATGCAATCTAGTTATATAGGTGAAAATGAGGTGACAGACTCCCTTTAAATTAAATCCTGTACTGTATGGGAAACCAGTGCAATGACACAGGGCTAAGGCTTCGGTGTAGCGATATGAAAGATAGATCACCTTAGCTGCTGCATTAAGGTTAGACTCAGTTTTTGAAAGATTCAGCTTCACGTAGAAAGAGGACATAATGTTAGAGACAGCAGATAATACAACAGGGGTGATGTCACGGGTTGAAGTGTAAATCTAGGTGTCATCAGAATAGAGATGGTACTGGAAACCAAATCTGCTGATGGTCTGTCCAAAAGGGGCAGTGTAAAGAGAGAAGAGAGGACCTAAGACTGAATCCTGAGGAACCTATGTCTGAGAAGCTGACTGCTTCGGAAGCTGTTCTTATGTGGCTAATTGCTTGTGCCGCTGTCTGAATGGCTGATTGCTTATGTAGCTATATCTGATTGGCTGTGTCTGAATGGCTTACCACTTGTGCAACTATATCTGAATGGCTGACTATTGAGCAGCTATGTCTGGATGGCTGACTAACTGTGCAACTATGTCTGCGTGGCTGGCTATTGTGCAGCTATGTCTAGAGGTTGACTACTTGTGTAGCTATGTCCAGAGGTTGACTACTTGTGTAGCTATGTCTGGCTAGCTGACTATTGTGCAGCTACATCTGAATAGCTGACTATTGTGCAGCTACATCTGAATGGCTGACTACTGTGCAGCTATGCCTAGAGGTTGACTACTTGAGCAGGTATGTCTAGAGCAGGGATCTCATACTCGTGGCCCTCCAGCTGTTGCAAAACTGTAGGCTCTCCTGGCATGTTGGAAGTTCTAGTTTTACAACAGCTGTAGGGCCACGAGTTTGAGATCTCTGGTCTAGAGGTTTACTATTTGTGCAGCTATGCCTAGAGGTTGACTACTTTTGCAGCTATATCTGGATAATTGACTGTTGTGCAGCTGTGTCTAAGAAAATGCAAAAACAGAAAATCCCAGGGTTAATAACCTGTAGATTCCCTTTATGGGCAAGCACCTCCACCAGTCTTTTCCTAGAGCTACAAATAATTTGTACAATGTTTGGACCATTCCTCCTTGCAAACTAGTTTTGATTCATAGATAATTCAGGGATGCCTTGCATGCAACAGGGGTAAGGTCAGGACTGCCATTCCAACACACAAATCTTTTTTACTCATTTTTAGTTGATTTACTTTTGTGGTTTGGGTCACAGTCTTGTTGCATCACCCATCATCTCTTCAGCTTGAGGTCATAGATTGCTGCCCTTACATTTTTCTGTAAAATGTTTTTTTTACCACCTTAGTCCCCTTAATCATCACAAGGTTCCGGGCCCTGAAGAAGCAAACCAGCCCCAAACCTTGATGTTTCTTTCATCATGCTTCACAGTTCACATCTTCAAGAATTCTCTGGGGCTTTACCTAAATTCTCTGTTTCATCTAACCTGTGGATTGCCTGACTGCAGACTCTTCCACTGAGGTCCCAACTGTATGGGCTCTTGTATCTTCCTTCAGATGATATTATAGCAGATTTCACCTGTATACATTGAAGGGGTGAATTTTGCTGTGAAACTAAATATATGTGGATTTAGCTGTGGAATTCACAAATTTGCAAGACTGAAAAAGTCTTCTATGTCTGGAGTTCTCATAAGTGTTCTTTGGTTCCACAGTTTACAAATGTACAAGTGCATGTGATTGCACTGCCCAGGTTATAGTCTGTAGTAATCCTAATCATACAATCCTTACAAACTGGCCTGTAATAACAGGGAAAGTAATCCATCTATTTCATTGGACAGTAGTGGTGTGACTAGACAATATCCAGTTAAAGAAACATTAGTAAAGAGGGATGTAACAGGCTGTGATAAGGGCAGCACTGCCATTTATAGCCAGTGACAGGAGCTCTGCCAGCCATAGAGCGACACTAAAGTTAGACCTGGTGATTGCCAGACAAAAGAGAAGTACGAGCTGCGAAGTCCTCTCATCATGGAGAAATTTACAGCTGCTATGCTCCTGGCTGCGGTTGGTGATTCGTTGGGATATAGAAACTATAGCTCGGAAATTTGTTCTTCAGGTGTAAAGATTCTTGAGGAGTTGAAAGAACTAGGAAGTTTAGAAAAGTTGGTGCTATCAGCAGAAAAATGGCCAGTCAGTCACAACACCCTAATGCATATGGCTACTGCAGAAGCTCTTGTCACAGGTAAGACTCTTAAATCTAAAAGTAAGTGCATTATGTTGTAAAGACAAACCTTTATCGTGTCAGTAAGCTAGCAACATACCTAGAGAACAAGTTTACAATTGTTAGATGCAACTTGTTCTTACTGACCACCTGACATCTCCACAAGGAGAGTGTTTAGAGAAGATGTGGTTTTAGAGACAATGAGGCTGAAAAAAAAGATGCAGGCCAAGGAAAGGGATTATTGACTGAATCCCTGGTGGTCTAGGGCAGTGAAAGGTTTAGTGTTTACTTTCCTGCTAGCTTAGTGCAGTAAAGGGTTTAATTATTAAGTCCCTGGTAGTTTAGGGTAGTAGTAGGGATAACTGTAAAATCCTTGGTGGTCTAGTGTTAAGCACTTGGTGTGGAGCCACCCCACGCTCCAGTGACGTCTTGCTGGAACAGGACACTGATTGCATTCAGCCTGTTTCAGTCTGATTGTATTCTGCTACCTTCTACTGCCCTGGACTGATTACACCAGAGATTGCAAACCTTATTACCAGTGATGAGTGAAGTGAGCTTCGGATCCTAGATCTGAAGTCGCTTCGCTCAAAACTTCGTATTAATGCTGTATGGAGATCCATCTCCATACAGTATTAAAATGTACGGCCTCCGATGAGGCAAAGTTAGTTATTCATGAAGTCGTGAAAGACTTTGCTGAATAACTTTGGTATTTGATTTTTAAAGTGGAAAACCACTTTAAAACTTGGATCCGAACTCCGCTTCTGTTCCAGCTGGTACCTCAGAACCGAAGTCGCTCATCACTTCCTATTAACATATGTTTCCAGTCCTGGAATTGTTACTGCTGCCTCAAAGAAGCTTGTCGTAGTGGTGTTTATAATGTAATTTGTCCTGTGATATAATTTGGCTCAGATACTGTAAGTTAAGACCAAGTTCACACTTTCGTTATGTGGTCAGTTATTTTCATCAGTTATTATGAGCCAAAACCAGTTGCAGGTCAAAAACACAGAACAGGAGGAAATCTTTCCATTATATCTTATCTCTGTGGAAGATTCACTACTGGTTTTGGCTCACAATAACTGACCAAATAACTGGAGTATGAACTTGGCCTTACTGCTTTGCACAGTATCTTTGAGCAGGCTGAAATCAGCTTGTCTATTGTAAAGAGACAGGTCTTGTTATGTTCTGGGGAATCCCTTATCGGAGCTCAATGAACCCCAGGGTTCCTGGGAAGACTGGCTGTGAAACCTAAGTTTTCATTTGTGTTCCCCAGGCATTAAAAGGTTTTTCTGATCAGTGGCGGTCCAACTTCCAGGACCCCCTGTCGATCAGGTGTTTGAGAAGGCAGTGACACTCCCAGTAATGTCACAGCCTTCTGTCTGCACACCAACGCCATATATAGTATAGTGGCTGTGCTTGGTATTGTAGCTCAGCTCCATTCACTTCAATGGGGCTGAGCTACTCTTAGGCCACGTGACCAATGAAGGTGATGGCACGTGGCCTAGGGAAAGCTGTGAAAAGGCCACGGCGCTACTACAAGCTGATCAACGGAGGTCCTGGGTAACGGACCCCCACCAATCAGATACTGATGACCTATGCAGAGGAATGGTATTAGATTTAGGGTGTTGCATACTGGGTAATTACCCAGTACCTGTTTTTTAAGAGACACCTGAGAATAAAACCCCCGCTGGTAACATTCTGAACGGTAGATCTGGAAAATTTTCTGCTTCACTGTCAGTTCCAATAGTCAGGAACTCTACTCAATGGAGAGAACTGGGTAACTGTTATTCAGCAAGACTGTGTCTCCTCCTCTGCACTTATCTATATAATCCAGTGATATACGAGCAGACATTACTGTGGTCAGTACCTGTTGTAAATGTAGACCTGCATACAACACCACTCCTCATTATAAACTGCTTTCCTTTCTAAACCAAATAATTCCAAATAGGAATACAAGATTGCGTAAGCTACAGAATGGTGGCCCTGCTATCAGTACATTGTAACAGCTACTCTTCACTTTTCTTGGAGAACACAGGCTGCCATAAACAGTACCTAGTCTGTAAACAGTGATTTGCATGTCACTGCCCTGCTCCAGACCATTACCTGAATCACTCCTGCTCATAAGTGGAATTATTCCAGAGACTTAAATGGGTATTCTGATCACAAGAAGTTAAGTACAAGAAGTGATCGGTGGGGGTCTGATTGCTGGGTTCCCCATTGGTCTGGCTAAGAGGAGTTCGATTTCCCTGTCCCCCAACAGTTAGACCCCACTCATCATTTAGTTAACTATATATTCAAAATCTACCTGTGCTGCCGCTATATTGGTGCCTTATTCTCACCCTGTCAAAAAGAGAGCGAGAGAGACGCTGCTGGGTACTGCTATATGAGTAAACCTGCCCGCACTCAAATGGTTACATTTGTATCTAAAGAAATAGATCAGTTAGTTAACCTCTATCTAGTGGAAGTAGTAACCAGAATATCCCTTTAAGGATAATGTAATCTCATAATAAACTATCCGAAGAGGCTCTAAGATGGAATATCACTTTAAAGAGGTTGTCCCATGAAAAATATTCTACAGTTTCCAGACCAGCACCTGGATCTGAATGCTTTTGTAATTGCATTTAATAAAAAATTTAGCATAGCTAGCGAGTTATTCTATAAAATGTATCTGTATAGTGCCATCTGTTTTGTCCTTTTTCGTATTTCTCTGTCCACTTCACTGAAGTGGACGCACGTGTTCAGTTCCATCCTTGAACTGCCTCCTGAGCTATGAAAGGGAGATTGCTGCAAGAGAAAGTCCATGCCCCCTGAGCTGCCATCTTGATATAAATCTAGAAGAGCAATGAATGGGAAGATGTATGGATCCATGTGAGGTACAGGGCTGGTTCTAGCTTTGTTAGGAGATTTTCATGTACTTTATCATTTTACAATACTGTATTATTTTTTACAATAATCAATAGCCCTAATAAGTATAGCAAGTTTTCCACACTTCTGGTCCTTATGTTGTCCGTACTGTTCAAGCCATGTATTTGTAGAAATTAGTTTGAGTCATTCACACAGCACATTTTGTGCACGGATTCTGCCTTCCACTTTTTTTTGCACTGTCAATCATGCAGCCATTATTATTTCTGCATAGATTTCCAAACTGCATCAAGCAGGGACTGGTCCCTTCCTTGTACAGTTTTGCCTCATTCACACAGTCAGTGTTTGGTCAGTGATTTCCATTCGTTATTTTGAGCCAAAACTAGGTGCGGCTCTAAACAGAACAGGTGCAGATCTTTCCCTCATACCTTATGGCTGTGGAGCCTCGACTCCTGGTTTTGGCTCACAATCACTGATGGAAATCACTGACGAACCCTGACATGCGAATGAGGCTTTTCAAAGCAGAAGCCTCCTGGAACCAGTGGTGAGTGTCCACCCTCTAGCCATGGTGAATATGAATAGATCTGTGAGCAGACCTGTGGCATTCAAACTGCAGATTTTGCAGTCTTTTCTAATGCCTATTTTGCCATGTATACATGAGTTTGCTTGAATTTTAATGTCTACATATTGAAGCAGATAATTATTACAATGTCTCAGAGCAAATGTTAGCGAACTGTAATAAAAAAATTAAAAAAAACACAGGGCTGACCCTGGGGTGTTTCCAGCCTTTTCGGGTGAAAGCTCTATTGGTGACCCCCTACCACTCAAACTGAAAGCTAGAATTTGTTAACATGAATCTGGTGCACTTCTGTGCTGACATTTCATCTTTTTGTCTCATGTGTACCAAGTGCTGGAACCTGACTGCCTAAAATTGCCGGCATCCTTTTCTCTGCAGTGTATGGTATATTGTATTCTAAAGTCTAGCGAGCTGCATTCATACACAGCCCTCTGAATGAATAACAACCTGAACACAGGAACCAAAATGTATTTTCTATGTGTATTATCTTACATCGTGCAGTGACAGTTGTCTGTATAAGATGCCCACCATTAGTTGTACAGCAAGCAGCTGTATATAGCATGAGGCTGGCCCTGAGTGCTCTAGGTGGCTGCTATCGTCTTGTCTCTTCCAAATCTGAATATATATAGATCCTGGAATGTTCTCTGTCTTTTGTTTGATACGTTGGCCACTTGTTTTAATGCCACTGTAATCTTTTGCCAAGAGCGGCCTAAATTTAGTTACAATGTTCACTCAGTGGGAATGCTAGTTATCTGAAAATGAACTCACTCAAAGCTTGGAAGATAAGTGTTGTCAGTGTCTCATACAATTCAAGGAAACCTGTGAAGTGGCAATGTTTATTTGAAGGTGTAGCTCTGTCTGTATCTCTCCTTCATACATATTCCGTATACGGTATATATATATAGTACATAATATTTGTGTGTCACTGTGATTTACGTTGCCGTAATAGTGCTGTTTGTAAATAATTGCAGCTAGTCATTTTAACCTCTTAATGACCGCCTATTTGGCAGCTTGGAATAAGCACTGCAGCTGGACGACTGCTCTAACAGCCCAGACCGGCAGAAGCACCGATCTGGGCCTGTTTATCCCCTTAAATGCCTCGGTCAATAGCAACCACAGCATCTAGGTGGTTTAGAGGGAGGGAGCTCCTTCTGAGTTCCATTGGTACTCCGCGAATGAGATCTCAAGGAGCCAATGTCTTTGCATGGCAGTCTAATGCCTAGTGAAGGCCAAATGTATTGTGACCGTCCATATTGCTTCCTTTGCTGGCTGGATTCATTTTTTCCATCAGATTATGCATTGCTCGTTTCCATGGTTACGACAACCCTGCAATCCAGCAGCAGTGGTGGCTGTACTTGAACACTATAGGAAAATGCACCAGCTTATGTGTGGTCCCATAGTCCCAGCAACCAGTGCAAGCATAACCACCACTGGAAATGATCAGTGGCTTCCTCTACATAATAAATGTTATTTGCTTAAGTGAGCCAACCCCTTTAAAAATTTATTAAATATATTATAAAAATTCCAAGTTAAAAAAATCCACCTTTTTTCCATAGAAAAAAAAAGGTTTTCAGTGAAAAACATTTGAACTATAAAATTCCCTCCACATATTTGAAATCTCTGCATCTAAAATGACCCCCACTATGCAATCATCATGTAATTTATCTTGTACGGTGAATGTTGTAAAAGAAAAAAAAAACTATGCCAGAATTTCTGGGGTTTTTTTTTTTTTGGCTTATTCACCACAAAAAAAGCGGAATAAAGAAAATAGTACCAATAAGAACTACACATTGTCCTGCAAATATCAAGCCCTCACACAGCTCCGTAGAAAGCAAAGAAAAATAAAAAAGTTATGGGTTGGTGATTGGGAAGCGTAAAACGTAAAAAAAATATATGTATTTGGTGTCGCTATAATCACATTGAATATAAAGTTATAAGGTAATTGTGCCGAAAAACAACGCCACAAAATAAATATAATGTAAAAACTAGCAGTGGCAGTATTGTAGTTTTTTTCCTTCCCCTCAAAAAGAGTTAATAAAAGTTAATCAATAAGTTATTTGAATCCTAAAAGGGTGCCATTAAAAACTAAAACTTGTCCCACAAAAACAAGCCCTCATACAGCTACATTGATGGAAAAAGAAAAAAGTTATAGCTTTTAGAATGCGATTATGGAAAAATTTTAAAAATTGCTTGGTCACTAAAATGCATAGAGAAGGGATGGGGATAAATTAAAGTTATCACCCCACATATCTCCTTTAAACAGAGTGAGTTAGTTGAACTAGCTGAGATCAGACCTCTACAAAAATCCCTAAACTAAGCTGTAGGATTCACGCCATGCTTAAGAGTAGTTTACAAAATGCATTTGGAGGATGACTTCTGACAATGTCTATGGCCCATTAGAACATGCTGAACAGAAAACTGCATTGATCCAGCAAATAGATGCCTCGGGCTCAGATCTCTTCTCCTCCAGGCTTGTTACGTTTATGGACATTAATGGTCTAATTTAAAACACAGGAATAAAAGTTGAATATCTTTGCACACCTACAGTAGTTGGAGAAAATGTATTTAATATAATGTTTGATATATTTTATAACTTGCTTTGGTGCTGGTTATGCCTCTGCACTATACTGTAATTAAGATAGATCTTTCATGATTGGAATACAGTACTACGTTGTCATCGCTGCTCGCATGACTCCTATATCCAGGAGTGGATTAGGAGTAGGCCATCAATTTGTAAATCCTGGAGAACCCCTTTACCCTATCTGTACCATCTACTACGTTATCTGTACTCAGAGTTATCACTGTGTTATCTGAGGTGTTGCATAGGACTGCAGGTGATATCTACAACATTATTTTTACTCAGAATCTTTACCACTTGGCTATTCCAAGTGGTAAAGGCCTGATGGCTCCCCTGCTGTGAACTCCATATCCCTGCATAGGGGAAAGGGTGAATACCATTATCGTCAGGATAATGTCCTATGGTCATATGGTCTATACCAAGGTCAAACCTGTTGGCACAGTGGTTCAACGACCATTACTGTAACAGTTTGCGCAGGTCATGGATCTTGCTGACGCACCTCAGATGACATTACCTGAGATATGCCACGGGCTAGTTCTACAGCGTGACCACCATGAGCGACTACTGGATTTGTTGCACAACATCCTCCTGAACGCTTTTGGCCACAGCTTCAACTTTGCTTCAAGTCTTGCCTGCTAGAGGGTCCACTTTACATCTGTAGCTCCCCCCACACTATAATGGAGATTGCAAACTGTGTCGTGATTTCCTCACTATTCATTCTGAACTACAGCCACATCTGTTTTCTTCTGACCAGGCCAAGGTGGCCTTCATCCTTTTTTTTACTTCTGTCGGTTAAGGCCTTTGCCTTGGGCTAATCTATTAGCGATCTTTTTGACCAGTAATCTGAATAAGTTCTTACCTTCCGCAGAGTCTTTGAAAAACCTGGACATACCTCTTCTGCCGCCTCATTCCTTTTGGAGCTTCGCCAGGGTGATCTGTCAGGCAATATGCTATACAATTTCATACCCTGTCCTCTGAGACTGAAGACTGAAGTACAGTTAAAAAAGTCATGGATAGGGCTCATGCACACGAATGTGTGCGGCCTGTGCCCGTATTGCAGCCCACAAACAGCACTTGAATGGGTCTGCAATCCGCAAGGAATGAAACAGAGCAAAGGTGCAGACTGAATCTTGCGGATTTCGGACCCATTCAAGTGAATCCAATCAGCTGTTTGAAGAGGCTACGGTGCTCCATGAGTGCTTAGGCCTCTTCCTAGGCCATGTGACGTCACATTCATCAGTCACATGGCCTAGGCGCAGCCCAGTCCCATTTAAGTAAATGGGGCTGAACTGCGATACCAAGCACAGCCAATATCAAATGGACAGCACTGTGCTTGGTAAGCGGCGAGGAGACCATGGTGTTTATTGGAGCTCCAGTGAGTGCCGTGGCTCCCTCAAACAGCTGATCGGCGGGGCTGCTGGGAGTCATTGACTCCCACCAATCTCATATTGATTATCTATTCTGAGGACAGGCCATCAATATGAAAATCAAGGAAAAACCTTTTGATAGCTGGTTATCCAAGGTACTCATCTTGATAGAAGAAATTTTAGTTTGTATTTTTAGGTATTTCCTGTATTGAGGCTGGCAAGGGAAACAGTAAATCTGAGGCCACTGAGAAAGGTCTGTTCTAGCAGCAATGTGGTGCTTTCATTGCGGTTATGTTGTCCATGAAGAAGTTTAATTAGGTGACTGTTTTTTTTTAAATTTATGAAAGATTACAGTATCTAAACCTGTAGATGTATTTAGAGCTGGGACCGAGGGGTGAGGGGAGGATCAAATGGAGAAAATTGTTGGCCTGTATAGGGTATACTATCTTGCTATCTAAATATAATGAAAAGTGCATTTACACAAATACCTTTCTGTGCAATATCATTAAGGCCAGTCATACATATTAGATAGCTGCTGTCTAAATGCTTCTTTGGCCAGCCCGTATCTTGTCCAATCCCCCTATTCACACCAGCGTGCATGTGTCCTGAACTCCTTAAGCAGAGGCTTATCTCCTCAAGATCAGATTAATTAGGTAACTGAAATCCAACTTCCCCCATAAACACAGTAGATAGTCGGCTGGTCACACTGAAATTTGCTGGTCAGCCAGTGACATGTTTCAAAAGTTAACACTGTAGTTTTGTATTAAATAATATCAGCTCTGAAGGCAAATATGAGATTTGTCTATCTAGCTGAATACTGTTGGATTAAGATATTAGGTTATTTACTATGCTGAAGAAAAGGTCCGTATTGACCTTAGAGTATTGTTGGCGGAACTCACCATTTTTGGCGCAGCTCTCCAACGATCTAATATGTATGAGGAACTCCCAACTCTCCTGGACAGATGGTGTTGAGGGAAAGAAGGATTGGGTGTATTGAATTTCAGCACCCAATCTTCTGTTCTCCCACTAGAGGTGTCTGGCAGTGGAAACATTTACAGACATTCTCAGCAGAGCCAAGCGTGCATGTGTATAAGGTAGTCGGGAAAGATAGCGGTTGCTCAAATTAGCCTCTTAAAGGTGTATTGGTACCTAAAATCAGATTTAGGGCTTATGCACACGACTATTGCCTGCTTTGCTGTCTGCAAATTGCAGATTAGTAAAACACAGATACCGGCCACATGCATTCAGCATTTCGTGGAGCAGAACATCTGGCCCATAATAGAACTGTTTTATCCTTGTCTTTAGTACGGACAATTATAGGACATGTTCTATTTTTTTGCAGCCATGCAGACATATGAAATGGAATGCATATGGAGTATATTCCATTTTTTATGTGGACCCATTGAAGTGAATGAATCCGCACATGGACCGCAAAAACGGCATGTAAAAAAATACATTTATGTGCACTCAAAATGAAGGTGTCACAGAATTTTTGCATTTTTTTTCCTGCAAGTTAAAACCCTGAAGTCACATTTCTTCCCTTCAGGGCACACCCTGGTCTTGGGGTTCTCCTGCCTGAAAGTGGTTTGGGATGGTGATGAATTGTGAGGTGCAAGGCATGGTCCTGGTCAGCGATGGAGGAGGCAGTAATGAGGCAGTTTTGCGGTAAAACAGTTCTTTACTGAAGAATGAAGTTCAGGTGCATCAGTTACAGTTCTCAGCATGCATAGACTGGCCGACGTTACACAACTGCACTTTCCATATATCAAATAGATATGCAAAGATAGTTAATAGGCCAAGATGTCTCTTTAAAGCAATTCTCCTCACACTGCACTTCTCTAGCACAAGCATCCAGTAATTGGGTGTAACACTTCTTTTTCTACGATGCAACCACAGGGCGGACCCCAATGTCAGACTATGCTCTGCAGCTTTTTTTACAGCTTGCCATACCTACATTGTATGCTTCCACAACCATGTTATAATGGAAAATAATAAAATCACCCGAACCCGAACTTTAGTGAAAAAGTCCGGGTTCAGGTCCGGGTACCTGAACTCGCAAAGTTTGGGTTCGCTCAACTCTATCCATGATGTAAATTATAATAAATGTAAGGTTCTGTATGCATTGGAACAAACAACATGTTTATTGTATTCTTCTTGATTTTTCTTTTTCAGATTTCTGGTGCCTGGAAGATCTGTATCGGGAAATGGTGAAGCAGTATGTTGATGCCGTTGACAAGCTACAAGGAAGGCGGCCAGACCCAGCAACCATTGAAGGCTGTTCCCACCTTAAGCCAGATAACTATTTGCTTGCATGGCATACTCCATTTAATGAAAAAGGTGTAATTTTTATCTCTCTTAGCAATGTAATTTAAATGATCTCCAAAGTAAAATTTTACTTTTGTGTAATATGCAGTCACATGTAAAAATACTGCAGATTCTCTACCAGAGGTCCTCCAAGTACAAAGCTAAGGGACTACATGTATGAAAACTACTTAAGACTGGATGTTGACATTGCTAATAAATAGGTAAAGCTACTCTTTTACCCAATTTAACATTTGGGTGGTACACATAGTGAATATAGTGCATTGGTCCCATTCTAATTCATACACTTTGCACAATACACTTTGGGTTTTGTATGGTTGCCTCAGCAATTGTACAACCCTGTCTACTGTTGTATCTCTCTGTGATGTCAGAGCAGACAGGAGATTAAAATTGGAGGAACACTTTAATTTCCTGTTCTAACTCCAGAAACAGCTGGATTCTTATTAGTTTGCTATATTTAAAGGCTATGTACACCTTTGGAGTCAATTTTTATATGATTGCTTTTAGCTTATTTTTGGCTAAAAATCATATTTTCAATTGTCCTGTATTAAAAATATTGAGCTCTTCTGTCACAAAGGGGTAACTGTTTTTCTAACTGTGTGACTGGTACTTTCACTTTCCGGTCATCGAATAACTCTTATCTCTAAACTACTGAGAGGTAATAAACACTTATTTAAACCACATTCTTATCAGTAAGGTAAGAATTGAGCTTTAATGAGTGTTTATAAGGTCAGAGAGCGGAGATAAGAAGTCTGTCTGCCTCCCAGATGACTGAAAAGACAGAAAGTCCACAGGCAGCTAGTAGAGCATGTTAGCTCTGTACACAAAAAGAATTCCATATTGTTAATAAAACCCAATTGAAAACATTATTTTTAGCTCAAAATAAGTACAATGAAATAATAAAACATTGGCCCCAAAGGTGTACAGATATTGTTTGCCTCTTTGTGTGAAAGGAAAAAAAAAAACAACTCAAAGGTTTTTTTCCACTTATTCCTAGAGAATCTCTTTGAAAGGAACCTGTCACCATAAATATGCAATGCAAACTGCAGGCACCACATTATAGAACAGGAGCAAAAGGGCAGTTATATAGTTTTATGGGAAAATATTCAGTAAAACTTGTAATTTATACATTTATATCTCTGCTATGACTGATTTCTTTGTTCTTGGGGAAGGTGTTAGACCAATTTAAAAAAATATATTTTTAGCTCAAAGTATTAGTATAATGCAATAATGAAAAAAATTGCCCCCAAAGATGTACATAGCCTTTAAAGGGTTGTGCTATGAAAGAAACTATCGTACAGATGAGGGATAAGTATCCAATCAGTGGGAGTGGACCTCTGAGATCCTGGGGCCATTGTATGAATGGATAGGAAGGTCACACATGTCTAATGCCACTTCATTCTCTAATGGAGCAATTTAAACTTAATGAAAAAGTGTCAATATGCTTATGACTATATTTAACATGTAAGTATCCTTCATAATTATTTTCTTTGAATTATAGAAATAACTGAGGAATTGATCAGACATCTGTGTCACATGCTAGATATAAACTAATACAGGTTTACGTTGTAGTACAATGGTAATAATCTTCTTGGTGCACTCTAGGTTCTGGATTTGGAGCTGCCACAAAAGCAATGTCCATTGGTATGAGATACTGGAAACCTGAGAGGCTTGAAACGTTGATTGAAGTCAGCATTGAATGTGGGAGGATGACTCACAACCACCCAACAGGCAAGATCCTTGCAAAGACTGACGGCAAGACTGAGACTATGGGGCATAGTGTATAGAAGTAAAGAAGTGTATTTGTGACTTATCATGAATCGTTTTCAACATTTTTATAAAAGTGGGCAGTGGTTAGAAACTATCCACCTCAGCCCAACACAATTACAATAATTAACGCCAGAAAACTAGTCTAAATTAAATCTATAATGATGCACTACCTGCTGAATATACTTTGCAGAAATGTACCTATGCACAGCAGCACACAGATTCCCTATTCCACTGTATGCCGTTGTATGATACATAAAGTTGGAGGCATACAGAATCCAGTTAAGGATTTCTTTTTACATATGTAAAATTCTGTAAGCAAGATTAGAGCTGCCCATACATGAGATAAATTTGGCAAATAGTTGATTTTGGTGATTCTAGCTGAGTATTGTTTGAAAATTTGAAGCAAATTGATGTTCGCGACGGCTGAAAGATTTCTTCTGTGATCTGTATGGTTGGAAAAATTTGTCCGACCCAAAATACAAGTGTATGATCATTTGCAATTTTCTGCAAGCCTGGTGAGTTTTTTTTCTTTTCTGTATTCGCAGTCTAGTTGGCCTTAGATCGGGACAAGTTTTCAGCCTAGTAATGTAATGCTTCCATGCACTTACAGCGAGAAAGTTGGGGAGATTTATCAACTTATCAACACTGAGTTTTCCAATCCAAACTCATAGCTTTGTATTTGGTGTCCATTAGCTTCAGAAATCCTCTCCCAAAGCTTGCACTTTAAATTTGAAAAATGTCTGGAAGAACATGTATACATCTATAAAGAAACCTACATATGTACTGATTTTTTTGGCCCTAAACATAAGTAAATCTTGTAAGAAAAATAATATTGCAAGAAGAACCTGTGATTACAAAGAATCCTTGGATCTGTTTGTCTAGCTCCTCCTGTGGGTACTAAGTTTCAAGTAGCCATATAAAAATACAGTGTTGAAGGCAGGATATCTTCTTTCAGTAAAAACTCCTGGCTTATTAAATCATCCACTAAATCCAGAGTGAGAAAGAATATCACAGAGCTGATGCAGTCGATATATAAACCACTAAAAAGTGAGCTGAGTCTGTCAACAAGATCTCTTTTAGAGTTGGCAGCCAACAGTATATGTAGGTATAACTAAGCACAACTTACTGCATATTAAAATTCATAATTTAACAGGATTCTTAAGAAAGTTAGTGCTAATATGATGCAGGTGCTTTGCCAGCCTGAAACCCCAACTAAATGTTGTGGGCACGGATGTGGTACAAGCAAAAGAAGCTTTATAATGAATGTCACCAGGAGGCACAAAGCTTGAATAATCACTACCTGGGGTTCAGTTCTTTACTGTTCTTTACCGCAGAACAGGGAACATATATGAATAAAGTCTCTCACTGTGTGTGGCCTGCTTAGTCCACAACAGTCTTTAAGTTGAGGATCGCTTCTACAGGAATGATGCTTGCCACAGTATTAGGTTGCTTGGTGCACTAAGAGATGGCACTTGTATTCATGGCCTTGGGTTAGTGTCCCTCCCTTAACTGTGGCATTTTGGCACATGGAGCCCTGCCATAGAAGATAATTAACACAATGTTTGGGGCTCTCTTATCGGCAACAGCTCAGCTTAGAACCCATCACTATTTTGTACTCTCACTCTCTAAGGTATTACCACTCACATTTGACATCTTCAATCAAGCAGCTCAGTGGCGTCTTGCTAGGAGCTCAGGCATCCAGGGAGGTCCATGTGACCCTGCCAGTCCCAAGGCATAGGTATTCCTGCATAGGTATTCAGTGCAACTGGAACAGGGGAATGTGAAGAAAGTATAACAGAGCATAAAGAAATATACTATCTAAAACACGAAAGGGATATCGCCTGGGGACACATTCTTACTCAGTTACTATGGAGAGACGTTTCCTTTCCCATTACCTTCTATTAAGAAAAATACACTGAAAAATAAAGTATTATGTGTTTTTATTGCAACTGTGGGGCACATTTATTAAGACCAACCATAACTTCGGAGCATCCAGTACTGGTTCTAAATGTAAGACGGCTTCCTTGCCCGTCCCCGTCCACGCCACTCCCACTTTTTTAGACTTGGCGTGAGAGGTCACAGATTCTGCAACACCATGCCGTACAACAGAATCTGCACCAGATATACACCACAAAAGTGATGTATGTCTGGATATAAATCCCCCCCTGTATGTTGTTTAGAGAATATCATGTGCTGACTGATCCATTGCTAGGGTCAATTCCACTGTTCCATTTTCATGCTTGGCATATCTCCACAGAACATGTTCTGGGCATAACACCAACCACATCCCTAAATTCTAAGACATCAAGTAGTCACATACCTGAGTGCTCATCTCCTAATGTCTCATTGGCATTGTGTCAAGTCAGTGATAAATACAAAGCTACGTAAGTGTGCATTCCTAATCATATTGGTTCAGCCTAGACAGAAGAGTAAATAGATTATATTATTTTTGCTCTGTCACATCATATATCTCAGTAGTTAGTGATTCATTTATGTATTCAAACATTCAGGATTTCTGGGTTCGCTCTGCAGTGCTTTGTTTGCTTCTTATGCAATACAAGGAAAGCCTTTGGCTCAGTGGGGAAGAGATATGCTTAAGGTCATTCCAATGGCTGAAGAATACTGTAAGAAAACCATTCGTCATATGGCAGGTAAGATATAAGCATATGCATTGAATGGGCGTATGTGCCGAATGTAAAGCCCTGATATATGCTATTGTATGGCACATAGTGCCATATACAGTTAGGTCCACACATTTTTTTTTACGTGTTTACTAAAACATATTCAAGTTATAGTTATATAATGGACATGGACATAAAGTCCAGACTTTTAGCTTTCATTTGAGGGTATCCACATTAAAATTGGATGAAGGGTTTAAGAGTTTCAGTTCCTTTACCTGTAGCACCCTGTTTTTAAAGGGACCAAAAGTAATTGGACAATTGACTCAAAGGCTGTTTCATGGGCATTATCAATTAAGCACATAAAAGGCCTGGGGTTGATTGGAGGTGTGGTGCTTGCATTTTGAAGATTTTGCTGAGAAGTAAACATGTGGTCAAAGGAGCTCTCCATGCAGGTGAAACAAGCCATCCTTCATTTGCGAAAACAGAAAAAAAAACATCCGAGAAATTGCTACACTATTAGGAGTAGTAAAATCTACAGTTTGGTACATCCTGAGAAAGAAAGAAAGCACTGGTGACCTCAACAATGCAAAAAGACCTTGACGCCCACGGAAGACAGCAGTGGTGGATGATCGCAGAATAATTAACACCTCTTCACAACAGCCAACCAAGTGAACAACACTCTCCAGAATATAGGCATATCAAAATTCAAATATACCATAAAGAGAAGACTGCATGAAAGTAAATAAAGAGGGTTCACTGCACAGTTCAAGCCACTCATAAGCCTCAAGAATATGAAGGCTAGTTTGGACTTTGCTAAAAAAAAAACATCTTAAAAAACCAGCACAATTCTGAAAGAATATTCTTTGGACAGATGAAACCAAGATAAACCTCTACCAGAATGATGGAAAGAAAAAAGTATAGCGAAGGTATAGGATAGCTCATGATCCAAAGTATACCACATCATCTATAAAACACAGCGGAGGCAGTGTGATGGCTTGGGCATGCATGGCTGCCAGTGGCACTGGGTCCCTAGTGTTTATTGATGATGTGACACAGGACACAAGCAGCCAGATGAATTCTGGGGTTTTCAGAGACATACTGTGTGCTCAAATCCAGCCAAATGCAGCCAAACTGATTGGTCAGCGTTTCATAATACAGATGGACAATGACCCAAAACGTAAAGCCAAAGCAACCCAGGAGTTTATTAAAGCAAAGAAGTGGAATATTCTTGAATGGCCAAGTCAGTCACTTCTTAAAGACTAACTTCAGACAGAAAGGCCCACAATCAAACAGCAACTGAAAACCGCTGCAGTAAAGGCCTGGCAGAGCATTAAAAAGGAGGAAACACAGCGTCTGGTGATGTCCACGAGTTCAAGACTTCAGGCTGTCATGGCAACAAAGGGTTTTCAACCAAGTATTCAAAATTAACATTTTATTTCCAATTATTTAATTTGTCCAATTACTTTGGAGCCCCTGAAATGAAGAGATTGAGTTTAAAATGCTTTTGTTCCTCACATTTTTATGCAATCATTTTGTTCAACCCACTGAATTAAAGCTGAAAGTCTGAACTTCAACCGCATCTGAATAGTTTTGTTCAAAATCCACTGTGGTAATGTACAAAACACCAATTAGAAAAATGTTGTCTCTGTCCAAATATATACGGACCTAACTGTATTATACAAAGATTATCTAATATGGGGAATATTTTTTGTGATGTTTCATTATATAGTAAAGAATATTAAGTTTTACTACAAATGAAAATGAGTGTACTAGCACATACCAAAAGGTCACTCTTTTGGAAGAGAGCTCCCTGGCTATGTTCAGCGCATGGGCCAGGATACCTTCTGGTCCATATACTGAACATATCAGTGCAGATAATGTATTGGAAACCCAAACCATGAAGCTAAAATCCTATGTGGACAATGGACTGTCCAGGCTAACATGTATTTTCACATGGAGCCACAAGATATACCACTGAAGAAGGTTTGGAGGGACCGAAACGTCTGATGGTCATAACATAGCTATTGTGTTTATTGACTAATTGCTGGGAATTGCACTTGACATAAATTAAACTGTGCCATGAACATAGATGGTAGCATTGTGTTTAACCATAAGTGGTCCTTGATTGGCATCACCCTGAAAAGACAGGTCTCATTCCTATCAACATCACATGAATAGGGCATCATAATTTAGAGGTAGCATGGAGAGATTTAGTGCATGGTTGGGAGAATTGAAAGGGTGTAGGATAAACAGAATACGATCTCTAGGGTTTGAGGTAACATGCAGAATAGGTAGAGTTAGCAGTATATGCCCTGTTTTAAGGTATTGCATAACACCACCATACATTGATTATATCACATATATATACTAGTTCTGCACAAGAGCTCTGCAGACCATATAAATGGTTACAGTACAGTATAATCTAGTTACTCATTGTAGATGTTCTTGTTCCTTCTGTTCTCCATTCAGCCCAAACTGCCATGATGACTTTTCTTGATGACTGCAGAGTTTACTTTAGAAACATCTTTAGCTCCTTGTTTTTACAACGATTTCTAGTCTCTATAGAAACACATATTCAGACCCCAGCCCAGGTCGGTAAATTAATTCACACCACAGAACAGACACTAAACTAACTCAGACTGCAGATTAGCTGACAATCTGACTGGCATCAATGTTGTCACGCTGTAATAAAATAGTAGCACTGCTGATTACATATAGAACTATATTTATTGACTGTGTCTTGACTGACAGATTAGTCCTTGTGTGTATATATATATATCTTATACTATTTCCCTATGACTTTTCTCCCCAGATTTAACAGAATACAGATAAAATTACAGGACCTATAACAACTGTAAATAGTAAAAGGAGACTGACCATTGTCTTAAGATGTGCTGATGGCCTACATGTCAACCTTTTTGATTTCCTTTTTAAGTGAACCAGTATCTGATATACTACTATGTAAGAATATTAGGCAATTCATGATAATTCAGATAGTAATACAATAGTACAGAAGTTTTACATCCCTGTCCTTCATAATATTCTGAAGCATAAAACATATTGTTTGTAGTATACTTGAAAATTATTCTTGCCTATTGACCCACATTGATGGATTTGGTTTTATATAGAATACCAAGAGCATTGGTTCTACTTTGAAGCTAAATGGCAATTTTATCTGGAAGAAAGAGAACTAGAAGAAGAAAATATGAACAAACCCAATTTTCCTGATAAGTATGATGCTGATGAGAGAGACAAGGTATGACTGTTCAATTTGTAATTGTTTTATGACTAAGGGGTATTCCAGATAGGGATCCAAAACCTTTGATCCTCCTCCAGCATGACTGCAGTGAGTAGCAGCAGTCAAGTAGTTTAGTGCTCTCATTAAGAGAAACAAAATAAGAGTATTGCAGGTTTGATACCTTTTAATGGCTAACAAAAATAGAAGTAATGATGTTACATAGCGAGCTTTCGGGACATCACCAGTCCCTTCATCAGGCGTACTACAAGAATATATGAAGAAACAGCAATATATATACAATAAGAACAGAGACATGGGGGGATGGACATTTTAAAAACAACAGAATTTCAAAGATCTTGAGAATGAGTGCTTAATTATCTTACAGATAAGGGGTGTGAAAGTTGTATGGTCTCTAAATTGATGTTATCTCAGAGACCTGGTGCCCCCAAGATGTCTATAGAAGACTCTTTAGATCTTGTAATGTGTCATAAATCCTGGGGACAAATTCAGTCCAGTATTCAAAGTGTCAAACAGTGTTATAAATTAACAAAAAAAAAAAAAAAAGGGAATTTCAGTCAGCACATCCCAGTGCGCAGGGGAATGTTGCTATTGCTAAATGCACAAGGAAAGGAAAATACATACAATACAATGGAACACTGCCAACCAGATAAAGCAAAAAATGCCATAGTGATATGAGGTACTCTGAAGCTAATGCTATGCTTGTTTAGTAAATTAGAGATTCTTGGCAAATATATTTTGTACAAAATTATCTGAGCCCTTCCACCAAATCGTCAAGGTGATGTCTGTAGGACGGGAACCTAACACTATTTCCTACCTGTTATGTGCCAACCTTGGCTTCCATATAATCAGGGGGTGTTGGTTCCACATGCATGCTGGATCCACTCTTCCTTTTGCCATTTCTGGTGCTTCAAAGGCCTCCACTAATTCAGGGATGCAGGTACCAACATGCATGCCGAGTCCACTCGGCTTTATAGTTACACTAATTAAAATCAGCCTATGGGGCAGATTATACGGAAGCCAAGGTTGGCACATAACAGGTAGGAAATAGTGTTAGGTTCCCATCCTACAGAGATCACCTTGACGATTTGGTGGACGGGCTCAGATAATATTGTACAAAATATATTTGCCAAGAATCTCTAATTTACTAAACAAGCATAGCATTAGCTTCAGAATACCTCATATCACTATGGCATTTTGTGCTTTATCTGGTTGGCAGTGTGCCGTTGCATTGTAAGTGTTATAAATTTGTATTCCCAAATTCTTCTAGCGCTTTGTGCAGTGGTGGATTGGCCATAGACCTTACAGGGAAATTTCCCGGTGGGCTGATGCCCAGGGGGCCGCCTGAGCCCTCCTCAGTTCCGGCTAGTGGAAGTTTTTGGAGATGTATTTTGTGATATTGGCAGTATTTTGTGATAGACTGTGGTATATGGCTCTGTTGGAGCGGTATAATGTGCCACAATATGGTATTTCTGGCCCTGCCTTGCATCAATTTGGACCCGACTACATAAGGGGCCACTTTTAGTATTTTTTCCAGGGCCACTTTAAGTTCCCAGTCCGCCCCTGGCTTTGTGATTTGAAGTTACCTTTTAATATGAGAACTTTCATGTGTTCTACATTGTGTCCTGGGCTACAGAAATGTTTAGCCACAGGAAAGTGTAGCTTCTTCTCTTTAATTGTATGGAGGTGGGATCTCATCCTTGTATTGAGTTTCTGTCCTGTTTCTCCAACATAGAAGCATGCATGTTTCCACTTCATACAACCTTATGGGAATTATGTAGTACTTTGAAATACAAAGTTAATTTCATGATGATTTATTAACAATCATCAGTTGTTTCAAAATGAGCAGAAGACCTGTCGCCACAAACCATGTTGTAGAGCAGGAAAAGCTGAGCATATTGATATATATTTGTGGTGACAGATTCAATAAAACCTGTAATTTTTACATTTATATCTTTGCTTTTTCTAACAACTATTGGTACAGGAGGGAGGGGTTATATCAGTGATTGATGACATTGTGCGTATAAGTGTGCATACAGAGATACAGTAGCTGTCAGTCACTGATAACACCTCCTCAAAGATATTGTATAAATGTACAAACTACAGGTTTTACTTAATCTTTTCCGACAAAACTATATATCAATATGTTTGGTATATCCTGCTCTATAACATAGTGCTTTAAGATTACATTGTGTTTTATGGTGAAAAATCCTCTTTAAAGAATGTTTATATCATAAAGAGTTAGTATTCCTTTTTAATAATCCAGGCAAGTTGAGAAATTTAACATATACTGACATTTAATATATAGACATATAAGAAATGGAGTTCAGAGGGCCGTGGAGGAAGAAGAGGACATGATGCACCAATGATTGCATATGATGCGCTATTAGGAGCTGGTGGGGATTGGAAAGAGCTCTGCAGTCGAGCCATGTTCCATGGAGGTAAGTCACTATTTCTGAAAATCACAGTATATATCACAGAATATGTAAAATTGATTCATAGAAATAAATGTAAGATTTAAATATCTAGAGCCAAAAATATATGATGTATCCCTTGAATAGAAATTATTCTTTGGCACAAAACTTTTACCCTTTTACTCTGCGCATGTGCGGTCATCTCTCAATTCACTACAGTGCGCAAAGGGTTCTCATTCTTGATATAGGAGCTGGTCCCAGAGGTGGGACATGCACCTATTGGGCATTTATGGCTTGTGGATATCCATTTAATACAGACCACAGATGAGGCCCACCTTAATACAGATTCAAGACCACACCCCTTGATACAAACCACAGATCAGATCTCCTTCATAAATCCTAAAACATACCCTCCTCAATAAAGACTTTCCCTAACAGATATCACAGACCAGACACCTCCTCAAGGGGATTCTCTGAGACTGGAAACCAATTTTTAGGGAGCTGGTCATGGTAAAAAAAAGACTTATCCGTTCAGAGAATTCTGGGTCCAGTTCCATTTCCCATCTCCACCAAATCTGGTCCCCGCTGGAATGGAAGCATGACATGCCCTCTACATGCATGTCGCCCTGCCGGTCAATCAGTGGACTCGGTGATGACCTATGCAGGCATGGCTGAGCCCAAGATCTCATCAGAACCAAGAGGGTTACCCTTTCCTCTTTGTTAAAAGAATCCTCTAATGATAACTTGACCACAAGGTGCCCCACTGTTGGAAACCACTATGATAAGCTGTAAATATTAAGAGAACTGTGCCTTGTTCAATTGCCCTATAGTGCCATTACAGGGGACATGAAGCATTATGCCTTTCCCTGTTAAACAGCACATATCTGCTAATTAAAATATCTGTCTTGTGGAAATCAGACTTTTATTATTTATGCAAATAAATAAGTATACTGAGGGGCAGGACCCAGTTCCTTGGTGCACCTAGTTCACTGAAGCTCTTATTTGCAAAGACAAAAGTTTATTTTTTCTCGGGAATGCTGCAACGAAAAGCAGGTATTTTAATCAGCAGGATATGTTTGATCCTGGTGACACTTGCTGTTTAAAGGAAATCACATATTTTTATTTTTTTACTAATAATAACCAATACTTTTCTTCAATTCATTTTTATTTTCTGTTATCTTTTTTAATAATATTTCCTGTACATGATTATGGGGAAATCATGTTGCCTGAGTTGCTTCTCTGCTCCATGGACAGCATTCACAGATATACTTTAC
The DNA here is from genome assembly GCA_900303285.1 of Rhinella marina. Taxonomy (NCBI): domain Eukaryota; kingdom Metazoa; phylum Chordata; class Amphibia; order Anura; family Bufonidae; genus Rhinella; species Rhinella marina. Next base: position 257,502 of record ONZH01015650.1, on the reverse strand, counting down.
AGGAGTCACGTGGACTATAGAAAACTGGTGTCTGGAGATGACTCCTTGGGATTGTGTTTTCATTCAATGTATTCCTGCCTGTGATGATAATGAGATGACTGTGGAAAGGTGACCTCTATAGAACAGCAAGTGTCACCTTATTGAAAGTCTCAGTGGCCAGTGTGGAAACTACAATATTCAGGATTATATTTTAAAGATAATTTTTCTATATAAATTATATATACATGAAATACATTATATTATTTAAATATATTATATATTATAATTCAATTATATATACATTTTTATAGACAATGACCTGGAATGTTAGAAAAAATGAATAAATAAAACTCTAATTTACACAACAGGTCATTTTGTGATGATACCTTCCCTTTAAATCAATGGGTTGTTATATAATGAGGTCCATCAGAGCAAATGACGATCTTTGTATACAATCTCTCTAATGACTAATCGTGCTAATTCGCAAGATAATATATTTGAAAAGGAGTTTTCTAAACCATTTAAAATGTAATACTTTTTAATGAGGACCATTTAACAACTATCTGGCCATGGTAGAGGTAAAAATATATTCACTTTATTATGTGTGTATGTAGTTTCTAGTATCAGTTTGAATTTTGTGATCTCCTATATTAATCCCACATTTCATGCTTACACTGTATCTGTCTATCTATCTATCTATCTATCTATCTATCTATCTATCTATCTTTCTTATCAATATTTTATAGAACATTACCTTTTTGTTGCAGGAGAAAGTGCTGCTACCGGATCTATTGCTGGGTGCTTGTTTGGGTTGCTGTATGGTATAAACAATATACCAAAGGGTCTATACCAGGAACTTGAACTAAAAGAAAGGCTCCAGTATTTGGGCGAGAAGCTCCATCAAGTCTCTTCAAAGGAAAAGTAAAACTGCTATTTTCAATTTATTAATGCTGAAAGAAGTGTAAATTAGCAGTGTTATAGTGTGCACTTGTGGGTATTTTACATTTTTGTAATGTTTTTCATATATGTAATTCTTATATACATGTTGTTTTGGTCAATTGCATTAGTCATCCTACCTCAGTTTTAAATCATGTCAGGAGAGAACCAACAACTGAACTGTATGCATGTGGAGCAATATACATGTTGCATGTGCTATTATATAACTTTAGAAGACAGAACTTAGAATATGATTTGCAGAAGACTTGATGCATAGTTTTTGCATACTTATGAATCAAGGATTGCGTACACAATTGCTTTTAGTTTTCTTGCACTTTCATTTAGTGGGTCCTAAAATACCAGATCCAAGAAAATTTACAATGGCTAGGAACCTCTGGTACAATATATTTCTACATGACATACTTATTACTACTTTTTTTCTGTTGTCAATAAAAAAATAGCATGTCTCATATAGTTGCATATAACTTTGCATAAGATTTGAATAGAAGCAGTTTTAAATTGCCAGAATTCCCATACTGTATGTATGTTTTAACATGAATTCAAAGATTCAAGAATAAATAGGTTTATATAGCCTAAGTGATAAAAATATTTACTAAGTGAGTTTAAACATATTAAAGATAAGACAGACAAACAACTCACATACATAGTAAAAAAAAAAAAGTAACATGTTCAAACCAATGAGCAAGCAACAGTCAACCACGCTACCAACATAGAACATGAGGTGATACGAGAGGTGTAGTGACAGACATCCTTCTCCACATGATGTCTCCTGGAGCCTAGAGCTCTTTGTCACTATGCATCAAGTTTCACCTCGGGCATCAGTCATGTGCTACTTTGTAGCATGGCGACTGGAGCTCGTTTGAACATAGGTTAGAGGGATTTTTTTTTTTTTTTACTATGTATGTGAGTTGTTTGTCTTGTCTTTAATCTATTTATTCTTACTTAGTAAATTATTTCATCAATTAGCCTGGGTAAGCCTATTTATTCTTCAATCTTTGAATTCATGTTAAAACAATGTATCTTTGTCATTTACACATGACATATAAAGCGTTATTCACATTTGCTCTGGAGTCTCTGTTCTGTTGAAAATAATGTGCAGTGCCATCATAATGACTTTGAAAGAAACTGACTGGTGCCCATTAAAAGTCAATTGGATCTGTTAAACGTTGGTAGTAACTGTAGTAACTGTCATACGTGGAATCAGATTGCGTTGCTGCTTCTGTTATTAGAGGAAGACAAGATACAGATGTGAACAGAGCCAAAATTAGGATGAATCCTTAGGATATGTTATCAATATCAGATAGCTCTGGCACTACACAACTACTTCCACTGTGTAGTGAGCATGTCGTACAGAGACATGAGGGAACAGAATCTCCTCTATGTGTGCCTAAGTGGCAGACATCATAGCAGATAGTTTCTCTTCTCCCCCTCCCCTCTCCATAGACTTTTATAAACAGCATGCAACTTGACCTCTCAGCAAAGTTGAAAAACAGTCTCCTCCCTGGAGATGGATTTGTACAGTGACAGTTCTATAGACTTTTTACAGCACAAATAAAAATATCACATGACTGTAATTGTACAGACCAGTGTCTACAATTTCTGCAAATGCCAGAAATAAAATATCAGATCTGTATCTGCTTTCTGATATCAGCTCAGTAGAATGTATGTCTGTGCATTATGAATACTGCCACATGTCTCCTATTCTAAACTAAATATATGAAATCACAGATGCATATATATGGATGCATAATTGTATGAGCTCATTATATAAACACTTGTTGAGTATGCACAAACTATGCAATAATCTTCTGATCTTGGTGGATGGAATAATGCATATATAATCCCCTTGCTAGGGTGCTGATCTGCATTCAGGTGCACATATATGTAAAATATAAATTAGGGTGAATTCACACACAGCAGATTTGATGCAAACATTTGTTACAGTCTCATTCATCTTAATGGGATTCTCAAAAATTCACATCCCGGCTGCCAAAACAACCCCTTTAAAATTAAGGCATTTTCCCATGTGGTCCTTCTGCTGCAGATTTTCAGCAGTGAATTTGGCTGATATCCGCTGCAGCGAAATCTGCACCAAATTGTGCATATGTTGCTGGGAATTTCATTGCAGAACATTGCGGATTTCCTGCAGACTTCAGCTTTAAAAATTCAGCTCTAAAATTCACATTAAATGTAAAGTTATATGCAGAATCTGGATCAGAAACTCTTCACGGCATGATTTCACTTCTACTGTACAACACTGCAGATTTGTCACATGGTGGCAAATGTAACTGATTTTCAAGTGCAGAAATTTCTGCAATGTGTGAATATACCCTTAAATAGCACCGACCTTGATGTTTCTGGGAGATTTTCCACTATTGCTTTATTTGTTTGTGAATAAACTAAGATTTTTTTTTCCTATAATTTCTGTCGTGTTGTGTGGGTGAAAGAGACATTTTAAGCATGCAGTTAGCCACTGACATATATAAGCCAACAAGAACTTTGTAAAGGGAAAATAAATGTTTAGCACAATTTGTGATTATCTTACATACATATCACCCAATTTCCACCTTCTTGGGTAACTTTTCAACAACTTCAGTAATTATGCCTTACATCCTTCTTTTGACTTGTGGGACAAATCTTTGTTCAAAATGTCTAAAATGTGTAAGATCATTAGTTTCTTGAGCCCTTCACAAACCACTTTGCATTAGTTAAAGGGGTTCTGCAGTTGTTTAAAACTGATGATCTATCCTCTGGATAGATCATCAGCATCTGATCGGCGGGGGTCTGACACCCGGGACACCTGCCGATCAGCTGTTTGAGAAGGCAGCGGCCTTCTCTGTATTTACTGCAGGCCAGTGACGTCACGACTAATATCAGTGGCCTGGGCGGGGCTAAGCTCTGTTCACATGAATGGAGCTTAGCCCCACCCCGGCCAGTGATAGTAGTCGTGACATCACTGGGCCTGAGGAAAACACAGAGAAGGCAGCAGCACTTCTAGAGCGCCGCTGCCTTCTCAAACAGCTGATCGGCAGGTGTCCCTGGTGTCGGACCCCCGCCGATCAGATGCTGATGATCTATCCAGAGGATAGATCATCAGTTTTAAACAACTGCAGAACCCTTTTAAGTAATACATGTAAATCACAAATTCTCACCAACATCATCTGCTGAGATGAATTTCTAGTGTATTTATCCTTTAAAATGTTTCATTGTTGAAGAGAGGGTGAAGAGTGGACATTTATGGTCTACTGTACACCCTGTGCATAGGAGTTAATTCAGTTCAACCTGTATTTGAAAATGAATGTTGTATTTGAAAATGAGTGTGGTGATGTCATATTTATGAAGGCATCACCAAAACACAAAAACTCTTATGCTTATTTGCTGGCATCAAACGTCCTCTCTAGCTGTGATGAAAATCTTTCTGAACCGCCTATTCTTACAAACAAAACCAGAGGGTAAAGTCATTCTCAGGCCATGGTTCTTGGGGGATCATAAAGGCAACTTTTCAAAAAAAAAAAAGAAAGGTAAAAGGGATTTATCATCTCCCACTTCACTTGAAAAGTGGAGTTAATAAGTTAAATAACTATGTATTTGCGACTTTTTAACTACAACTTTTTAAAATATTGTCACATATCCCAGTTTTTAAGCCACCCTTGCTGCTTATCAGAAATAGGACTTGGCAAGGGCAAGAAGGGAACGTGGCCCACAGCCATGAAAAATTTATCTTCATTTACACCAGTTTTATGGTGCAAATGAAGCCAGAAATCTACAGCAGCACAGACTGCCGGAGGATGCACCTAATTTATTATGAAGCTTGAGCTTCGTCATAAATTAGGTGCATCCTCTGGCAGGACAGAGGATAAAAGAATGCACCGGTCTTGATCAATATCCCCCAAAGTGTTCAGGGCCTGAGAACCTCAAGTTGGCTCTTAAAACTTGAATTAAACCACTTGATTTTCAGCTTAAAATAGTTGCCCAGGGCATAATTTTAAAATACAATTAAAAACAATACTCACTGCTTTAATACCTGCAGCTTCTGCCCCGGTGATCTGATAGTACATGTTGATCATGTGCCATGTAACCATGTGACTGCTGCCAGAAGTTACTGGCCTCAGTGGACTTGTCTGTATGTACAGCACCAAACTGTTGAGACCAGTGACTGACTGCAGCAGTCAAGTAGTTAGCACATCATCAGCTGCACACAAGTATACAGAGACTGACGAGGAGCATCCAATTAGCAGTGCTGGAGCATTGTGGGATTAAAGACGTGACTTTTTTATTTTATATTTTAAAGCAATGCCTGTCTGTTACAGAAAAATGTTTTTAAATCCTTAAAACCCTTTAAGGTCTGCTTCCAGAAAAAAAAATATTACCTAAATCCAAGACATCATAATGATCTCACATCACACCACCATGGCAGACATGGCATTGCATGGTAATATGGCATCAACATAGTTGCATCTTCATTGTCTGTAATGGTTACATAACTTTAAGAGTCAGCTATGTCTGTGAAAAAATATTTGACCCTTTAACAGCCGTTGATGGATGTATCCATTATTAGGATTCTAGTAACGGATCCTAAAAGTGCGCACTGTAACCATAAGGCAGTATCAGCAGCACAATTGTAACACACAGTGGCAATGCTGGGATAAGAAATTACAGCCTCAAGCCCCCTTAATGGAGCTAAAAAGATACTGTAAAATTGTCATCCCATCCAAGTGAACGGGATGACACTACAATACTGAACTGCCGCTGCACAGCTAAACAATGAAGAGGCCACAGCACTTGCACAAGTGTTGGGTCCCTTCAAACAGCTAATCAGTGTGGGAGCCGAGAGTCGGACCTTAATCTGTCTGATATTGATGGCCTATTGGGAGGAGAGACTATCAATATTCCAAACCTGAAAAACCTTTTTAATTAAAAAAAATTACATGCTGCCAATAAAAACTACAATTCAACTACAATACAGAAAAAAACAAGCCACTATACAGCTATGTTGATGGGAAAATACAAAAAAGTATGTTGCAATTAAAAAATAACTAAGCAGAGACACTAAAAATAAGATCTCAACTTGGAATAATGCTGATTGGCTTGATTCTACAATAGAATATGGTATGTAGTCTGCAGTTCAATAGCATATAAAAATACATGTGATATCACAAATGACTTTAGAATGTATTGCTCTACACCAATGGTAGAGAGAACAGCTTCTAGCTTTATATAGGCACTCCTAAACAACAGTGTACAATCTGCAAATATATAAGAATGCCCTTGCGAGATCAGGCATAAGATAATTTGCATGAAATCATTTGTCATGCATGTTTGTAGATTTGATCAATGCTTGCTTCATTGTATGCATGTTTGTTTTATTAATGTTCATTTTCTATTTTGATTTTAATTAAGATGCACAAAACTTTATGTAATGTTCATAGGAAGAATGCCAAACACAATCATATATGAAAAAATATCCCAGATGAAAAAAAAAAAAAAAACAACCAATGGAAGTTCATGTTTCATATCTCGAGTTTAATAGAGATGAGTAAAACTTTAAAAGTGTCAAAATTTCACTGAATTTCCTAGAACAAAACCACATATTCTCTCCTTAAGACATTGGAGACTATCTATCTATCTATCTATCTATCTATCTATCTATCTATCTATCTATCTATCTATTTCAGTGGCGTAACTAGAAATGACTGGGCCCCACAGCAAATTTTTGAATGTTGCCCCCCACCCCAGCAAATTATTCACAACCCCCTCCTCCCATGCAACCCCCACTACTGTGGCTAGTCAAGATTGCACTCTCAGAAGAAGCCTGGAAGCTGCTCAGTCCATTTTCCACAGTGTTTCTCTACACAATGTCATTTTATAATAATGTTGAGGGGGCTCTGACAACAAACTCTTTTTGTCCTCCTCCTGGGTGGGCCCTTTCTGATTTCTTGCCCCAAAGCAGCAGCTTCCCCTCTAGCCACACCCCTGATCTATCTATCTATCTATCTATCTATCTATCTATCTATCTGTGGTATATAGCCATTTAATAATACCTATCACTCCAGAGTTATCATCCAAATTAACCATTATGGTATTTTCATCTATACATGCTGATGTGACTAATAGAAAACCACTCCTCATGTCATAACATGCTGCATCTAATGTACACTATTCTACAAAGTAAAGCAGATTTATACAGTGAGTATAGTACACATGTTAAATATAATGATTATAAAGTCAATTCATTTTCTTTTACACAGCATCATAAAAACCCCTGGTGGTAGGATTTCAGTAGATCTGATCCTTCTGAAGAAAAAGGCCAATAAAATTGGGAACCCAGGTGAACAAGCTGTTTTCACTAGTCTACTGGACTACATCAGTAATTTGAATGATTCTGATGACACAACATTAACGAAAAATGAAAAGACCTCTAAGCTTCAGAAAGACAAACCACGACACAGTAAGCAGGAACACAATAACGACAAAAATGTCTTAAGGCCTTCCAGATTTCAGCTCTTACAGTCCAAGTTTTTAAATCCAAACCATGAACCTCCAATGAAGAGGCCAAAGGAAGTAGGCAAATTAACTTTTAAGGAAAATCGGTGCACAAGTAGAGTTTCCAAAGGCAGTACTGTTAAAAAATTAGACCCATCAAGATTAAAACTAACCAAAGATGAAAAGGCAAGAAATGACCTACACTTTCGTAATGAAAGAAATCAGTGGAATAAAGGCAATGGGAAAGGCAGAGTAAAAGCGATTTTGACAAAATTTACTGTTGCGGAAGAAAAAGAAAGCAAAATAAAGCCCACAAATATAAAAAATAATGCACCCAAAATACTCAACAGAAGCACAATTATTTCTGCCCTAAAAGAGAAATTTGAACAAAACTGTACAATCCACTCTGTAAAAGCAGCAGTGTCTTCACTGCCTCCCAAGGAACGTATTGTGAAAGACTCTGCAAGTACTAAATGTATTCGAGAAGCAGAGACTCTGGTGTTACATATCACCACAATGACTACAACGTGTATTGAATATCCAAAACCAGAATGTGCAGCTCTAAAGGAACAGATTATCCCATCCATCCAGGCTGAGAGCATAACTATGAAAGTATATGGTCCAAAGACATTAATCCTAAATTCCAGGAAGATGGATTCACAGAAACACCCGTGTAGAAATGATAAAAAGGATTATGATGTAATATGTGAAGAGAGGCAATGTACTAAACCCACTACAATAATGAGAAATATAATTGTGAATCAAGATAGCATTAGAGCTCCACAGAAGGATAGTAAAGAAAATTTCACAGATGAAAATGAACAGAAAAGCAATGATTTGGAAAAAAGACAAAAAAATGGATGGATTAGAGAAGATGGAATAGAAAGCTTATATACAAATGATGAAATACAAATGGAAAACGTGGCTGACACAAAGTCAGTCAATAACAATTGTCAGTCAGAAGCAATAAAAGTTCTTAGTAATGTAGAAATGGAACCAGTAGGTGATTTTCAGTTGTGGGATGAATGCGGACCGTCCTCCAAAAACTTGGATCTAGGTAAACAAGACTGTATGGACAGTCTGCACAACAACCAGAGGAATGATAGAGGTAATGATATTATGAGTTTAAGCACAATAAAAAATGAGCAGAACAAAAGCAAGGAGGCCATTAAACATATGAGTGGCTACCTTTTAGGCAACAGCCAGAAGGTGGAAAGTAGCAATAATGTTATAGAACACATTTTGAATAAAGGTATATCTAATAACAATGCTAAAAATATTGAACGTAATGATCTTAATGATGTCCATATCTATAGGTCTAACAAAGTTGTTTCAAATGACAATAAAAGTAAACAGCACAATGACTGCATTGATAAAGAGCACAATGTTTCAAATAACAGAAATAACATATGCACTGTGAAGTCAGAAGATACTGAACTAAAGAACATCTATATGATGGAAAAGGTAAATCAGCTAATAAAGGTTGATCTTGGTAGCAAGATAGGCGAAGGACACAAATTACTTAACCTTGACATCCATAAAGAAGAAATTCCACTAGATTCCCCATATATTTGTTTAAGTCAAACTGGTCTCATGAGCAGAGAAGAAGCCATAAACAGTCCTCTGTCTCCTCCAATGAAAAACCTCATTAGCAATAACAAGGCACCCAATAAACAAGAAACCAAATACGCCAATCTTTGTCAGATGTATGCACCAGAGCAGACCCCAGAACTAATTCCTTCAGTTCTTACAGAGACAGCAACTTGCAGCACAGAACCAAATGTTCTATCTCACATGGCTTTGGCTACAACTGTAGATGTTCACCAAAGCAACTGGAATGTTAAAGAAGCAAAGAACACTACAAAGAAACTATCAAGATATGATGAGACACCAATAAAACATTGTATAGAAAGAGACAAAGACAACTCGAAAGCTAAACCACATTCAGATATGGGGGGTCTACAGGAAATGAGGGCCAGTAAAGTGTCTTTGGGTTATCTGAATAAAAAACAATGTGCAGCAGACCTCTCCAGTACACAGGATACTATGACATGTGCTTCAAAGAAGAAAAACAATGACATTTTGGAGGTTCCACATCATTTCACACAAGGGGACCGTTTAGAGGACATGTCCTTACATGTGATGAAGCATGATCATACACAAATAGAAAATATTAGTAAACCATTATCTGCAACCTGTGAAAACACTGAGGTAAAGGATGTGAAAAGTTTCTTATGTCAGGAAGAGATGAGGCTAGATCCAATATCATCCACTGAGTCAATGAATGATTCAAAAGAGGGCAACCATAAGATGGACACAAGAGTAACACCTAAATATCAAATAGCATCGATAAAGGACCTTTCTAGTGAAGATAACCTTATGTCAATTACAACCAACAAAATAACATCTAAATATGAAATATCACCGATAAAGGACCTTTCTAGTGAAGATAACCTCATGTCAAATACAACCAACAAAAAAGTAACACCTAAATATGAAATGTCACCGATAAAGGACCTTTCTAGTGAACATAACCTCATGTCAGATGCAACCAACAAAAAAGTAACACCTAAATATGAAAAATCACCGATAAAGGACCTTTCTAGTGAACATAACCTCATGTCAAATCCAACCAACAAAAAAGTAACACCTAAATATGAAAAATCATCGATAAAGGACCTTTCTAGTGAACATAACCTCATGTCAAATACAACCAACAAAAAAGTAACACCTAAATATGAAACATCATCAATAAAGGACCTTTCCAGTGGGCATAACCTCATGTCAAATACAACCAACAAAAAAGTAACACCTAAATATGAAACATCATCAATAAAGGACCTTTCTAGTGAACATAACCTCATGTCAAATCCAACCAACAAAAAAGTAACACCTAAATATGAAAAATCATCGATAAAGGACCTTTCTAGTGAACATAACCTCATTTCAAATACAACCAACAAAAAAGTAACACCTAAATATGAAAAATCATCGATAAAGGACCTTTCTAGTGAACATGACCTCATGTCAAATACAACCAACAAAAAAGTAACACCTAAATATGAAAAATCATTGATAAAGGACCTTTCTAGTGAACATAACCTCATGTCAAATACAACCAACAAAAAAGTAACACCTAAATATGAAATGTCATCGATAAAGGACCTTTCTAGTGAGCATAACCTCATGTCAGATACAACAGACAAAAGAGTAACATCTAAATATCAAATACCATCAACAAAGGACCTTTCTAGTAAACATTACCCAGTTTCAAATACAAAAAATAAAACCACCATCAATGACATGTCCAAATATAAAGTGCAAAGTTATAAGGACACTGAAATCTCAAGACAATCATTTAAGCCTTTGATTGTAACCGTCTTTGACACTTTTAAACATCACACCTGAGTTATTTTACTTGCCCAAGTACAATACAATTGATTCCTTTATGTTGCATATTGTGATTTCTTCTACAACTGTCAACACATTATCCTTTTTAGGTCATATTGTTATTGTCTCCAGAACACAAGAACTTTGCCACAAGCAGAATATGATATCAAACAGTTGGGTTGCTAATTGATATATCGATATGCTTGTTGAAGTGGTTAACATTCTAAAAAAAATATGTGAGTACAAACCCCCATCATCATAATAACCACTATTACCATCATCATCATCATATCGGTCTTCATGACATCAAATTTGAATAAATACTATTTGTTTGCAGATTGTTCATAAACCCATTAAGAAAATATTGTTCATTAAAAGGTCCTTTATTACAAGATTTGCTCTTTTGCAGGTTTTCTGGCTACAAAAGTGGGGATAACTGCAAGAGCCTCCTCTATGACTTCCACAAGCACACATATAGGATATAGTTTTGCTTGGACAACTATTTTAATTACATTCAAGGCTATGGACAACTTCAGGACAATTTCTTTTTATGATTGCATTTTATTCAGCTTGGGCTAAAAATGATTTTTAAATAGGTCTATATTAAAAATTTTCAGCAATTTTTGTTATACAGCTACTACTACTACTAGCATAGCCTGGTATGTCACCGGATCTTAAGAAAAAACCCTGCACTGCGCTATACAGCTTTTTTATTAGATTTGCATGTTTATTAGATCAGGAGATCAGAGATAAGGGTTCACATCAGCTGTCACATGATAGAACTCAGGAGGGATAGTCTGCAAGTCATGTCAAATATATCATTTTGACATGCTTAAATGGTCAGTAATGTTTCACAGAACTTTGCAAAAACAATAGTAGTGGTAAATATGAGAAACTTATTAATTCTTATTAGTGAAAAATGCCTCTTACTCCACTTATCAGGCTCTTTTCTCCCCCCTCCTAAACTAACATTTTCCATGTTAAGAGATCAAGATTGACTGTCAGTTCACCCCAAATCTACTCTTCCTACGCTTCTGTGGGCAGCATTTAATTTGGTCCTTTAGTGAGCTGACAGTCCATATTGGCCTCTCAGAACAGGGCATGTTAGATTAGGAAACAGGGAGGAAAAGAGCCTGATAAGTGTAAAAAAGAGACATTTTCTCTGGTAAGATATATGACATGTATCCATGTTTTTGTCTGTTGAAAGATGGATAATTTATTACAATTGTACATTCAGATTAGAATTACTGCAGCGGTACAAGACAGAGTCGAGTTCTGTGCTACCATATGGTACTTCATAAGGTGCGGTATTATGAGATTATAGAGGAAAATACTTCTGTAATACACGTGGTTGAGACTTCAGAGAAAACCATGAAAATGTGCTACCCACTTTTTAAAGCACAATAAAAGAACTGTTCTAGCACCAGGTGCATTGGTATTACTTCTAAAAAGGTCAGTCGAGTATAGAAAATTTCCTGAAAGAACATTAAAATATTAGTCAAGACTCAAGAGCATGATAATTTATCAGTGCTAGACAAACAGGAGATGAACTCTGTATTGTCAGTCATGGTTTTGACCCATAACAATGCTTATGCAAACAGGGTACGCAAATGAGCTCTTAACAAGCTCTGCCTCTAAAGCTACCACACATAAGGTAGCTATTCTGTCAGTCATGTTTGATCTTTTGCATACCCTCTTCCCAGAATTTCAGTGGAGTGTTGTCTGGCCTATAAGAGTCCTCACACCGTTTGAAGGGTTCTCCGAGAATTAATAAAATAAAATTACTGAAAATAAAGTATTATTTTATTATAAACACATTCCCAAATAACCTTCATTATTTATAATAGCTTGTTTTTTCAAGGTGGCAAGCATCAGAGGAAATAAACTGGCCGCTGTTCTACTAGCACACACAAAACCCGTCCTAATAAAACAGCTGGGAGGGGCTACTTCAGAGCTTCAATGCAGTTAGCTAAAGACCTTTCTCAGCCCTCCTAACTACTCTTGCTATCATAAATTATTATCTTAAATACAGCTGATAAGATATCAGCTGTGTGTAGTAATAGAGTGAAGTGAAAGTACGGAGAGAAGAACAGACGGGTGGAGGATGTGGCTAATTACTAGCAGCACTTGCATGCAATCTGCTACATTACCACAACCTCACATTAGACTGCCTTGTTTGTCCTCAATGTACTTTCACATTGCTTTCTTACCAGACACACTTGATATCTTATCAGCTATATGTAAGCATTGAAGTATCCCGCCCCAGTTGTAAGTAAAGCCAAGCCATATGGTGTACCACCACCATACAGAAGTAGGGGTTTTAAATATGGGCTCGCTTGCCATAGCCAGCAGTTCTATGCTGTTTTGGACAGCAGAGGCCTGGGGGTAATGTCTGTGATCACATACCAGCATGAAAAAAACAGAAGTGTGCCCTTCCGGGTTAGGACCGGATCCCCAATGTGGCGATCTGGGGAGCTGCTTCTTCTCTCTGATGTGCTGTGGGTCCTTGAAGAAACCCAGCATGTCAAAGCTGCAGTTCCTATGAAGGCTTATAGGTGGCAGGTCTCCATAGGATAACCGCAAATGAAGCTTAGACTGCAGTTCTATTGAACTACAGTCTAAGGCTACTTTCACACTAGCGTTTTTAAATTCCGGTATTGAGTTCCGTCATAGGGGCTCAATACCGGAAAAAAACGATTCCGTTTTGTCCCCATTCATTGTCAATGGGGACAAAACTGAACTGAAGATGACGGAATGCTCCTGAAAGCATTCCGTTCCGTCTTCAGACCGGAGAACAAACCGCAGCATGCTGCGGTTTTCTCTCCGGTCCAGGCAGCCGCACCAAGACGGATCCGGAATGACCCCCAATGCAAGTCAATGGAGACGGATCTGTTTGGTGTGACCACAATGGAAAACGGATCCGCCCTCCATTAACTTTCAATGGAGTTCAGGACAGATCCGTCACCACATACATACAGACATAGACATACATACATACAGACATACATACATACATACACACACATACACACAAACACATACATACTTACATACTCCAGGCAGGCAGGCCGCACGTCTTCATGCCCAGGAGGCGCCCCGCTATGACGATTCCCTACAGCGCCCAGCAGAGGGCGCTGTGGAGAATCGTCATAGCTGCGCACCTCCTGGGCGTGAAGACGTGTGGCCTGCCTGGAGTATGTAAGTATGTATGTGTTTGTGTGTATGTGTGTGTATGTATGTATGTCTGTATATGGTACTGTGTGACATGTGTGGGGCCAGAACGCGGTTCCCCTTCACCTGCCGGATCCGGACTGCCGCTAGTGTGAAAGTAGCCTAAGCCATATTGTATATGTATACCATATTAAATTATGGTATTAGAAAGTACAACACAAAAAACAAACCCTCACACGGCTATGTGAATGGGAAAAATAAAAAAGTTATGGCTCCGGGTAGACAGGGAAGAAAAATAAAAATGCCAAAAAAATAAATCCTGTATTCAAAGGGGTTAATACAATGGACTTTGTTCCATTCTGATTGTTGCTCCTAATTCATTTTTATAATATGCTAATGAGCCCCATTGGTGCAAAGAGGGAATTGCGTTTTTTCTCACTTTGACTGACAGGGCCAGGCAGTGTAGATATAGTCGTGCCTGGCCTTCAAATCTTGCAGCTGCGCGTTAGAATGAAGAAATATGCACATATAACTCACACATGGGGGTAAAGGATGAAGTGACTGCAAGTCTGATGTCCCTGGATTGGAAGACTGGTAGTGTCAGCATAAATAAAATCACAAAAGGAAAGACATCTTGAAGGGCACTATGAGCTTCTGAGTAGGAATGATGTGATCCAAAATGCATAGGTTAGAATTAGAGATGAGCAAGCACTAAAATGCTCGGGTGCTCATTATTCGAGACGAACTTTTCCCGATGCTCGGGTGCTCGTTTCAAGTAACGAACCCCATTGAAGTCAATGGGAGACTCGAGCATTTTTTGCAGGGGACCAAGGCTCTGCCTAGGGAAGGCTGGGTGAAAACCTGGAAACCTCAGAAAATGATGGAAACACCACGGAAATGGACAGGAAATAGCAGGGGCAGCATGCATGGATGCCTCTGAGGCTGCCTAATCGTACCATTACGCCAAATTCTGGCCAACAGCCTGGTGGTGACCCTCAAGGCAATTGTGCTCACCCAGACCATAAAAATTTAGCGTGGCCCTGTATGGCTGCGACTACACATTGACCGAGCTACACGACAGTAGCAGGTAGAGCACATTAAAAATTTAGCGTGGCCCTGTATGTGGACGTTGAGGGCTTGTGCATGTAGGTGGGCTGAACTTTTTTTCTGCTTGTGCTCCAACGTCTGCTGTAATGACAGCTGAACGTTGCGCAGGGGCACATTGGTGGACAGTGTGGAGGATCATGGAGGCGAAGGGGTGGTTTTCCGGCGGGAGGCGCTCGTGCCGGGGTCCTGGGCTGGGGGTTGACTCGCAGAGGCAGCGATTGACACAGGGGAAGGAGCAGTGGTGGGACCCACATGAGGGGAACGGACGGCCTTGGTTCCATAGTGTTTAGCACTCGTATACCTGCGCATGCTGGTGGTGGTTAGGCTGGTAGTGGTGGAACCCCCACTTAAAAATTTGGCATCAACTGGTACGGCTGTCAACATTGAGCTTGAACTAGTGGGGCATGTGTGGTATCGATTGTTCTCAGTTTAAAATCGTATACGTCCCCTATCTTGGGACCATATATTTCATGGATTTTTCGAACACGGAAAAGGAAAAAGAGTTTTGGCCAGGGGAGTGTCTTTTCTACTGCAGCTAAGGGGGCGTGTCCATGCTCTGCCTATCACAGGTCAGGAGATAAATTAAAAGAAGAACCAAAAAAAATCTGTTCTTCTTATCAGTTCAAAATCTAATACATCCCCATCCGGGTAAATTGTTTGGAGAGAGGGCCTGTAGGTGGGGGGCAGGCTGGGGGGAAGGAGGTTGAGCTGGAAGAGCCAGAGGAGTGCCCCCTTGGATAGCGTGTGTGGTGGTGACAACAGCCGGATGGAGTTCAAATGACGACGCAGGACCCCAACTTAAAAATTTAGCATCAACCAGTACGGTTGTCAACTATGAAATTGATCAAGTGGGGCATGTGTTGTATGTATTCTTCTCAGTTTAATACCGTATACGACACCTATCCGGAAAAATAGTTTGGAGAGAGAAAGAGAGGAAAAAGACGTATTTTTAAAAGTGACGTTCAGTATAGATCAGTTAAAGAGAAAGAAAGGATTTTATGAAATGGATTTGTATCACTGAGAGCAAAAGAACCTATTTTTTTACGTGACGTGCAGTATAGATCACTTGGAGATAAAAAGGGGAATGTGCAGACTTGGGCTGCTATAGTGCAAACCACTATGGTGGTGACAACAGAGTGAGCAAGTGACACTGCGGTAGTAGGCGAACCACATAAACATTTTTCGTGGCCCTGTATGGTGGCGGTGACAACAGAGTGACTGAGTTAGTATGTGGTAGCTGGTGAAGCACCCAAAAATTTAGCCTGACACAGCATGACGGTTACACCACCAATGACTTTGTCCGACTGAGAATGCAGTGAAATGGCTTTTGTTGAGACTCCAAAAAATTTTTTCTTTTCGGAGTACATAAAGTCGACCCTCAGCAAAAAAAATTTTTTTTAAATGTCGGTACTTGCGCCTCCTGAAAAATTGTTTTGGACTGTCTGTTTGACGCTCCTGAAACATTGTTTTACACTGTCTGTAGTTGACACTGCGGAAAAATTGTTTGGAGAGAGGGCCTGTAGGTGGCCATCCAGAAAAATTGTTTAGAGAGAGGGCCTTTAGGTGGACCTCCGGAAAAATTGTTTGGAGAGAGGGCCTGTAGGGGGCCCTCTGGAAAAATTGTTTAGAGAGAGGGCCTGTAGGTGGCCCTCCGGAAAAATTGTTTAGAGAGAGGGCCTGTTGGTGGCCCTCCGGAAAAATTGTTTAGAGAGAGGGCCTGTAGGTGGCCCTCCAGAAAAATTGTTTGGAGAGAGGGCCTGTAGGGGGCCCTCCGGAAAAAATGTTGTAAAAGAGTGCCAGTTGGCCCTCTAAAAAATTGCGTTTTTTGGGTCAGCGTTAGGCAAAGACGACAAGGAGGAGGAGGAGTAGGAGGAGTAGAGAAGAGGAGTCGGATACATAAGTAATGTTAATCTTTAGCTGCTTTCCCCCGGAGGAGATTTGAATTCCGGTGAAATCCAGGCTTTGTTCATTTTAATAAGCGTCAGCCTGTCAGCACTGTCAGTTGACAGGCGTGTACGCTTATCGGTGATGACGCCACCAGCTGCACTAAATACCCGCTCTGACAACACGCTAGTGGCAGGGCAGGCCAGCACCTCCAAGGCATACAGCGCCAGTTCAGGCCACGTGTCCAGCTTTGAAACCCAGTAGTTGTATGGAGCAGAGTGATCGCTACGGACGTTGGTATGGTCAGCTAGGTACTCCCTCACCATCTTTCTGTAAAGCTCCCCTCCACTCTGCCTAGACTGGGGACAGGTGACAGTGTCTTGCTGGGGTGACATAAAACTGGCAAAGGCCTTGGAGAGCATTCCCCTGCCAGTGCTGGACAAGCTGCCTGCTCGCCTCCTCTCCCCCGCTACTTGGCCCACAATACCACGCCCTCTGCCGCTAGCGGCGTCAGATGGGAAGGATTGTTTCAGCTTGTGCACCAGGGACTGTTGATATTGATTCACTCTCATACTCCTTTCCTCTACAGGGATGAGAGTGGAAAGGTTCTGCTTGTACCGTGGGTCCAGGAGAGTGAACACCCAGTAATCTGTGTTTGAAAAAATGCTTCTAACGCGAGGGTCACGGGATAGGCAGCCTAACATGAAGTCTGCCATGTGCGCCAGAGTCCCAACACGCAAGAATTCCCTCTCCTCACTGGCCTGACTCTCCATTTCCTCCTCCTCCTGCTCTTCCTCCTCTTCAGCCCATACACGCTCAAGAGTTAAGAAGGACTGAGCATTGGTACCCTCTTCTGTCTTGCCGACATTCTCCTCCTCTTCCTCCTCATCCTCATCCCCCTCCTCCAATACGCGCTGAGAAACAGACCGGAGGGTGCTCTGGCTATCAAGCGACATATCTTCCTCCACTGTCTCTTGTGACAAGCGCAAAGCTTCCGACTTCATGCTGAGCAGTGAGTTTTTCAACAGGCAAAGCAGCGGGATGGTGAGGCTGATAATGGCGGCATCGCCGCTGACCATCTGTGTTGACTCCTCAAAGTTGGTCAACACCTGGCAGATATCAGACATCCACGTCCACTCCTCATTGTAGACTTGAGGAATCTGACTGACCTGACTACCAGTTCTGTGGAAGTTGACATCTGGCAGCTCTGCACTGCTGGTAAACTCTGGATAACATGTTTAATGCCGAATTCCATCTTGTGGGCACGTCGCACAACAGTCGGTGAGTGGGCAGTTGTAGGCGGCGCTGTGCTGCCCTGAGAGTGGCAGCATCTGTGCTCGACTTGCGGAAATGCGCACAGATGCGGCGCACCTTGGTGAGCAAATCAGACAGATTGGGGTATGTCTTGAGGAACCGCTGAACTATGAGATTGAACACGTGGACCAGGCATGGCACATGTGTCAGTCTGCCGAGTTGCAGAGCCGCCACCAGGTTACGCCCGTTGTCACACACAACCATGCCTGGCTTGAGGTTCAGCGGTGCCAGCCACAGATCGGTCTGCGCCATGATGCCCTGTAACAGCTCTTGGGCGGTGTGCCTTTTGTCACCTAATGTCACGCGAGGTCGGCGTCGCACTCCCTCTGCACGACATCGCCGGACCTCTCCGCCCCCCTAGAGACGAGCAATAGGGAATTGAAGTGCTGGTCTTGTCAGCCAGCACTTCATGAGTTAATTCTCTGTTTGGGTTTAGCCATGTGGTGCTGATCACACCACATGGCTACTTTACATATTGTTTGGACAGCTTGCTCCGCCTCAGGTCATGTGATGCTGGCCACATCACATGATCCTGGGCGGGCTATTTAAAGATGGCAACTGCCTCACTCAGATGCCTGTGATTAGTCTTCTGAGATCAGTGCTGTGTGTTGGACCTTGCTGTTGATTATTGGTATATTGGATTTTGGCTTCGGACTTAGACTACGCTTTTGTGATTCCCCTCGGTATTTGACGTGACCTCCTGTTCTTGACTTGGCTTGCTGACTATTCTGCTATTGTGTTTGTTCTGTCTGTGTTCGTCTTTCCCTGTGTTCCCTTCCCTTCCCTGTGCACGTACTCAGCATAGGGACTGTCTCCAAGTTACGGTTTTGCCGCCTAGGGCATCTACTGTAAGTAGGCAGGGAAAGAGGTGGGGTTCAGACAGGGCACACTATCCCTTGTTTCCCTGTCGTGACACCTAAGCTCAGCAGTTTGAGCACCGCCTGCTGGCTCTTACCCACAGCACTGCTGCTGCGCCTAGAGCTACCAACTGAAGGCGCCGTGCCCACAGATGGTAATTCGGAGGAGGGGGTGTCGGAGGAGGAGGGGTCGGAGGAGGAGGCATAGTACGTCTGAGAGACCATGACCGAGGTAGGCCCTGAAATCCTCGGTGTGGGCAGTACATGAGCGGCCCCAGGGTCAGACTCGGTCCCAGCCTCCACCAAGTTAACCCAATGTGCTGTCAGTGATATATAGTGTCCCTTCCAGGCAGCACTTGTCCACGTGTCCGTGGTTAGGTGGACCTTCTCAGAAACAGCGTTGGTCAGGGTACGGATGATGTTCTGTGACACGTGCTGGTGTAGGGATGGGACGGCACATCGGGAAAAATAGTGGCGGCTAGGGACCGAATACCGAGGGGCAGCGACCGCCATGAGGTTGCGAAACGCCTCAGTCTCTACCAGCCTATAGGGCAGCATCTCCAGGCTCAGCAATTTGGAGATGTGGACGTTGAGGGCTTGGGCATGTGGGTGGGTGGAACTGTATTTCTTCTTGCGCTCCAGCGTCTGTTGTAAAGACAGCTGAACGCTGCGCAGTGACACATTGGTGTACGCTGTGGAGGATCGTGTAGGCGAAGGTGTGGTTTTCCGGCGAGAGGAGCTCGTGCCGGGGTCCTGGGCAGAGGGTTGACTAGCAGAGGCAGCGAGTGACACAGGGGAAGGAGCAGTGGTGTGACCCGCAGGAGGTGAACGGCCTTGGTTCCATTGAGTGGGGTGTTTAGCACTCATATGCCTGCGCATGCTGGTGGTGGTTAGGCTAGTAGTGGTGGCACCCCTGCTGATCCTGGTGTGGCATAGGTTGCACACCATAGTCCGTTGGTCATCCTCAATTTCTTTAAAGAACCTCCAGACTTGCGAACATCTAGGCCTCGCCACGGGAGCTTCACTACGTGAAACAGTTGCTGCTGATGCACCAGCTCTGGCCCTGCTTCTCCCTCTGGCCACACCACTGCCTCTTCCAACCTATTCTGGTGCAGCACTCGCCTCCGCCTCAGAAGCACTGTCTTCACTCGGCTTATCAACCCAGCTTGGGTCAGTCACCTCGTCTTGGGCATCGGGAAAGAGGTCAGCAGCAACCTGAGAAGTGGTTTGTGACTCTGGGAAGGGTCCAGAAAACAGTTCCTCAGAGTATGCCGGATCGCATTCCAAATTTTCCTGGGAGGGGGCAGACTGGGGGGAAGGAGGTTGAAGTGGAGGAGCCAGAGGAGTGCTCCCTTGGGTATCGTGGGTGGACTGCGTGGAAGACTGACTGGTGGACAAATTACTTGAAGCATTGTCCGCAATCCACGACATCACCTGTTCGCACTGTTGTGGTTTCAACAGTCCTCTACCACGTGTCCCTGTAAGTTGAGACATGAAGCTAGGGAGTGTAGCTCTGCGGCCTTCCCCTGCTCCCTCATCAGCAGGTACTGTCTCACCCTGCCCAGGACCACGGCCTCTGCCCCCTGCAGTAATTGAATGCCCACGCCCTCGTCCTCGACCCTTAGCCCTGGGGTTCAACATTTTCTGTATATAAGTGTATTATATATACAAAAATAAAAAATGGGCCTGCTGTGCTGAAACCCACAAACTTGTTCAATCTGAACAAGTTAATATATAGGTGGATAAGTTAGAGCAAAATTACGTTTTGTATTACGTACCGTGCAGTATGGAGCAATTACACTGAAACTATTAGATTAGGCAGACTTGGTCTGCTTAAGTGCAACCCAGACAAATGTCGCACAGAGATTTTTCTAATGTAGCTGTATCAGTGAGAGCAAAAGACCTTTTTTAATTACGTGACGTACAGAATGGGTCACCTGGACAGAAAATACGGATTGTGGTTTGTGGTGACTGGACAGCTGAACTGTGACACACAGAATGGTTCCACACAGCTGTATGAAATGGATTTGTATCACTGAGATAAAACAACAAAAAAACAAAGTTTTTTTTTTTGTTTTTGTTTTTTTAACGTGACGTGCAGAATATATCAGAGAGCAAACTCAGCCCTTGCTGACTGTGGCTATTTTGACTGCACCCCAGAAAAATGTCGCACTCAGATTTTTCTAATGTAGCTGTATCAGTGAAAGCAAAAGACCGTATTTGATTACGTGACGTACAGTATGGGTCACCTGGACAGAAAATATGGATTGTGGTTTGTGGTGACTGGACAGCTGAACTGTGACACAGAGAATGGTTCCACACAGCTGTATGAAATGGATTTGTATCACTGAGATAAAACAATAAAAAAAAATAAATTGTTATAGTGCCAGCCAGGAGACAAAAAAGTGTCTTGTATCCCTTAGAAGGGCTGTTGGGTTCTTTTGAGATCACTCCTGCCTAACAGAGAACTAAATCCAGGCCCTAACACTCTCCCTGAAATGCAGCAGATCTGTCCCTAACGACATCCAGACAGCCTCTGAGCCGAGCACCGCCGGACGTCACTAGTATATTCCAGGGTCACCTGATCTGGCCAGCCAACCCCTGCTATCGACATGTAAGGGCCCCACGTGATGCTGGGTGTACCGCAGAGTCTCCTGGCTTGTGATTGACTGGGTTTATAGCCGCCAAAAATTCAAAATGCGGGAGATGCCATTTCCTCGAGCATGGCGAGATGCTCGTCCGAGCATCGAGCACTTACGAGTACCCTAATGCTCGAACGAGCACCAAGCTCGGACGAGCATGCTCGCTCATCTCTAGTTAGAATATACCATTTATTTACAATTTCAGGATATAACCCCTTCATCAAGTTAGTGAGAGGAACAAATGAGTGACTTGATGAAAGGGGTTATACCCTGAAACAAGTTGTGAGATGTGAAATGGCAAATAAGAGATTATTGGTATATTCCAACCCCATCAATTTTGGATCACATAATTTCTACTACTACAGAAGCTGACAGTGCCGTCCAAGATGTCATTCCTTGTGCGATTTTGTTTATGCATCTGCCCAGTGATCTCCAGCCCTATATTGTGAGTGTGTCAAAAGCGCATCCACAAAATTTCACGGCCAGATGCGATTACATCTACATTGCCTGGTCCTGTTAGACAGAGTGGTGGGGGCACAGCCGGCAGGCAAAATCAACGGAGCCTCTGGGTGCAACGAGGTTCCAGAGCTCCTGTGCCCTGCTGTAATGTTCAACTTCATCTATGTTCTGATTACACAAGTACCTGGCACTCCCAACATTAATTAACACTGGTAGCGTCGGACTATGTATCCATTCATAAGGAGGGCTAGCATGGTTCTGGGCAGCAGCCCACCAGAAAACTTCCAGTGTAGTCTTCGTACCTTTATGTGTGTGTGTTGGCCAAGGGAGTAATTTTACAGATTGGAGGGCATGGTCCAAAAAGGTGGTTTTATGCAGATTGGAATACGGCTGCAGTGTATTTTGGGAAGCGCAGAACACACGAGCCACCTTTCCCGTCACTGGGATGGCCCTGGATGAACATGTAAAGTAAACCTGCACACCTGTTGTTGCATCAAGGAAAAGCCAAGTGGCCAACACCAATGAAAAAACATTTCTGGTTGTTGCTTCTTGGCTGCTGCATTGCAGATTCAGATGAGATTAGCATTTGCAACTCCCCCTTTTCATGGAATACCATACCTTTAAAGGATTTTGGACCAGAGAGATTTAGAATGTGCCTGTTCAATCAACACACTGTGCTGGTACCAAACCTTCCAGCACCTCCGCACCTGCCCTACCTGGTCCAGGAATACGAGCATAGGATCCAACCTAGAGCAGCACTGCAGCTGTAAAGGTTTCTTCCCTGCGTGCTTCTGTTGCAATCCAAACTATTCATGACAGTGCTAACTCATTAGATTGACAGGTCTGTCCAACTGCAAATCAAAGTGTCTGCCTCAGAAAATCAATATGGCAGCCTTTGTTAAAATTTCTACAGATGGAACACTGAGCATGTCACAATGGGACCCCTCATTATCCATGGACAATGACATCACAAAGGGCTCTGGCTGTTTTATTTCCCTGGCAGCAGCCATGACGCTTCATTCATCAATCAGGTATGGAACCATAGACATCAACAGGTTAGGGTGTGTTTGTATGTGTGTTGAGCAAGGCTGTGTGTTTCCAGGGGAAGGGGCATTTCCCAAAAGCGCTGTTGTGACAATACTGCACATAGCTTAAAAAGGCACATAGTGGTTAATCATAGCAACAAATCATCCACGTACTACAATAGAACTGTAGTGGAGTCACCTGGTTCTCAAGTGTCTAGTAGGCTTTTCAGAACAGGAAGGGGAAGGTTAGCTGCTACCTCCCCTCTATGTCATCTAAGTCCATCCCTCTTGGTTGGGCTGTGTGATCTTCGTCTACTAGTCAGTTTTCTATTTGGCAACACATTAGGTCAGATCTCTAGTTCTCATGTCATAAGTAACAAGCATTACACTCAACATATAATCGAACATAGACTTTGAATCATGACAAACAAAAAGTTTTCCTGGAGCTCCATACACATTATATAAAAACACATAAAACACACGAAACATTCTAAACATGTGATTTCTCTCCACACACACACTGCCTCAATTTTCTACATTTCCCTTGTTACTAATATACATTGTTATTCGCTCTTAGTATTGCATACACACTTTATTTGCGATCACATTCCTTTGTCGTGACATCACTCAGCAGCCAAGCAGCCCCTACTGTCTGCCTTCATACAAGTACCTGTAACTCAGCTACACCCTCAAACATTCTCTAGATACAAGTTCACCTCACCCAGAAAATCATCCTATCCCAATACTAAAAAAACATTTGAATTGCCTAATTTCTGGCAGATAATGTCAACATCTCCTCATCTTGTCTCATACAAACAGAAAGTTATAAGCACAGAACGCCCCCTTCCCCCCCACACACACAATAAAATCAATGCAATGTTACATGGACTTAATGATTATATATAAGGGATATCCCATATCATAGATAACATTCATCATTAAAACCACTTAGTAAACAGTATAATAAAGCTGCTTTTGCCTGTGAAATAAAATGGAAACAAATGACTGATGAAATGTCTTTTCTTAAATTCCACAATCTCTATTTATCCAAATAAAGACAATACATTACCAACATTTCAAGTCTTAGTTTAATCACTTTCATTGTTTTACAATCTTCTTCTGCTGTTTTCCCTTTTATGCGCTCCACTAAGTTACATGCTGGGATAAAAGCAGATACACTAAGGCTACTTTCACACTAGCGTTTTTAAATTCCGGTATTGAGTTCCGTTATAGGGGCTCAATACCGGAAAAAAACGCTTCAGTTTTGTCCCCATTCATTGTCAATGGGGACAAAACTGAACTGAAGACAACGGAATGCTCCTGAAAGCATTCCGTTCCGTCTTCAGACCGGAGGACAAACCGCAGCATGCTGCGGTTTGCTCTCCGGTCCAGGCATCCGCACCAAGACGGATCCGGAATGACCCCCAATGCAAGTCAATGGGGACGGATCCGTTTGGTGTGGACACACCAGTAATCCGGATCTGTCCTCCATTGATTTCCAATGGGGGGTCATTCCGGATCCGGCATACATACACACAGACATACATACAAACAAACATACAGACATACATACAAACATACAGACATACATACATACTCACATACTCCCGGGACGCCGGCAGAACGTCTTCACGCGCCTCCTGCGCGCTGCGATGACATTTCCCCACTGCACCCAGCAGAGGGCGCTGTGGGGAATCGTCATCACTGCGCGCAGGAGGCGTGTGAAGACGTTCTGCCGGCGTCCCGGAAGTATGTGAGTATGTATGTATGTCTGTATGTATGTCTGTATGTTTGTTTGTATGTATGTCTGTGTCTTGTTTTAATGTGTGTCATGTGTGGGGCCGGAGCGCTGCTCCGGCTCCACACATGTATAGCGTTAGCACGGATCCGTTGGCACCCTTTAGGTGCCGGATCCGTGCTAACGCTAGTGTGAAAGTAGCCTAAGTTTGTTCTGTTTTACTATGGTTCTGAGGACAGATGACAAGCTTCACAAGAGCTACAATGCAAAGAAATACTTGAGTCTCACTTGAGACAGACCTAAGTCTCCCCAGGCATTCGCAAGGAGATATTTAGTTCAGGGCAATCTTAATATGGGGTACCGCTTTAACTGTTGTCATCCTAATTTCTTCAATATAACCTGACATTCTTCAACTGCTTATTTTCCTTCTCGTTCCATCACTGTCTAGCTGGCTGGCTTTCCCTTCGAGTGCCTGTCCAGTCTGCCCAACAGACTCCCCATGATCTGCTATGTGTGATCCCACAGCCCCTAGGTCTGGCTGACAAGGCAGTTCAACACCCTAAGGACTTAAAGGCTATGTACACCTTTAAAGTCAATTTTATATAATTGCATTTTAATCATTTTGGGCTAAAAATGATTTTGTCAATTTTATTGAAAATATTGAGCCATTCTGTCACAAAGGGTTAATTGTCTAGCTATGTGAGCCATACTTTTTAAGTTCACTTTGCGGCAGTCTTGTAATAACCCTTATCTGTAATTTACAAAGAGGTCATAAACACTTATTTAACCCACATTCTTATCAGTAAGATAAGAACTGAGCTATATTGAGTGTTTATAATGTCAGAGAGCAGAGATAAGGAGTCTGTCAGATTAGCTAGCTGATGGAGCAGAGAGAAAATTCAGATCCCTCTATTAGAGAATCTCAGCCCTGTACAGAAAAAAGGTTCCATATTTGTAATAAAGACCAAAAAAATTGGCCACAAAGATGTACATAGCCTTTAATCACACAATAACCTTTGCCAGCAAGCACTTTTTTTTAGCTTGTCCTACCTTGGATAAGTCTGCTTTACAAGGCACTTCAACACCCTACCCTTCAGGTACAGCTAATTTTTCAGGGCAGACTGACAGTGGGGTACCCCCTCAACAGCCATAACAAAAACAAACCACAAGGACCAGCACTCCGAAAACAAGAATTGCAAGCTCATGCTTCTGGACACTATCCAATCATTTACTCCGAGGGATATGCAGGTAATCATATACAAAGTATTTCCTCTAGTAATAATAATGCCCCCTTAGTGCCCACAGCAATAATAATGCCTTCCAGTCCAACAATGCCCCCCCCCCCCATAGTTCCCCAGTAATAACCCCCCACACTGGTCCTAGTAATGTCCCTCCACCGCCCCTAGTAATGTCCCCATGCTCCCAAACAGCAATGTATCCCCACTGCTACAAGTAATGTCCCCCCTCCACTGTCCGCAGTAATTTCCCCCTACCTCCCTAAGTAATGTCCTCCATGCTGCCACACTGCACCCAGTTATCTCCCCTCCACTGCTCCAGCAATGTCAGCCACTCCCACTGCGCAAAGCAATGTACCCAGGGTGAAAAAAAAGATACCTGTGTCTCATTCCACCGCTTTCTGCAATGCAGACAGCAGGCCTCTTTTGGCCCACAAACCTCAGTTGAATTCAGAAGGGCACCGGAGGCAGCCAGCCAGGCACATAATTATCTGGCGCTGTCGTGGGTAGTTATGCACCCAGCCAGCGGCAATAAGGAGGGCTGGGGCAACCCCCTGGGCCTCAGCTCATCGGAATTCTTCATGGTAAGGTCTATGGCCAGCCTGCCACAGCTAGTCTCTGACTGGTCACTTTGGTCAGCCTTCTCTCCATCACTCTGTACAGACGGCATACTCACTCATGGGCTGTTTCTGGCTCTCAGATTGCCACCATATTCTCCAGGGTATATAGGAAGTCACTGGAAACGCAATGCCTCTCTCTATAGCCCTTTAGATGGAGGTAAAGTTGCTCTCCTCATAATTCTCTCTCTCCTCAGAAGAACATGTCCTGGCATCTGACCTGACCTAATTAAATAGTGACACCTAGTGTCATATGTGAGAACTATACCAGACATTGAATTACATGTGAATGGTGTAGAACAGAAATTTGAAACTCAGCTGGATATATGGGCCGTAGATAAGAAAAAAAAATTCCACTTGACGGGCTGCTTTCTTTTTAAATATGATACAATATAAATGTATACACAGCGGTGAAGTGCACTACTAACTGCCCATACAGGATCCCCATTCTGTGTTAGAGGAGTGTTATACAATCAAATAATGTGTGAAAAAGTCTGAGTAGCTAGTGGTGTACTAGGACTATACTCCCTTCTGAATTCAACCTATTAATGCAAAAGAGGGGGCCGTTTGATAAAACATAAAACTTAACTTTTAATCTGATTGTGTCTAAAAATTAGACAAAAATGTACAATAAATAGAAAAAGATAAAGAAAAAAGAACGGTCTTACCGGTATGTTGCTAGTTCAATTGGCACTTGAATGCCGGACTGATTAGGGTGATGCCAATGATGAGAGGAGGTAGGAGGGTAAAAAGATATACAGTCGGACGCTACCATGCCTGGTCAAGTCTATTTTTCCCTAATGACTTCCTAAATACAGAGTCCCAATGGGACATTTTTCTTTGAGACTTTTTTGAGACAGTAAAATAGTTTCTTTTGTCTTTGACGGGGAGGGTATTGTCAGACATTAGGTGTTCCCTCTTCCACCCTCAAACCCCTGCCCCCCTGAATAGGGTTTTGTAAAAAGGCAAGGTTCCGGACGGGGCCGCTCTTATCAGGGCGATGCGTATTTAGGAGTTCATTAGGGAACAATAGACTTGACAGGGCATGGTAGGGACAGACTGTATATCTTTGCACCATCCTACCTCCTCTCGTCATTGAAATCGCCCTATTAGGCGATAGCCCGGCATTCAAGTGCCAATTGAACTAGCAAAATAATATAAAGACCATTCTTTTTTTCTTTATCTTTTTCTATTTATTGTACATTTTTGTCTATTTTTTTAGATGCTATCAGATTAAAAGTTAGTTTTATGTTTTATCAAACGGCCCCTTCTTTTGCATTATTAGAACTGTGTTATATCCACATATATTACATACACGTGTCACACTCACCGCCTCTGAGCTTCACCTCAGCCAGCCACACCTGATAATGACATCAAGAACTCACCTAGCGGCAATGAGAGAGGTATCACTACTTGTGTGGCATTCTAATCAGTTTTCAAAAATAAATTTCACATGGCTGGACATCACCTTCTTAATGAAGACCACAGGTGAGACTCCAAAATGAATACAGACTCCCAGACCCCAGGATTCATTCAGGTTTCCAGACCAGACCTCAAAATTTATGCAGACTGCAGATCGCCCCCCCAACCCCTCCCCCCCCCCCCCCCCCCGAAATTCACACATATTCAAGTTCAGCCACAAATTAATATAAATCCCAGATCAGCCCTCAAATTCAAAGAGATGCCGGATTAAAGCTCAAATCAGCCTCAAAATTTATACATTGGACCATGGTATCTGGGGGTTAAATGGTTGTGATCAGCATTATTCTCAAACACAGTCATTAGCCCCAAGAGTCTGCTGTTTAAAACGCCTGTCATCTTTAAACCCCTCTCTTCTGCTGTACATGTACGGTGCCAGGATTCAAGGGGTTAATATGAACCTTCAGATTTGTGTTCCATAGAAGTAAACAATGAAGGTTCCTATTAAATGACTCAAGACTAAAGAGTGGACCTGCGGGGAAGTGACTTGCCGGCCAGTGGTGTATATTTATGGAGTGCTGGTCATGCGGGTGCAGAAGATGTTACAGCCAGGTCCCTGCTACTCTGAAAACAACCCACCGATGCCAGCAGATTAACCCCCCTAGATGCCATGGTCAATGCTGACCGCAGCATGTAAGGGGTTTGCAGAGGGAAGGGGCTCTCTCCCTTACCCCATGGGCAACCCACGATCAGATCCAGGCAGCCTGGAGCATTACACAGGCCTCAGGGCCTGCCAGCTATGGAAGCCTATGAGGCTCAGTCTCATGTATTGTACTGCATCGAAACAGGGATCAGACCCTGAAATGTTGAATTCCCATAGTTTTTTTTTTAAAAGTGGTTTTATAAAAATAAAAAAATGAGCTTCAAGTAAAAAATAAATAGTGCCCCTTTAATGTCATCAAGCATTTTAACATTTAAAAAAAAAGGAAAAAAATAGAAACATAATGTATTGCTGCATCCTGTAGTGTATAAAATTTCACAGAAAAATTTCACATTTCTACCCTATAAAATATCCGCAAAAAAAACCCCAGAAATCTCTTGTGGAACCCCTAAAGGGTTAACATTAACATTTGTAAAATCTGTTTTGAATAATATGAGGGCTGCAGTTTGTAAAATAGGATCATTTATGGGTGTTTTCTATTATGTAAGCCCCTTAAAATCACTTAAAATATGGTTTGGGAAATTTTCCTGAAGATTTGAAAAATTCCTTCTAACATTTTAAGCTTTCTAACATTAAAAAAAAATGACATTTACAAAATAATGGCAACATAAAGTGGACATATTGTGTATTACTATCTGTCTTAACCTTTTCACTACCAGAGGTTTTTTGTTTCTGCGCTTTCATTTCTCTTTCCTATCTTCCTTGAGCCATAACCTTTTTAGACTTTCATTCACATAGCTGTATGAGGGCTTACTTTTTGCAGGACAAGTTATACTTTCTAATGCCAATATACAACAGAGTGGGAAGCAGTAAAAAAAATTCTAAATGGGGTGGAATTGGAAAAAAAACTCAGTTATGGGTTTTGTTCCCACAGCATTTCATTTGTGGCAAAATTGACCCATGCCCATCATTCTTTGGGTCAGTACGATTACAAGCATACCCCATATGTATGTTTTTTTTATATCTAAATAGTGTAAAAATAAATTTTAACTTTGAAAAAAAATATATATTTTTTATATCACCATATTCTGACCCCCATAACTTTTTTATAATTATGTCTACTAAGCTGTATAGGGCTCATTTTTTGCAGGACAATCTGTACATTGTATTCATACCATTTTGGAGGGTTTGTGACTTTTTGATGACACTTTATTACATTTTTTTGGGTAAAAGGAGCCGTGAAAAAATGGCAAATTGGCCATTTTGACCCTTTTTTTTCGTTATGCCATTTGCTGTATTTGAAAAATATTTTTAGATTTGAATAGTACGGGCGTTTTCGGTTGTGGTGATACCCATGATATTAATATTTTTTGTTATTTAGGTATTTTTTAAATTATTATACAGAAAGCGGGGTGATTTAAACTTTTGTCTGACACCAGCAGCACTAATTGAGTCAGACACACCCACAACTGTTAACACCCAGCAGTAAACTTCTAGCAGGAATAACACAGGAATGGTACAACATAGGGGTTGTTCACATATCAGTTATTTTATCAGTTATTTCCATCAGTTAGGCTACATTCACACGTCCGTTTAAAACATCCGCAATCTATCTGCATCCGTTCCGCAATTGCGGACGGTTTTTGCGGATATTTTGCGGATCCATTCATTTCAATGGGTCCTGATAATCTGCGGACATTGCACCGTATGTTGTCCGCATCCGTTAATCTAGTAACATAGTAACATAGTAACATAGTTTACAAGGCCGAAAAAAGACATCTGTCCATCCAGTTCGGCCTGTTTTCCTATAAGTTGATCCAGAGGAAGGCAAAAAAACCCTGTGAGGTAGAAGCCAGTTTTCCCCACTTTAGGGAAAAAAATTCCTTCCCGACTCCAATCAGGCAATCAGAATTACTCCCTGGATCAACGACCCCTCTCTAGTAACTATAACCTGTAATATTATTACCCTCCAAAAATACATCCAGGCCTCTCTTGAACTCTTTTAGTGAACTTACCATCACCACCTCCTCAGGCAGAGAGTTCCATAGTCTCACTGCTCTTACCGTAAAGAATCCTCTTCTATGTTTGTGTACAAACCTTCTTTCCTCCAGACGCAGAGGATGGCCCCTCGTCACAGTCACAGTCCTGGGGATAAATAGATCATGGGAGAGATCTCTGTACTGACCTCTGATATATTTATACATAGTTATTAGATCTCCCCTCAGTCGTCTTTTTTCTAAAGTGAATAAGCCTAATTTTGATAATCTTTCTGGGTACTGTAGTCCACCCATTCCAGTTATTACTTTAGTTGCCCTCCTCTGAACCCTCTCCAGCTCTGCTATGTCTGCCTTGTTCACAGGACCCCAGAACTGTACACAGTACTCCATGTGTGGTCTGACTAGTGATTTGTAAAGTGGCAGGACTATGTTCTCATCACGGGCATCTATGCCTCTTTTGATGCAACCCATTATCTTATTGGCCTTGGCAGCAGCTGTCTGACACTGGTTTCTGCAGCTTAGATTTCTGTTCACTAAAATTCCTAGGTCCTTTTCTATGTCAGAGTTACCCAATATTTTACCATTCAGTATGTACTGGTGACTTGCATTATTCCTTCCCATATGCATAACTTTACATTTGTCAGTGTTAAACCTCATCTGCCACTTCTCTGCCCAAGCCTCCAGTCTATCCAGATCCATCTGTAGCAGTGTACTGTCCCCTTCTGTGTTAATTACTTTACACAGTTTAGTGTCATCTGCAAAAATTGATATTTTACTGTGCAAGCCTTCTACAAGATCATTAATAAATATATTGAAGAGAATAGGGCCCAATACTGACCCCTGAGGTACCCCACTAGTTACAGTGACCCAATCTGAGTATGTACCATTAATAACCACCCTCTGTTTTCTATCACGGAGCCAGTTACTTACCCACATACAGACATTTTCTCCCAGGCCAAGCATTCTCATCTTATATACTAACCTTTTATGTGGTACAGTGTCAAATGCTTTGGAGAAGTCCAGATATATGACATCCATTGATTCGCTGCGGTCCAGTCTAGAACTTACCTCCTCATAGAAACTGATTAAATTGGTTTGACATGACCGATCCCTCATGAAGCCATGCTGATATGGAGTAATTTGCTTATTTTCATTGAGGTACTCCAAGATAGCATCTCTTAAAAAACCCTCAAACAGTTTACCCACGACAGATGTTAAACTTACCGGCCTATAGTTCCCGGGCTCTGTTTTTGGACCCTTTTTGAATATTGGCACCACATTTGCTATGTGCCAATCCTGTGGAACACCACCCCCTGTCAGTATAGAGTCCTTAAATATCAGAAATAAGGGTCTGGCGATGACATTACTTAATTCTCTTAGGATACGGGGGTGTATGCCATCCGGTCCTGGCGATTTGTCTATTTTAATCTTTTTAAGACGCAGCTCTACTTCTTCCTGGGTCAGACAGGGCACTTTTAATGGGGAATTTACTTTTATATTCTGCATTTCATCTGACAGTTTATTTTCCTCAGTGAATACAGTGGAGAAAAAGATATTTAGTAGCTTTGCTTTCTCCTCATCGCTCTCTGCAACTCCCCCTCATTACTCTGTAAGGGGCCGACACCTTCAGGTTTATACTTTTTACCATTTATATAATTAAAGAACATTTTAGGGTTAGTTTTACTTTCTTTGGCGATTAATCTCTCGGTCTCTAGTTTGGCTGTTTTTATTTGTCTTTTACATATTTTATTTTTTTCCTTGTAGTTTTTCAATGCTTCCTCGCTCCCCTCCTGTTTTAGTGATTTAAATGCTTTCTGTTTGTCATTTATTGCTTTCTTTACAGTTCTGTTTATCCACATTGGTTTTTTCTTGTTCCTTAACCTTTTATTCCCATAAGGTATGTACCTCTCACAATTAGATATTAGGATGCTTTTAAAAATATCCCATTTTGTGGCTGTATTTTTATTTTTGAGGACTTTGTCCCAGTTAGTTAGGCCTATGGCCTCTCTTAGTTGGCTAAATTTAGCTTTTTTGAAGTTAGGTATTTTTGTTCCTCCCTGAAGAAACGCTCTTTTGAATGACAATTGGAAGGTTATTATATTATGGTCACTATTTCCCAGGTGTCCCCCGACCTGCACATCTGTTGTTCTGTCAGGTCTATTGGTTAATACTAAGTCCAGTATGGCCGTCCCTCTAGTCATGTCCTGAACCAGTTGGGAAAGGTAATTGTCTTTGGTTATTTCCAAGAACCTGTTTCCTTTATGAGATCTACAGGTTTCAGTTTTCCAGTCTATATCTGGGTAGTTGAAATCCCCCATAATAACGACCTCATTATGATTTGCCACCTCGTCTATTTAGTTTAGAAGTAGATTTTCTATGGGCTCTGGTATATTAGGAGGTTTATAATAAAGTCCTATTAGTATTTTATTATTGTTTTTGGCTCCATTTATTTCTACCCACAGTGACTCCACATCGTCATGTCTTCCCGGGGTGTGGGCTTTAGACAGGACTTTACATAAAGGCAGACCCCTCCCCCTCTCCGGTTTTGGTGATCCTTTCTAAACAGACTGTAACCCTGTACGTTAACTGCCCAGTCATAGCTATCATCCAGCCATGTCTCAGTTATTCCCACTATGTCATAGTCCTCCTCACACATCACTAATTCCAGTTCACCAATTTTATTAGTCAGGTTTCTGGCATTAGTGTACATACACTTAAGAGGTCTATGTATATTTTTTACCCTCTGTATATTTTTTACCCCCAATCTGTTCCGTTCCGTTTTGCGGATCCGCAAACAGAAATCCTCCTGTCCTACTTTTCTCCCGAATCGCAGTCTGTAGCACAATGAAAGTCTATGGATCCGCAATAAATGCGGAAGACATGCGGAAAGGCATCCGCATGTCATCCGTATTTGCGGATTCCGTTCCAGGAGGGGAGAAAAAAAAAAGATATTATTCATCCTTCCGTTTTTTGGAAAAAAACGGATGACATATGGATACATCCTTTCCGTTTTTTACGGAAAAACAGAACGGATGTCCTGGAAAAACGGAGTTTTTTGCGGAACAACGGATCCGCAAAAAACTGACCGTTTTCCAGGATGTGCACACATATGGACGTGTGAAGGTAGCCTTATTATGAGCCAAAACCAGGTGGGGGTCAAAAACAGCAAACAGGTGCAGATCTTTTCATTATACCTGATCTCTGTTTAGTGTCCACTCCTGGTTTTGGCTGACAATAACTGATGGAA
The DNA here is from genome assembly GCA_900303285.1 of Rhinella marina. Classification (NCBI taxonomy): domain Eukaryota; kingdom Metazoa; phylum Chordata; class Amphibia; order Anura; family Bufonidae; genus Rhinella; species Rhinella marina. The sequence continues at coordinate 223,320 of ONZH01015650.1, read as the reverse complement.
ATAACTGATATGTGAACAACCCCATAGTCATAGGAATAGATGCTCCACAATTGTTATTACATGGGGAATGTAAGTAGTTACTAAGAAAGACATAGGAGAGCTGACAAGTCCTATTTAACATTTTCATATAGCCACTAAATTATTCAATAAAATGTATCTGTATAGCACCACCTTGTTTGTTCTTTTGCTTATTTCTTGTCCACCTCACTAAGGTGGTCGTACGCACTTAGTTGAAATCTTCAGTTGCCACCAGCCATAAGTTCATAGGTAACTGTGGTAGTTACAGGGAAAGTGCTGCAGCAGAAAAGACATTCCACCTGAGCTGTCAGCCTGAAGATAATCTAGCAAAGTAAATGGAGCAATGAATGGGGAGATCTCTGGTTCCATGTGAGGTGCAGGGCTGGTTCTCATCTATCTTCCATTCTTGCTGTAGCAGAAGCAGAGGCTTCCGCAGAGATTTATTAGTCTCTTGATTATTGAAGCTGGAGGCTGAGGAGAGGAACACATACAATCTGCTCCCTACGCCCTTCAAGCTGTCCCTCAAACTACCTAGAACTCTCTAGAGCTGGGGGTGGAGCCAGCCCACATGCTAAGTTCCTTAAGGGGGCTGGGCCAGGATGATTAACCCTGGCTATGCCTACCCCATGCATAGGCAAACTGAGTATAAACTACATTGCATAGACTAACACTACATTACAGTACATAACTTTAAATAACATTTGCAGATACCCCCTGTAGTGGAGTACTGCATATAGACATTGAAATGATTACATACTACCTGCTGCTAACAATATATGTCTCTGCATGCAGAAACCTGACACTGTAGCCATACCCTTACACATCGGTCTCCCAATGTTCAGTAGGTTACCATACTTCTTCTAGTGGAAAAACTCTGACAGCTAAATGTTATCTTTGAAATCTTTGTCTTTGCAGAAGATTTGGTGCACTTCACTACTAATTAGTATGTCAGAAATTTAAAGGGAATGATGGGTCATCAGAAAATGACCTATTGTTTAAACCATGTTTTTAATATAATTTATAGAACTGTTCTATTAGGGACCAGCTGTTCCGTTCCGCAAAATACGGAATGCACACAGAAGTCATCCGTATTTTTTGCGGATCTGTTTTTTGTGGGCTGCAAAATACATACAATCGTGTGCATGAGCCCTTGGATTGAAGCATGGCATATTACATGTATAGTTTGATTACATTTCTATGGCTTTTATGTAGTTAAACAGTTGTGTGATTAGGACTCGCCATTTTTGTTTCAGCCTAGTGAGATAGTATATAGCAGATTCTGGCCACTAATACAATAGATCTATGATAGAGATCTATAATTAATAGCACCTCGCCGGACATAGAAGGGTAGGAATCTGGATTTACCCCTTATTATACTATTTGTGTTCAGTATTTTTAAGATTGTATTAATAAAAGAAGTTTATTAATCAATCTCATTCACGCATCGGCACCCCGTGAATGAGACTGCGCACTGCTAATGTCTTTGCATGGCAGCCTGGGGCCTAATGAAGTGGTGCCTGTCAGTGTAGTAATGACAGTATAATACACTACTGCATAAGCTGTACAGTGTATTACAGATTTGATCAGAAGATCTCCTGTCAAAGTCCCGTTGTTGGACTACTGAGTGGTTAAAATAAAAGTTAAATACGTTTATTTTTTTATAAAATACAATCTCCACATTAAAAAAAAAACGTATTTGTTCCCATTGAAAAAATGCTTTTCAAAGGCAAAAATTGCAAAAATAAAATCTCCTCCACATATTTGGTATTGTCGTATTTGTGATGACCTGCACTATACAATTATTACATAGTATATCACGCATGGTGCATTCTGAAAAAAAATGGCAGAATTGTTGTTTTTTACTTATTTATCACAAAAAACTGAATAAAATTAAATAAAAAAGTGTTATTTACCCCAAAATTAGACCAATAAAACAAGTCGTTCCTCAAAAATCAAGCCCTCACACATCTCTGTAGAATGAAAAATAAAAAAGTTATGGGTCTTGGGATGCGGCAATGCAAAGAAAAAGGATTTTTTTGTGCATAAGTAGTAAAACCCCAGAGAATAAAATTATAATATTATTTATGCTGAAAAATGAATGATGCATAAATTGTAATATAAAAACCTATTGCTTATATCATTGTTTTTTCCCATCCCCCAGAAAGAGTTAATAAAAAGTTAATCAGTAAGTGATGTGTAGCCCATTAAAAACTACATCTTGTCTCACAAAAACACAATCCCTCATACAGTTACAATGATGGAAAAAATAAAAAGTGATGTAATACGACCATGAAAATTTTTTAAAAATTGCTTGGTCACTAAAGCCCAAAACAGGCTGGTCACTTTTGGTGGGTTCACTTCACGTTTTATGCCTCCATTTGATGTATATGTTACAAAAAATACAGCAGAAAAAAGGAAAAAAGCATCACACCATGTTCTCGTCTCCTGCACAGTCTGGGAAAAAATCACATACTTTTTTTTACAATGGTAAATAAAAATGTATATTTTTTTAAATAATGGAACTCTATGGTGAAGGATGCCACTGTATGGCATCAGTCTGAGGCATCCGGTTAAAGTATCTGTTTTTGTATACATTAAAACGGATGGGAAAAATGTGAAGTGAACAGGGAAGCACATTTGTTTACAAAAAGCAATCACTGTGATATTGGCCACTAGATGTCAGTAGAACAAAACCGACTCATTACAGTAACCATTTATTTTACCACTGAGCGCCATCAACTGCAGTCTTTTCAGCTTGCAGTGTACAATGGCTGTTACAACCTAGTTTTGCACACACACACACACACACACACACATACACTGGAATTTTGTAGTGTTTTCTTTTTACGCGCACTATAATAAGTTGATTGCAGGATCATCAATAAAATTATATAGTTATTCGGAGGTATAACTATAAGGCCACATACTGTACACTTCTATGGTTGCCCTTTGACATAGAAGTTGCATAAAATTCTTATGCGTCCATGAATACATGGTCATATAATGGAATATATATAGTCTGATATTGTGTATGGTTGTCACATACAGTGCCTTGCGAAAGTATTCGGCCCCCTGGAACTTTTCAACCTTTTGCCACATTTCAGGCTTCAAACAAAAAGATATAACATTTTACATTTTTGGTGAAGAATCAACAACAAGTGGGTCACAATTGTGAAGTGGAACGAAATTTATTGGATCATTTAAACTTTTTTTGTAATAATAAAACTGAAAAGTGGGGCCTGCAAAATTATTCGGGCCCCTTGCATTAATACTTTGTTGCGCCACCTTTTGCTGCGATTACAGCTGCAAGTCGCTTGGGGTATGTCTCTATCAGTTTTGCACATCTAGAGACTGAAATTCTTGCCCAGTCTTCCTTGCAAAACAGCTCGAGCTCTTTGAGGTTGGATGGAGAGCGTTTGTGAACAGCAGTTTTCAGCTCTTTCCACATATTCTCAAGTGCATTCAGGTCTGGACTTTGACTTGGCCCTTCTAAGACCTGGATACGTTTATTTTTGAACCATTCCATTGTAGATTTTGCTTTATGTTTGGGATCATTGTCTTGTTGGAAGATAAATCTCCATCCTAGTCTCAGGTCTTTTGCAGACTCCAACAGGTTTTCATCCAGAATGGTCCTGTATTTGGCTTCATCCATCTTCCCATCAATTTTAACCATCTTCCCTGTCCCTGCTGATGAAAAGCAGGCCCAAACCATGATGCTGCCACCACCATGTTTGACAGTGGGGATGGTGTGTTCAGGGTGATGAGCTGTGTTGCTTTTATGCCAAACATATCGTTTTGCATTGTTTCCAAAAAGTTTGATTTTGGTTTCATCTGACCAGAGCACCTTCTTCCACATGTTTGGTGTGTCTCCCAGGTGCCTTGTGGCAAACTGTAAACGAGACTTTTTATGGATATCTTTGAGAAATGGCTTTCTTCTTGCCACTCTTCCATAAAGGCCAGATTTGTGAAGTGTTCGACTGATTGTTGTCCTATGGACAGACTCTCCCACCTCAGCTGTAGATCTCTGTAGTTCATCCAGAGTGATCATGGGCCTCTTGGTTGCATCTCTGATCAGTCTTCTTCTTGTTTGAGATGAAAGTTTAGAGGGACGGCCGGGTCTTGGTAGATTTGCAGTGGTCTGATACTCCTTCCATTTCAATATGATCGCTTGCACAGTGCTCCTTGTGATGTTTAAAGCTTGGGAAATCTTTTGGTATCCAAATCCGACTTTAAACTTCTCCACAACAGTATCACGGACCTGCCTGGTGTGTTCCTTGGTCTTCCTGATGCTCTCTGTGCTTTAAACAGAACCCTGAGACTATCGCAGAGCAGGTGCATTTATACGGAGACTTGATTACACACAGGTGGATTCTATTTATCTTCATCAGTTAGGACAACCTTGGATCATTCAGAGATCCTCAATGAACTTCTGGAGTGAGTTTTCTGAACTGAAAGTAAATGGGCCGTATAATTTTGCACGCCCAACTTTTCAGTTTTATTATTACAAAAAATTTTTTAAATGATCCAATAAATTTCGGGCCATAACATTTTTGCTTTCCCAATGTAGCCCTTTGAGGGCTTGTGTTAAGTTTTGGGGTCAAACACCTATATGGCTACCACTGTCTTCGTAGGCAAGCACCCCAGCCACACAACAATTCCTGTGAGAAAAGTGCATTACAAATGTTTGTCATTGTCTCTTATCACCATTTTGTGGTACATATAATTTATTAGTTAAAAGTTTTAGTACATTTTCTTGAGGCAATACAATATAACAGTTTTAAATAAAAAATGATTTTTTGTAGGGAGTTGTATTTTTGTTTTTATGAAGCTTTTCGCCACTGAAAAAACACTTCCAATTTTGCTACCGTTTAATAATAATATATGTATGTGACATTTCATTTATAGAGCTCAAAATAAAATGTCTGGCAAAGGACAGATTGGAAAAGGAAAGACCCATGCCTTGTCATCATGAGTCAGAATGTAGGTGGCTGTAGTAGTACATATTGTCAATACTAGTGTGCAGTGTGTTTCTAGAAGGGGTGTACATTTAATTGTGCCTCTGTCTTTAAAGGGAGTCTGTCACCTCATTTTCACCTATATAACTAACAGCACTGCCCCGCAGAAGATTGCATACAGATGCCAGACATACCTGTGTGCACTTTTTGTCTGTATTCTACGTCCAGAAAAAGCACTTTTATTCTGCAGGAAAACAGCTCCCAAGTGCCCGGCTCTGCTGCTACTGCAAACCAGACTGAAGAGGGGAGGGTTGCTTTAGCTGCTCATATCTTGGGATTGGTAGCATATATAAAAATGGTTCTGGCCTTCTCTGACAGATGACATTCCAAGCTTTAAAATGATACCAAAATCACAGGATTATACCAAGTAAATCAGAAGATATAGCTGTTAGAAATCGAGTCGGGAGAGAAAGCTGTTTTTAGTTTCACTTTCAGCCGGGCACTTAGGAGCTGTTTTCCTGCAGAATAAAAGTGCTTTTTCTGGACATGGAATACACACACACAGTGCACACAGGTATGTCTGGGATGTGTCTGCAATCTTCTGTGTGGCACTGCTGTTAGTTATATAGGTGAAAATGAGGTGACAGACTCCCTTTAAATTACAGAAATTAACACTTCAAATTCTGCTACCGTTTAATAATCTGTGTATGTGACTTTTCATTTGTAGAGCTCATAATAAAATGTCTGGCAAAGAACAGATTGGAAAACGAAAGACCCGTCCCTTGTCATCCATAAGTCAGAATGTGAGTGGTTGTAGTAGTGTAAGCAACAATAGCAGCACCAGCTGTCTGGCCAGTATCAGTAGTAGCAGCAAGCCACAGTTGTCCCTCGCTTCCGGTAGGAGCGAGATTTTTATTGAGGTCAAAGAAGATGACATTGTAGACTGGATGACTACCTGATCCTCTGTCACAGTAGGATGATGTTGATATCACTTCTGTGTCAGACATCATGCCTTTGAGCCAGAGCTTTTCACATCCCTCTTGCTTCTCTTTCTAATGGCCCCAGTGAAGCCTTTCAATTGCATTATTTCTGTCTTTATTGCCCCCTCCTAATAGAGAGCTTTCTTTTTTCCTAAGAAGAGGCTTCCTAAGAGAAGGCAGTTCAGGCAGAGACATGGGAGCCGATACATAGCTATGTTGGTAGTGGTGTTAGTACTAGTAGTGGCTACGGTGGTGACAGTAGGGACAACAGTGGTGACAGTGGCAGTTGGGGCAAATGCACATTGTAAAGCGGGTGTGCATGGTATCGCAGTTCAGTCCCACTTGGCCTACAGAAAGCTGAGAGAAGGCAGAAACACTACTGCGAGTGCTGCTACCTTCTCCAGCAGCTGATTGGCAGGGGTCCTGGGTGTCAGTATTTAAGTTTCAGAAAACCCCTTTAAATGGGGGGGGGAGCAAAAATTTGAAAATAAAGGAATTTAAATATGAGTCCTGTGAAACCAGAAGTGGATGCAATGGGAATGGAAAATATCAGGAATGTCACTATTACCTGTGTGTTGAAGCAACAGTAAACACATTGCTAATTGTTGGGCAATATCTGTACTCTATAACTGGAGACCAAAGGACAGTTGTAGCCTGGCATTTAGCAGTAATTGCAGTGTGGTTACCGTGGGTTAGCCACATGTTTATCAACACCAGTGAAGGGTACCGCCACATGTGCTGTGGATATTGGATTTTGCTGCAGATTTTAGTGTCAACATGCTAAAGATTTGCCCCAGATTTTGCCCTGCATTGCAAAGGGTGAAATCTGCAGCACTTATTCTCAAACTGAGTGAATCAATTCATAAATAACTGGGTTTGTTACGGATTTCACAAAAATGCATCTGCCATATGAATCCAAAGTTTTTCAGGTTTGTTTCAGACAAATCCACTGCACATGTTGGTGGGCCAACCACAAGGGAGAAAGAAGAAGGATGTTAACATGATCCTAGGAGGAAGGGACATTTTCCCTAATTGGCTCAGAGGCTTAAAACAACCTCGTAAGCTAATCAGCGGTGGCAGCAGATGGGGAGACGCCTATGCAGAACAACCAGAATGTCATTCTGCATTGAGCTGCTGATGAGGGTAGCATAGGTCTAAGCATTGTCTAACAGAAAACTATTTTACAAAGTTAACAGCGGCACAAGCAAACATCTATTCTAGTGGAACAGGGACAGTGTAGGAAAAGAATAGAAAAAAAATAATTGAGAGACTAAGCGAAGCAAGTTTTAGGCAAAAAATCTATATTTCCTCATTTCCCTGGTTCTCTTCTGGGCTTTTTTTTTTACATGCAATTACAACAATCACTGTCCCTCCCTCTTCTCTGCAAATGGAGTGAATAAGTCTGCCCTGAGTGACATCTCTGCCTGCTGGGATAGTCAGCAGCATGTTGTATGTTTAGGGCTACAAGTACCAGCTGTACAATGACATTGCTGATGCACACAGGAACTTCCCCCTACCTTTCTTGTGCAATGCTCTGGAGAACTCCTCCAGCTTGTCAGCTCCTGTGCAAAGAATTTCTCTCTATTGTTTACATTTAGTTGAAAGACTAATAATGCCCATACTTGACATGTGTTTTGATTTCTTCCCATAAAAATATCCTTTATTAAATTGTTTTAAAAGAACATACTTGACCCTGATTTAAAACTCAGCATCCACATCCACTTGTTCAGCTAGCCAATATCAGAGCTCTGTTATCAACACAGCACTCTAACTCACACACTTTCAGAACACTGTTATCAGCACAGCGCTCTTACTTCCAATAAGGCACTTATGAAGCCGATGCACGCTAATATCAGCTCCCAGTGCCTATATATTGTTGTCAGTGCAATAGTAGATTTCTATTCCTGAACTGGATATGAATAGCTGCCTAAAACACCCTCTCATACTGCCCCCTGGCATGTTTCGCCAACTTATCTGGCGTCTTCAGGGGTTAGGGCAGTGAGAGACAGCTCTCTGGCCCAGATGGTATGGTAGGACTTTTTAGCAGGCAAGCAAGAGCACCACCGCATAAAAAAACAAATGGACTGTTGTTAGTCCGTAAATGCATTGAACTTCTGCGTCTTCACTCAAATCTAATTTTTCTGGGCTCTGGTCCGGACAGTGTCGATGTAGTGGGACACTTGGGTAGGCAAAGAGTACTACTGAATTTAAAAAACGAATGACTCTAGTCAGTACGCAAATGTGGCACATATCTGCACCTTCACCTGTTATCCCTAGAGGCTTAGCTCTCTCTGCAACTGCGGTGCCCTCTGCACCTATTGATGGGACCAGGTGGGCGTAATCACATTTACACTGCCTGGCCCTGTCAATCAAAGTGCAGAGGGCATAACAGTTTCAGAGAGAGCTGAGCCTCTAGAAGTCATGGCAATGCCCCCATTACTCCTAGGGTCTTTGAAATTATTTTACATAAAGATTTTAAAAGAAAAAAAGGGTTTAAAACTGTCACCTCATAGCTTTGGCGCCATTTTCTGTTGCTTTGACTGCATAGAGAGCTTTGTGAGAGACTTGTGCTTGATCGGCATCCGTTTCTGGCTTCAATTCTTTGGCTGTCACGGCTTGCGAATGGGATATGGTGTTCTGGCTCATCTCTCGGTGATTCGGACCGCAGCCTGCGCTAACGTCTGAGGAACCGAGAAGCCGGAGGCAGTGGGTTCATCCCGTTGTCTGCCAGCACCTACAGAAGGGGCACTTTCATCGGCTGTACAATGACTTATGGCAGTACCCTGATATATTTCAGGGTTATTGCCGTTTGTCTTTGGCAGCACTTGATAGTTTGCTGGCATCTCTGAGTTCTGGGCTAACCTTCCAGGACACCATGATGAGGCGCTGCATTGCCCCTGAGGAAAGACTTCTTGTCACCTTGAGGTAAGTTTTGACTGAATTTTTCTTAATAATTTCCGAGCAAAGTATTTAAGATAAATGAACTAATAAATTTTTTCTTTTTTCCACAGGTTCCTTGCGACTGGAAACTCGTTTGCGTCCTTGCACTACAAGTACCTCCTGGGAATCTCAACCATATCTGGGATTGTCTGTCACACTTGTGAACTTATGTGGCAGCTGTTATATTTACATTTAGTGCAAGAACTATTAAAGCTCGTACTTGACATGTACAATTTATTTTTCCCTTAAAACGTATCTTTTATTAATTCACTTAAAAGAACCCATAATTCATCTTAAAACTATCAGTGATCCTATCCCATATTTTACAATTTTCAAATTATGGAGTTCTGTTGATCTCACAGTTCTCCTATGAGCACATACACACGCAGGGCACTGTTTCCTATTCCTATTCCCTACATACTGTATACTTGGAAGCCTCTATGCGCGCCATCCAGGCCTCCAGTATTACTGTGTCCCTAGTTGTGGCTGTTATTGCTGAGTCTAAGTTGGGATAGATCACTGCCTAAAAGACCCTCTCATACTGCCCCCTGACATGTTTCGCCATCACTCTGGCGTCTTCAGGGGTTAGGGCAGTGATTGATTTGAGGGGGTGGGGCAGCGATTAAAAAGCCTCGCATTGTGACATCAGTCATACAGTACCAATAGGTTTGTTTTAAGTGTGAAATATACTACACTCCTCCATTGGGCCACAGTATATCCTTCCCCTTGTGATGCACTCACATATTATATACATGTATTATGTTTGACTCAGTTTGAGGCAGTCGAACAAAATCATTTTAACTGTTAAAATGGCCTTTAGGGGTTAAAAATAATAAAAAAAACCTCACCTTTTCTACTTGTTCGCACAGCCGGTGTCTTCTTTCTTCTTTCCCCTTGCAGGACCTGCAAAAAGACCTTCGGTGACGTCAGCGCGCTCACCACGTGGTAAGCGCGGTGACGTCACCAAAGGTCCTTTTGCAGGTCCTGCAAGGGGAAAGAAGACACCGGCTGCGCGAACAAGTGGAAAAGGTGAGGTTTTTTTTAATTATTTTTAACCCCCTAAAGGCCATTTTAACTATTATTTTCTGTTATAACCATGTTATAACGGAAATTAATAAAGGGAAGTTCGGGTCCCCATTCCCTGGGGTATAGTGTAATGCACCCCCCCCCCCAAAAAAAAAGGTGTCCTCCTTTTCAGAAACCCAAATCTGGTCACCCTATACATTATTCATCATGATTATTTAGACTACCAGAGAAAGGAAATGGGAAATATTGAGGAGTGTAGTGACAGAATTCACTCGAGGTGGCCCTACATTAGTCCCACCTAAATATATATGGTTCTGAACCAGTACTGTTCAATATTACATTTAATGGGAACATGGTACTACAAAAATGAAGCAAAGGTAAATCCCTCATTGAGCCCACCTGGGGCCAGGCTTTTAAGTCTATATATCCACTTAGTTTCTGCTTGTCTTGTAATAGTTTATGGTCAATATCTCCTTGTCTGGGGCCTAGTGATATTTTGCTCACTCCCCAGAATTTTAGGCTACTACTATCACCTCTATGTACATTCATTATATGTCTTGAAAGGGGCATCTCAGCTTTTTTATTTATATCGCTAAAATGCTTGGAAATTCTTCTCCTTAGCTCTTGTACAGTCTTGCATATGTACAATTTGGGGCAGCTGCAGCTGATGGCATACACTACTCCAGTGGTTCTGCAGTTAATGTAGTCCTTGATGACATATTTTTTCTGGTCTACAGGATTGATAAATTCCTTAGTTACTTTCATCTTACTGCAGAAAGTACAGTTTCCACAGGGATAAGAACCCTTTGCAGATAACCAGGTCCCTTTTTGAGTTTTTCGATTCATTTGGAAGTGGCTATGTACCAATTGTTCTTTCAAATTGGTACCATGCCTGTACGAAATCACAGGATTCTGTGGTATAACTTCTCTCAGATCCTCATCCATCCTCAGTACATGCCAATGTCGTTTGAGTATTTGTTTTACCTTATTAGATTGTATATCATAAGTACCAATACAGCGCATGGTCTTCTTAGTGCTGTCTAGTTCTTTATTCTTAAGCAATTCACTCCTTTCCGTATTTTTAGCTCTATTATAGGCCCTATGTAGTGTTTTCTTAGGGTACCCACGTACAAGGAATCTCTGATATACGGCAGCAACTCAGACCTGCGGTGATGCCCCAACCCAAGGCAGAAGATTGGCAGACAATTGCCGACGAGTTCTATCAATCAGCGCAGTTTCCTAACTGCATCAGGGCGTTGGATGGTAAGCACATTCGTGTGAAGAAGCCTGCTCACTCAGGGTCCCAATATTTTAAGTACAAGCAATATTTTTCTATGGTTCTGTTGGCTTTAACTGACAGTAACTACAGATTTATTATTGTTGATATTGGGGCCTATGGAAGCACAGCAGACGCCCACATCTTCTGTTCTTCCAGAATGGGTGAACGGCTTTGTTCCAACCAACTAGCCCTGCCAGAGCCAAGGCTACCAGGTTCGTCTGCTCCAGCCGTTCCATTTGTAATCGTGGCAGATGAGGGGTTTGTATTATCTCCTCATGTAATGTGACTTTTTCCAAGACGCGATTTGGATGACTGGAAGCGCATATTCAATTAGCATCTGTGTCGTGCATGTCGATATGTTGAATGTGCTTTCGGAATACTATCCAGTAAATGGAGAGTGTTCCTGTCATCCTTGCAAATGAGTCTGCAAAATGCCACCCTGGTGATATAGGCTTGTGTGATTTTACACAATTTCACCAGGATTCATGATGCATCCTCAGAACCTGAAGCGGCCCCTTTTCCAATCGAGGAATCTTTTTAATTGGACCGAAATCGGCTTGGAAGACCTGGATTGGCTGGCCTAGCAGTTCGAGATCTCCTAGCTGATTACTTCATTAGTGAAGAGGGTGCATTATCGTGGCAGCTGGCATTCGTGGTACCCGCTAATTCTGGCTTTGGACCAAATTATTATAAAATTTGGAAAACTTTATTTTTTAGATAGATAGTGCCCCATTTTTTAGATTAGATTAGGGACCCACAAGATAACGAGGACCCTTGACGTGGGCTTGTGGGTAAGTTTTTTTGTAGAAATATTTAAAATTTTTGTTTTAAATATTTCAACATCAAACCGACAAATACCTCATTATTGAACCTTTAAAGAGGACCTTTCACCACTCCTCCCTGGCTTGTTCTAATAGCTTCATGCATTCCCCATGTAATAACAATTCTGGAACATCTATTCTTATGGGTCTATGATGTGCCATTCCTTTATTATTTCTACTAGAAGTTATGAATGAATTCCTAGCAGTCTGCAGTAAGGGTACAGAGGGGAGGTAACCAATTGGGGGTGTGCACCTGCACAGTCTCACTGTATCCAATCAGTGCTGCCATTTTCAGACTGTGCAGGTACACACCCAACTGGTTACCCCCCCCCCCCCTGCAGACTGCTAGCAGTTCATTCATAACTTCTAGTAGAAATAATAAAGAAATAGCACAACATAGAGACATAAGAATACATGTTCCAGAATTGTTATTACATGGGGAATGTATGAAGCTATTAAAACAGACATGTCAGGAGCGGTGAAAGGTCCTCTTTAAATATTCTTAATATTTTAAGGTAAAGCTCTTCTGGATACAAGGCCCACGCAAGAATGAACGCAACAACGATCATCTTAAGGGCTGTATGCTCCATAGTCTGTATAATAAAATATTACCACTTATGTGTCTGTTTTTTATGGTTTTTAATTCTACTCATAATGCTAGGGCTACACGGCGACAGTTGTAACGTGACAACCGTCGCAGACATTATCATAGAGTAGCGGGGATCGCATAGAAATGACTAGTATCGCCATGGAATTCCCAAGAAATACAACCCTGTTGGATTTCTTGCAACAGGTGCAGCGATTACATTAATCTCTATAGGATCTCCGCTACTCTTGTATACAGGCTGCGAGGGGTGTTGCGCTACAACTGTTGCCGTGTAGCCCTAGCCTGAAACCTATGCTGTCAAGGAATGGGCTTTTGGACCACAAATTTGGTTCCACATAGCACATTCAGTAACAGTGGTGATGTTGATTCTGGACCCATCTAATTATTAAGGCCTCATGCACACGAGTGTGTGCCGGCCATGCCCGTATAGCGGGCGACATACAGCGGGTCCGCATTAAAAAAACGGGCACCGGCCATGTGCAGCCCGCATCACGGACCCATTCACTTAAATGGGTCCGCGATCTTGGAGATGCGGAGCACAGGCACGGTTAGGAACACCACAGAAGCACCACAGTGTGCTTCCATGGTGTTTCTGGCCATGCCTTGGCAATGCAAAAAAGTAGTGCAAGCACTACTTTTTGGCGGTGCTGAACCTCGGATGCGGTTCGTGGACCCCATTCAAGTGAATGGCTCCGCGATCCGCATGCGGTGGCCCCACGGTCAGTGCCCATGCATTGCGGACCACTGTTTGCAGCCCACAGCATGGGCATGGCCAGCACACGTTCGTGTGCATGAGGCCTAAATTGTGCCCACGTTCCATGTATGGCAGTCCACCACGCAATAAAGTAGTGCATGCGCTACTTTGTTGCGTTGATGAGGCATGGCAAGAAACAACACGAAAGAACAGCATTTGTGGTGTCAATATCCGTTCATAAGACCCATATATGCTGGCTACAATTTGGCCATAAAACAGTTCTGCCATGGCCATATTGCGGTCCGCATATGGTTGGTCTTGAATAAGCTTTTACATGTAATATAAAGCCCCTTTCACACCTACGGTGCGGTGCTCCGGGAGGCTGTTCCAGCGTGTGAACAGCCCGCCGGATCCGTGCTGCCGCAGGTGAACGTGTGGGGCCTGAACTGCGCTCCGGCACCTTTCACTATAATTAGGGCGGGCTGTGGATCCGTCCACCGCATGGCAACCCCTGCCGAGAGGATTCTGGAAAGAAAATTCAACATGCCCGCCCTAATTACAGTGAAAGGTGCCGGAGCACAGTTCAGGCCCCACATGTTCACCTGCGGCAGCACGGATCAGGCGGTTGTTCACACTCTGGAAGAGCCTGCCGGAGCACCGCGCCATAGGTGTGAAAGAGGCCTAATGTGTATTTTTTTTGTTTTATTTTACCTGCAGAAAGTAGTATATATTCTACTTTTCTAGGTAAAAAAAGTGGAATGCGTATTTTGCATTCCAACTATATATTTAAACTAGCTGAAGGACCCGGCTTCGCCCGGGTATATTTATTTCATTTAATGTTTGTGTGTGTGTCGTTAAAAGATATCGAGAGTGACCTCTACAGTGCCTACCCTTTTAACAGTGACCTCCACAGCAGCCCGCCCCTTAACAGAAACATCCACAGTGCCCTCCCCTTTAACTGTGACCTCCACAGCAGCTAGGGTGGCCGCTGTCTTCACCCCAGAAAGCCGGACCTCACCGGCCATTCCCCCAAACGTGAAGCAGCACCCCCAGTTCCCATGAAGCCACACCACTAAACATGAGGCCATGCCCCCCTGGCTCTGTGAAGACACGGAGAAGAAGCTGTCTGAGTGTGAGCTACTGAAAGGGTGGAGATCCCTGCGTCCATCCAGGCACTGCACCGGACGGAGAACAGGTAGCCAGAAAACTGGACTGTCCAGCCTAAAGCTGGACATCTGGCCACCCTAACATCAGCCTGCCCCAGCTGGCCAGAGGTCTGGTTTTAGGCTGGATAGTCCAGTTTTCTGGCTACCTGTTCTCCGTCCGGTGCAGTGCCTGGATGGACACAGTCTGGCTTTCAAACTCCCTTTCCACTGTCCGACACAGAGCCTGGAGAGACACAGGGATGTCCATCCTTTCAGTAGCTCACGCTCAGATAGCTTCTCCTCCGTGTCTTCATGGAACCAGGGGGCGTGGTATTGTGTTTAGGGGTGTGGCTTCATGGGGATCGGTGGCATGGCTTCACGTTGGGGGGAGGCTGGACTGTCTGGCTTTCAGACTCCCTGTCCTCTGTCATGCGCAGGGCCTGGATGGAAACAGGGGGCGTGGCCTCATGTTTAAGGGTGTGGCTTCATGGGGAACAGTGGCATGGCTTCACATTGGGGGGAGGCTGGACAGTCTGGCACATGAATTTATGATTGCACGAGCATCATGTCATTACATAAAAAAATTACAAGACATAAAAATACATAAAATTTACATATATGTACTTACCAAGACTTCCGATGGCGTTATGCCATCCCTGGCCCTCTACTTGGTTTTCATCTTATTTGGTGAGCTTTTGCACATAATATTTTGGATTTATCTTTGACTATATGAGTAGGGATAGCAGTCATCTATCATTATGGTTTTTCCACTGGGGACTTTGCTTATCATTGATATACCTGTGGTATTCAGCTATGTGTGATTATATATATATTTTTTGTTTAGCCACTACGGTATCTCGTTATTGGCATGGTTACTTATCACATATACTTGACCACATACTGGTTGTCACTGTGGAACTATACCCCTCATTACATGAGTGTATGGGACCTTGGCGGTATTTTTACTGTATATTATTATTATATGTGACTGCTGTTTATTTTTGTACTACTGTACTATTATATTTACATGTATGGGCCAGGGATGGGGTTCCTGTCTGCACTGTTACCCTCCCTGTACAACATTGACTTTTTAACTTTTATATATGTGAAGATGTAATGAACATTGTCATATTTTTATAGTACATTAGTGGTTCCATTTGTCTTTTTATAGACACTGTTTCCAATTTTCAAGGCCATTGGAGCAACTTTGGTTTGAGTAGAATCGATTCAGGTCCAAACAGAACTTTTTAAAAAATTCGGTGAACCTGAAACAAACCAACTCTCAAAAGGTTCACTTATCTCTACCTGAAACATAAATTGATATGCTGCAGATTTAAAATCTATGCAGATTCTGGTGCAGACACTGTTTGCGACGTCTGGGTGATATTTTTTAAATCTTATTGATTTCGCTGATGGGTCATATGCTTATAGGAATATTTTTTTTGTGTATCCTTTGCATTGCAAAAGATGACATCCGTAATGAAAATCTGTAGAAGAATTGACCTGCTGTAGATTTCCAAATCCACACTGCAGGTCAATTTACGCAAGGAAAATTTCTGCAATATGTAGATGATATTTTTTAAATCTCGTCTACTTATCTGATACTGTATTAGGCCTATTTCAACTCGACGGATTAGGTCTGGATGTGTTCAAGGTGCGTTCAGGGAAACAGTTCTTCATTTTTTTCCGCGCGGGTGCAATGCGTTTTGATTAGTTTTTCACGCGCATGATAAAAAACTAAAGGTTTACAAACAACATCTCTTAGCAACCATCAGTGAAAAACGCATTGCATCCGCACTTGCTTCAGGATGCAATGCGTTTTTCACTGAAGCCCCATTCACTTCTATGGGGCCAGGCCTACGTGAAAAACGCAGAATATAGAACATGCTGCATTTTTCAACTCAACTCATGCCTTAAATAAAACGCTCATGTACACAGACCCATTGAAATGAATGGGTCAACATTCAGTGCGGGTGCGTTCACATGACGCATTGCACCTGTGCGGAAAACACACTCATGTAAAAGGGGCCGTATGCAGCGGATTAAAAAAGAAATAGCATGCCCTGTCTTGGGGGAGAATCAGCACTGAATCTCCCATTGAAATGAATAGAAAGCAGAAAAAACAGCTCCATTTAAGTCCAGGTGTTATTTGTGTGTTTTCCACACGATTTTTGATGCAGGTCTGTATAAAATCCTCAAGCCTCAAGCTGAAAATTCATACAATCATGGTATGGTGTAATCAATGCGAATTTACCACCACATTTTTTTTTTTGCTTGTCAATTCCACAGGCATATTACAGTACCAGCAAAGTGGATGATATTGTAAGAAATCATACTTCTTGTTAGTGGTAAATATGGGTTGATATGTTTTAGCTTTATTTATAAGAAGAATCCCAAATTTACAGAAATGACATTTTCTGAATTTGACAGATAGTGATACCCCATAAAATAATTATTACTTAAAGGGGTTCATGTAAAAAATGAAAATCAGACATCATAAAGCGCCACCAGCGATACTAGGGAGGCTCCCCTCCGACAGGGATGTTTTCATCCTGCACAGGGAGAAGCAGCAGAGGCAGTACGGGGACAAGGAGCGGCTCAGAGAGCGGGGGAAGTATAATCACAGTGAGGGGCCCGGCACATAAAGGGGGCTCTATGTACAGTCATGGCCAAAAGTTTTGAGAATGATACAAATATTAATTTTTACAAAGTCTACTGCTTCAGTTTTTATAATAGCAATTTGCATATACTCCAGAATGTTATAAAGAGTGATCAGCTTAACAGCAATTACTTGCAAAGTCAATATTTGCCTAGAAAATGAACTTTATCCCCCAAAACACATTTCAACATCATTGCAGCCCTGCCTTAAAAGGACCAGCTAACATCGTTTCAGTGATTGCTCCATTAACACAGGTGTGGGTGTTGATGAGGACAGGGCTGGAGATCAATCTGTCATGATTAAGTAAGAATGACACCACTGGACACTTTAAAAGGAGGCTGGTGCTTGGCATCATTGTTTCTCTTCTGTTAACCATGGTTATCTCTAAAGAAACACGTGCAGTCATCATTGCACTGCACAAAAATGGCCTAACAGGGAAGAGTATCGCAGCTAGAAAGATTGCACCTCAGTCAACAATCTATCGCATCATTAAGAACTTCAAGGAGAGAGGTTCCATTGTTGCCAAAAAGGCTCCAGGGCGCCCAAGAAAGACCAGCAAGCGCCAGGACCGTCTCTTAAAAGTGTTTCAGCTGCGGGATTGGGCTACCAGCAGTGCAGAGCTTGCTCAGGAATGGCAGCAGGCAGGTGTGAGTGCATCTGCACGCACTGTGAGGCGGACACTCTTGGAGCAAGGCCTGGTCTCAAGGAGGGCAGCAAAGAAGCCACTTCTCTCCAGAAAAAACATCAGGGACAGACTGATATTCTGCAAAAGGTACAGGGAGTGGACTGCTGAGGACTGGGGTAAAGTCATTTTCTCTGATGAATCCCCTTTTCGATTGTTTGGGACATCTGGAAAACAGCTTATTCGGAGAAGACGAGGTGAGCGCCACCACCAGTCTTGTCTCATGCCAACTGTAAAGCATCCTGAAACCATTCATGTGTGGGGTTGCTTCTCAGCCAAGGGAATCGGCTCTCTCACAGTCTTGCCTAAAAACACAGACATGAATAAAGAATTGTTCCAGAATGTCCCCCGAGAGCAACTTCTCCCAACCGTCCAAGAGCAGTTTGGCGATCAACAATGCCTTTTCCAGCATGATGGAGCACCTTGCCATAAAGCAAAGGTGATAACTAAATGGCTCAGGGAACAAAACATAGAGATTTTGGGTCCATGGCCTGGAAACTCCCCAGATCTTAATCCCATTGAGAACTTGTGGTCAATCATCAAGAGACGGTGAACAAACAAAAACCTACAAATTCTGACAAAATGCAAGCATTGATTGTGCAAGAATGGACTGCTATTAGTCAGGATTTGGTCCAGAAGTTGATTGAGAGCATGCCAGGGAGAATTGCAGAGGTCCTGAAGAAGAAGGGTCAACACTGCAAATATTGACTTGCTGCATTAACTCATTCTAACTGTCAATATAAGCTTTTGTTACTCATAATATGATTGCAATTATATTTCTGTATGTGATAAAAACATCTGACAAACACACATAAAAACCAGAGGGCAGCAGATCATGTGAAAATATAATATTTGTGTCATTCTCAAAACTTTTGGCCATGACTGTAGTCTTGGTTAAGGTCCATTTCACACGAGCGTGACAGATTAGGTCCGGATGCATTCAAGGTGCGTTCAGAGAAACTCGCAACATTTTGCAAGCAAGTTCAGTCAGTTTTGTCTGCGATTGCGTTCAGTTTTTTCCGCGCGGGTGCAATGCTTTTTTTATGCGTTTTTCACAAGCGTGTTAAAAAAACTGAAGGTTTACAAACAAAATCTCTTAGTGAGAAAGTGAAAAACGATGCAATGAGTTCTTCACTGAAGCCCCATTCGCTTCTATGGGACCAGGGCTGCTTGAAAAACTCAATATACAGAACATGATCGTTTTTCACACAATGCAAAACTGAGGTGTAAAAAAAAACGCTCATGTGCACAGACCCATTGAAATGAATGGGTCAGGATCCTGTGCGGGTGCTATGCGTTCACGTCATGCATGGCACCCGCGCAAAAAAACTCGCTCATGTGAAAGGGGCCTAAAGCTGGCGGCTCCGGGGGTGTATTCTTTCTATTGAAGATAGAGGCAGATGAATCATGACTGAGCTAAGCATGTGCTTTCATCTCCATGACCTGGACAAAGAATTTTGAAAAAGAGGAAACAGAAAATGGCACTATACATATAGATTTCAGTGAATAAGGGCACATGTGGCTGTAGCTATTTTTGAGGTCTGCAAAACATGGATACTGGCTGCGGGCATTCTTCATTTTTGCGGAACAGAACGTCCGGCCCATAATAGAACTGTCCTATCCTTGTTCGTAATGCAGATAAGAATAGGACATGGTCTATTTTTTTGGGGGGTGCTGCAGAAAGGACATACGGTGTGCTGTCCACATCTTTTGTAGCCCCATTAAAGTGAATGGGTTTGCATTCGACCTGCAAAAAATGCATATGCATACACATATGAGTGTATTACTGTACAGCTGCGGCGGCAAAAAGCACACAGCGTCATAGCAACCTGCACTCAGCAGGACGGCAGGCCGGGTTTTCACAGACAGTGGTCCGTGAAAATCCACATATATATGAATGAGGCCTAACACTCACTATGTCTACTTTATGTTGGCATCATTTTGTAAATGTAATTTTATTTTTTAGGACATTAGAAGGCTTAGAACTTTAGAGTCAATTTTTCGGATTTTCAAGATAATTTCCAAAGCCACCCCTAAAATTATTCTAAACAGATTTCAGAAACTTCCTTAACCTTTATGGGATACATGATAAAGTTCAAAATCCCTGAGAACTCCTTTAAAAAGCTGAAGTTGATAAATCTGGCTTATATCAGATGGGCAGACTAACCATACCTGCTGTAAAAATGCACTTAAATAGGGTCATTTATGAAACTGGTGCAAAGTAGACCTGGCTTAGTTGCCCATAGCAACCAATCAGATTGCACCTTTCATTACTGACAGCTCCTTTGCTATGGGCAACTAAGCCAGTTCTACTTTACATCCATCTATGGGTACGTTCACACATTGGTTTTTGAACACGTCAAAATGTGTTGTGAATTCGGAGGCAGAAACCGCTGTGCTTTCTGCCATGGTTTTTTATTTTGAATGCTGTGGTCACACTCTCGGTTTGGCTCCATTGAATGGTGAAGTGTCTGCACCGATAAGGCCTCATGCACATGGCTGAAGCCCAGTGGCGTGCCTAGGGGGTTTCGCACCCGGGGCGGGTCCTTTCTCTGGTAACCCTACCCCCAATACGTTAAAAAATTTATACCCCCTCACAGTAGTATTGCCCTCATTGTACAACCTTTACAGTAATTTTGTACAAATGTGTGCCCCCTCACAGTAGTTATGCCCACATTGTGCCCCCCTCACAGTTGTAATGTCCGCTTTGTGCCCCCTTCACAGTAATAATCCCTATTGTGTCCCCTTCACAGTAATAATCCCCATTGTGCCCCCTTTATAGTAATAATGCCCACTGTGCCCCATTCACAGTAATAATGCCGTATGTGCCCCCTTCATTGTAGTAATGTCCTCTGGCTCTGTGCCCCCTCCGTAGTAGAAATGCCCATTGTGCGCCTTCACATTAAAAATGCCTTCTGTGCCCTCTCCATAGTAATAAAGTCCTTTGTGCCCCTACTATAGTAAAAATACCCACTGTGCCCCCTTCATTGTAGTAATGCCCTCTGGCTCTGTGCCCCCTCCATAGTAGAAATGCCCATTGTCCCCTTCCCATTAGTAATGCCCTCTGTATTAAAAAAAACAACAAAACACAGTACCTACTCACCTTGTCCCGTTCCTGAAGTCTTCTCTTCTCTGAAGACACAGATCGTTCTGCAGCAACGTGTGGGCAGAGCTTATGCAGATTTCCGGGCTCAGATCACACTTGCCAGCAGCGCGATCTCTGCCTGCAAGCTGAATGGTGGAGCAGGAGAAGAGCGCCGCCGGCCTGAGTGAGGAGAGGAGCGCGGGGAGCTGGGCAGTGGGTGGGTGACAGGACCCAGCCCCCTACGCTCCAGCAATGAGCGCTTCCATCTGTATTGATGGAAGCGCTCAATGCTTCTGGCCCCCCCCCCAGCAAGGCAATCCTCAAAACACATCATTTGTAAAGATGATGATGATAATCAGGGTTTCCAACAGTCCATAAATTTCTAGACAGTCCTTAAAAATAGAGGAGTTTTTTATTGTGTCTGTATTAAAAAAAAAAAAAGTTCTGATTTTTTTGAGGCTGGTGGTACTTGACTAGATTATTTTGGTGGTATCTTTCTACAGCGCACAGTAAATGCTGATAATGAGTTCTTATCAGTATAATGCGCTACAGACACATAATACAGTGATCCCTCAAGATACAATGGTCTCAGGATACAATATTTTCAACATACAATGTTCTGTTCTGACCCATCGTAAGTTGAAACCAGACTCAACATACAATGTCTCAGACTCAGATCCAACCAATCAAGGCCACTTCTCTGGTAAATAGCTGGATTAGTTTCCAGTTATCAGCTATTCCTGACTGTTATATGTAAGGGCCAGTGGCGTAGCTACCGGGGGGCAGGGGGGCGACGGCTCCGGGCCCAGTGACTCAGGGGGGGCCCCAGCAAGGATGACCTTGCCTTCTATCAGGCGAATACAAGTGAGCGCTTCCATTATGGAAGCGCTCACTTGTATTTAGGGACCCCCATCAGACCTCAGATCAGCCCACCCAGCCACATAGGATTAAAATAAAAAACTTTACTTACCTGTTCTGCGCTGCGGCTGCCCTCCGGTCCGCGCTCTGCTCTCTTCCCTGGCGGCGCGCACTATGACCTGACGCTGCACGCAGCGTCAGGTCATAGTGTGCGCGGGCCAGGGAAGAGAGCGGAGCGCGGACCGGAGGGCAGCCGCAGCGCAGAACAGGTAAGTAAAGTTTTTTATTTTAATCCTATGTGGCTGGGTGGGCTGATCTGAGGTCTGATAGGGGCACAGTAGGCTTATATGAGGTCTGATGGGGGCACAGTCTGCTGATCTGAGGTCTGATGGGGGCACAATACGCTGATTTGAGGTCTGATAGGGGCACAGTAGGCTGATATGAGGTCTGATGGGGGCACAGTCTGCTGATATGAGGTCTGATGGGGGCACAGTCTGCTGATATGAGGTCTGATGGGGGCACAATATGCTGATCTGAGGTCTGATGGGGGCAAAATATGCTGATCTGAGGTCTCATAGGGGCACAGTAGGCTGATATGAGGTCTGATGGGGGCACAGTCTGCTGATATGAGGTCTGATGGGGGCACAGTCTGCTGATCTGAGGTCTGATGGGGGCACAATACGCTGATCTGAGGTCTGATAGGGGCACAGTAGGCTGATATGAGGTCTGATGGGGGCACAGTCTGCTGATATGAGGTCTGATGGGGGCACAATATGCTGATCTGAGGTCTGATAGAGGCACAGTAGGCTGATATGAGGTCTGATGGGGGCACAGTCTGCTGATATGAGGTCTGATGGGGGCACAGTCTGCTGATATGAGGTCTGATGGGGGCACAGTCTGCTGATCTGAGGTCTGATGGGGGCACAATACGCTGATCTGAGGTCTGATAGGGGCACAGTAGGCTGATATGAGGTCTGATGGGGGCACAGTCTGCTGATATGAGGTCTGATGGGGGCACAGTCTGCTGATCTGAGGTCTGATGGGGGCACAATACACTGATCTGAGGTCTGATAGGGGCACAGTAGGCTGATATGAGGTCTGATGGGGGCACAGTCTGCTGATATGAGGTCTGATGGGGGCACAATATGCTGATCTGAGGTCTGATAGAGGCACAGTAGGCTGATATGAGGTCTGATGGGGGCACAGTCTGCTGATATGAGGTCTGATGGGGCACAGTCTGCTGATATGAGGTCTGATGGGGGCACAGTCTGCTGATCTGAGGTCTGATGGGGGCACAATACGCTGATCTGAGGTCTGATAGGGGCACAGTAGGCTGATATGAGGTCTGATGGGGGCACAGTCTGCTGATATGAGGTCTGATGGGGGCACAATACGCTGATCTGAGGTCTGATGGGGCACAGTGCTGATGCTTGAGGTCTGATGGAATGATGCTGATCTGAGGTCTGATGGGGCACATCTGAGTGATCTGAGGTCTGATGGGGGCACAATACGCTGATCTGAGGTCTGATGGGGGCACATAGGCTGATCTGATCTGAGGTCTGGGGCACAATACGCTGATGAGGTCTGATGGGGGCAATAGGCTGATCTGAGGTCTGATGGGGGCACAGCTGAGAGTCTGAGGGGAGCTGATCTGAGCACAGTCTGATGGGGCACAATGCTGCTGATCATGGGGAGCTGATCTGAGGTCTGATGGGGGCACAATATGCTGAGGATCTGAGGTCTGATGAGGGGCACAGTATGCTGATCTGAGGTCTGATGGGGGGCACAGCTGATCTAGGCTGAGGTCTGAGGGGGTCTGATGGGGCAGTCTGCTGATTGTCTGAGTCTGATGGGGGCACAATACGCTGATGATCTGAGGTCTGATGGGGGCACAATACGCTGATCTGAGGTCTGATGTGGGGCAACACATCTGATCTGATAGGCTGATAGGCTGATGTGGGGGCACATTCTATGCTGATCTGAGGTCTGATGGGGCAATCTGGGATCTGAGGATGGGGGCACAGTACGCTGATCTGAGGTCTGATTGGGGCACAGTCGCTGATCTGAGGTCTGATGGGCACAATACGCTTCTGATCTGAGGTCTGATGGGGGCACATACGCTGATCTGAGGTCTGATGGGGGCACGCTGAGGATCTGAGGTCTGATGGGGCACAGTCGCTGATCTGAGGTCTGATGGGGCACAATACGCTGATCTGAGGTCTGATGGGGCACATTCTGCTGATCTGAGGTCTGATGGGGGCACAATATGCTGATCTGAGGTCTGATGTGGCACAATACGCTGATCTGAGGTCTGATGGGGCACATTCTGTTGATCGGAGGTCTGATGGGGGCACAATACCGCTGATCTGAGGTCTGATGGGGGCACAGTAGGCTGATGTGAGGACTAATGGGGGCACATTCTGCTGATCTGAGGTCTGATGGGGTACAATACGCTGATCTGAGGTCTGATGGGGCACAATACGCTGATGTGAGGTCTGATGGGGGCACAGTAGGCTGATGTGAGGTCTGATGGGGCACAATACGCTGATCTGAGGTCTGATGGGGGCACAGTAGGCTGATGTGAGGTCTGATGGGGGCATATTCTGCTGATCTGAGGTCTGATGGGGCACAATACGCTGATCTGAGGTCTGGTGGGGCACAATACACTGATCTGAGGTCTGATGGGGGGCACATTCTGATGATCTGAGGTCTGATGGGGGCAGGGGACTGTTAGTTTAGTGATGTAAAAACTGTGGACAGGTTTCCTTTAACATAGGAGTCCTCTTGTTTTTTACTCCTATTACTCCTATATTTCACTGCATTATGTGGTAGAGTATTTAGACTAGGGTATGTAGAAAGTCTATTGTACTGTACTTAGCAGCATAGATGATCTAGCAGTTTATATAGTAATCTTTCTAATACAATATTATAACCACAACTAGTAGTATGTGCCTGTGAAGTTGGAAACGTGCGTTTGGGAAGCCAAGTGGGGGGCCCACTCAAGTATGTTTCGCCCCCCCTGTGCTGAACCTCTAGCTACGCCTCTGGTAAGGGCTTATCTTATTTGCCTTAGTTATCTGCTTATTTTTCTTAAATCTTCATTTTCTCTTATGTTGGATGACATTTTGGGGCTTTGGAACCACTTAGGCTACTTTCACACTAGCATTTTTAAATTCCGGTATTGAGTTCTGTCATAGGGGCTCAATACCTGAAAAAAAAGCTTCAGTTTTGTCCCCATTCATTGTCAATGGGGACAAAACTGAACTGAAGACAACGGAATGCTCCTGAAAGCATTCCGTTCCGTCTTCAGACCGGAGAACAAACCGCAGCATGCTGCTGTATGCTCTCCGGTCCAGGCATCCGCACCAAGACTGATCCGGAATGACCCCCAATGCAAGTCAATGGGGATGGATCCGTTTGGTGTGACACACCAGTAATCCAGATCTGTCCTCCATTGACTTGCAATGGGGGGTCATTCCGGATCCGGCTACACATATACAGACATACATACATACACATACATACTTACATACTCCAGCCAGGGACGCCGGCAGCATGTCTTCACGCGCCTCCTGCGCGCAGCTATAACGTTTCCCCACTGTGCCCAGCAGAGGGTGCTGTGGGGAATCGTCATCACTGCGCGCAGGAGGCGCGTGAAGACATGCTGCCGGCGTCCCTGGCTGGAGTATGTAAGTATGTATGTGTTTGTATGTATGTGTGTGTATGTATGTTCTCTGTGTCTATGTCAACATGTTGACATACTCCGGCTCCACACATGTATCAGCGGCAGTATGGATCCGTCGGCACCCTTTAGGTGCCGGATCCGTGCTGCCGCTGGTGTGGAAGAAGCCTTACTCAACTTACAATGCTTTCAACATACAATGGTCGTCCTGGAACCAATTAATATTGTAACTTGAGGGACCAATGTACTGGATTTATCACAACTTCACTCCAGAATTCTGGTATCAAAAAGTCGTTTTTGCAACTCTTTTGCACTCGCTTTCGCCAAATTTTACAACTTTTTGCATTTTTACACCACTCACTCTAGTTTTGTAATGTGGGTGGAAAAGTGAAAATGTCACAAATAAGTTGCAATCTCACTCCAGGAGGAGGGTGGAGTAGGAAAACTGGAGGAGCTTCTCTAGACAAAAGGATTATGCCTTATTCACACATCAGTGTTTTGGTCAGTGATTTCCATCAGTGATTGTCAGACAAAACCAGGAGTGGAGCCTCCACAGACATAAGGTATGAGGGAAAGATGGTCTTGGCTCAAAATCACTGATGGAAATCACTGAACAAACACTGACTGTGTGAATAAGGGCTAAGACACATTTATCAAACAGCATGTGACATTTGATAAATATGGAATGAAGTACTCCAACACAGACTGGAGCAAAACAGACTTCATATTCTCCCCTCATGATAAATTCCCCCCATACTCTTTATCATTCATGGTTTCCCAATTTGTCCATAAAAAATCCTTTGGGGAAAATTCCAAAAAATTTTTGTTGGCAGCCCTTGCTGACAGGCAGTAATAAACCGGGCTGCCTGTAGGCTGTTCACTGTACAAAGGTCAGCCTTCAAGCCGCCCGGACACACCACTTCACACATCGACAACCTGTCCCACTGCTCAGCCGCTTATTATAGCTTCTCCCGCCTCCTCCCCGGACAGCAGGCCCGCCCCCAGACGGATGAGTGACACTTGGCGTTGTGAAGAGGACTGTGCGGTAACCGAGCGGGGTAGAAGTGCGGGGTTCTGGGATATGGATGTGACAAGGATCTGCGCAGTGTGGCAGCGGTAGCGCCGCGTCTCCTCTCAGGTAAAACTTCATGTATTGTCGGTCTGCTGGGAACTTGTGTGACTACAGCACTGCTGTCTGTGTGAGGACAGGTGCGGAGCCGCTGCTAATCCTGGCGGCGGCTGGAGCTCCCGCTGCGGCTTTTATCTGGGGCACTCGGCTAGTGTTACTTTCTACTATGTCACTTTTATTAACCCTATGTGGAGAGAAGAAATGACATAGCCTAAGAAGTGGCTGTGAGTAGCATCACACTTATGGAGCGGTATATATAGATATATAATGCAAGCTCTGAGGATTGACCAGTGAATTTCTGTAGACTTCTCACCTGCACAGAAAGGGTTAAATCTCTCATATCACCATTTGACTCCTTATATTTTGTGTTTTGCTCACATTGTAACTAAGAAAAGACTAACCTGTTCTTTGCTGTATATTATTATTATTGTGACAGAAGAGAAAGATTTGTACTTATATCATGTGTTTCGCCCTTTGAGCAGCGTTCGTCGTGTGTCTGCGCTGTCCGTCATACAAGTGGGGCGTATTAGTGACTTTTAGGGTATAAGCACACAATGCATATTACGGGTGGATTTTCTTGTATATAGTACTGGCTAAATAGACAAGATTTTCAAAATGAATCTGGGGTGCGGATGTTGGAATTATGCTGAATATTAGTTGTTTTTGCAGATTTCATCCATTGCTGTGCAAAATCTACGACAATATCTGCAAGTAACCTCCAGAAACTCAGAAAAAAACTTGCATATCCTGCAGGTCCTTGTGAGAATACCTCTGCCATACAGCGTGTGATGGAGCTCACCATGGGTCTTGTCGCCAATTATGTATATGAATGCATAAGGAAAACCTTAGGGTTCATGCACACGACCTTATGTATTTTGCAGTCCGCAAAACACGGATCTACAAAAAATACGGATGACGTCCGTGAGCATTCCGTATTTTGCGGAACGGAACAGCTGGCCCCTAACAGAACAATCCTGTTCTTGTCTGTAATGCGGACAATAATAGGACATGTTCTATTTTTTTGCGGACACGGAATGCACACAGAGTAATTTCCGTTGTGTGTTTTGTTTTTTTTTGTTTTGTTTTTTTGCGGACCCGTTGAAATTGAACGGACAAGTAGAGAAATACATTTGTGTACATGAGCCCTTAGGATACATTCACACAACCGTATGTGCTTTGCGGTCCGCAAAACACGGATCCACAAAAAATACGTCTGTTTCGCATCCATATTGCATCTGTTTTTCTTTTTTTACGGATCCGTTGTGACAGTGCCTATCCTTGTCCATAAAACACGCAAGAATAGGACATGTTCTATCTTTTTTGCGGGGCTACGGATTGGACATACGGATGCGGACAGCATAAGTTGTGCTGTCCGCATTTTTTGCGGACCATTGAAACGAACGTGTCCGCATCCTGTCCACTAAAAAAACGGAACGGACACTGAGACAAAATATGTTTGTGTGCATGAGGCCTTACATAGGCAGTACATTATGGGCCCTGAACAGACTATGGACAACATATCACTAATCTGTATAGCATGGATGTATCGTATGGCGGTGTGATGTGACAGGCGAGACGTTCAGGTGCTACTTGTTCGCAGCATGGTGGAATGGCGTATTATCACATCCTTGTGTAAAGCCGAAGAAAAAATATCTCTGTACATCACCTCGGTACGGATTTTAAAAACCAGGCGTATTACACGCTCATTTTAAAAGCAGGTTTTTAAGGTGTGTTGTGTTGACGCAGTTCGACGCGCACAACAGTTTTTTTTTTTTTTTTTTTTCTGCTTCCCATTCATTTGAATGTGAGATTGCACACAGATTCTGCACCAAGATCGGGCAAGCTGCTTCTTTTTTCCTTAGGTTTTTTCCATGTGGCGGGAGGAGGAGGGAAGAAAGCAGGTGCTGTCCCCTTTGAAATGAATGGGAGGCTGTTTGGAGGTGGGTTTTGGTGTTTATTTTGTGCAGCAAGCAGACGGTTCTCAAAATATATGGTTTCCATTAGGACCACCTTTACCCAGGTTTATCTCATTGTATGGATTACGACACACGGATACGTCGCCACACTGTGTGCTAGGAATGCATCTAGATAAAGCCCATGATGGAGGACATAGTACTAAGCTCTCCTTGTATCTTCTAGTAATCTGGACCTGTGGCCTGAATACTCTACTCCATGGACACAAATGATGAGTCTGCGAAGGACCGGATACCCAGGTAATGCCATGACGTTCCTATGCTGGTAAATGTAGCAGAGTGATGTGTGCTATGACAGGTAGGCAGGGCGGCTGTGCGGTTTCCTGGTTCATACGTGTATGAGGAGAGGCCTCGTCACACCCATTCATGCCTGCAGGACCTGTTATTGAGCAGCCAGTGTTCCTTTAGTCATTGCCGCTTTCATTACGTCTGTTCAGTATCAGGACATGTCCGCAGAGCTGACGTAACTCCCAATGACGGGGCAGAGGATAATTGTTGACAGTTCATAAACACTCATAGCTAAATTCTTATCAAACTTTAATTCAAAGAGGTTTGATCTATTTTTTTTTTTCCATGTTCGTTCTATCTCTGGCACTCTCATAGAGAATGAATGGAGCGACCTTGTGCTTGCAGGACCTGCTGCTCCATCAGAATGGGGGAACGGGATCCCTGTTCTCTTGATTGCTGGGGGATGGATTCCCAGTGATCAGTTAGTTATCCCTTTTAAGACCATGGCATATTGTATTCTTTCAGCTTAGAACATGACTTCATGGTTTCCTTTGAGTACTTTCTGTAGACTATAGAGAAATTTATTAAGCCCTGCACTCCAGAATTCTGGCTTTAAAAAGTCACAAAAATAGGGCTTATTTGAACAAAGATTTTGCAAACATTTTGCATTTTTACAGCACACTCCAGTTTTTAAAGTGGTTGGGAAAGTGAGCATGGTTAGGCTACTTTCATACCACCGCCTGTATCTGTTATGAACGGATCCGCTTGTATTATCTTTAAAATAGCCAAGACGGATCCGTCATGAACTCCATTGAAAGTCAATAGAGGACTGATCCGTTTTCTATTGTAAAGAAGCAGGTAGGGCAGCACCCCACAGAGTGGGTGGATGAGGGTGCACGTCTCCAGGAAGGGTGGTGAATCCCTTCAAAAAGCAATAAGCATACAAAAACATGCATCCCGAATAAAGCTTCATCAAGGACGTGCTGTCTCCTCCAACTTTGTTTTTGTATGCCGTTTTCTATTGTGTCAGAGAAAATGGATCCGTCCCCATTGACTTACATTGTGTGGCAGGACGGATCCGTCTTGCTTCACACCATATCGCGGACAGAAAAACGCTGCTTGCAGACAAACGGAATGGAATGTATTCTGGTGCACTTCGTTTCAATCAGTTCAGTTTTGTCCCCGTTGACAATGAATGGGGACAAAACTCAAGCGTTTTCACCCGCTATTGAGATCCTATGAGGGACCTCAATAGCGGAAAGGGAAAGCCCAAGTGTGAGAGTAGCCTTAGCCTATCAGGCTGATTTAACCCAGATGTATCTACTGCGGCTTTATAAAAAGTTTCAAAAAATGTCTCAATATTACTATAGTAAAGGGGGTGTTTAAACTGGAGTAACATCAGTGACAGAGGTGTTAGGCTTAAAGGGTATGTATCATGTCAAACAGTCTGCTGCTCTATATTGGTGGTTGCCTGCATAGTTTGATGATATTCCTGGTATGCCAGCAATTTGTATAAAAAGGGCTTTTTATAATATCAAATTACCCCTTAAGTGCAACAAGGGCAGTGCTATTGCACCCAGATGCTCTGCTCTGTCTGCTATGCCATGCCCCCACCACTGTGACAGACAGGCGAGGCAGTGAAAACATATTCGCACCTGACCCTGAAGCAGGGGCGTAGCTATAGGGGGTGCAGAGGTAGCAGTCGCTACCGGGCCCAGGAGCCTGAGGGGCCTCAAAGACCCTTGTGCTGCATAAGAAAACACCAGTATTATAGAGAGTGTATGCTGGTCAAGCTACATCTCTGGCTGGAGGGAAGGGGTTAGGTCAAGAATTTGGCATTGGGAGGGGTGCCATTTCAATTTTTGCCTCAGATGGCATGAAGGCTATGTGCTTCCCTGCCCCTCACCACAAAGCACTGAGGGAAGGGGGCCCCAAGCTGAACTCTTGCACCAGGGCGCACGAGCCTTTAGCTACGCCCGTGCCCTGAAGTCTCACTGGAGCAAGTTCAGAACATGCGTATTAAAGGGATGTAGACAGCTAGGTGGATGGGCAGTCTCGTCACAAATTACAGCAACATCGGAGGAGATAACTACTGCCTTGCCGGAGGATGTTTCTAATTTATGTCAAAAATTAGGCACATCATCCTACAGTCCGTGCGCCTAAACAGAAATGTACAATCTAGATCAGAGGTGCAGTAGATTTCTGGCTTAATTTTTGTTTGGGCTGCTGGCCACGCCCCTCCCCCTCTTGCCACACCTCTGTAAGGAAATTGGCAAGGGCGGTGCCAAAACCTAGAGATGCCCCAATTGTGAAAAAGTCCCAAACGCATAGTTGGCGACTTTTTAAAGCCACTTCTCAGGCACAAGAGAGATGATAAAAGTGTACCATAGACTTCTCCAAAACTGACTTAAAAATCTCCCGATGATAAGTCTCTTGTCCTTAGTCTCATCAGTGCGTAATGCTTTAGGGAAGGTTTATAAGATGAAGGACCACATGCAGGACAGCCTTTCAGAGCTCTGAAGTGCTGATATTTATTACTGAGGTGTTGTCTCAGTGGACAATGGTCCTCATGCATAAAAAATGTTCAAAAAAAGGTGTCATTGTTATCCACATAAAACCAGTCGGATCACTTTTTTCTAGACCAAGATAGGAACAAAAAGAAGTGATCTGATTGCAGTGGGATAGGGGAAGGTGGATGTGCAAAAACATAAATGGAAAATGGAGGAGCCCAAACCGTTACTGTGCTGGGATTCTACATGGGGTATACCTGACTGGTGGTGAAACGGTCTGTGGAGGGGCAGGGAGGGAGCCATCTTCTAAGCACCATCCCCTGTAAAGAGGTTGGGTCTCCTGCAGATGACACAGAAGATGGTAGATGCTGAGAGAGAACCATGTACAACACAAGGCAGAGGACTGGCCGAGGAACAGATTGGAGCGCGGTGCTCTTAGGTTGGGTACAAAAAGGCCTTGTTAAGCCTGGAACTGCGCTTGTACTCCTTGGTGTATCAGCATCAGAGAGCTACGCGGCCAGAGAGACTTGAGGCACAGTTTATAATTACAAAAAAGCCACGCTGTCATCAAGTGTAAGTAAGTGGGTGCCGGGTGCCGATTCTGGACCCTGGTGCCACAGAACCGATCCCATCCAAGAATAGAGAAAAATAGGAAACATCACTCCAGACTTTTTGCTGCAGATACTTGATCCGTTTATTCAGAGTTTCATGAGTAAAAATGAGGTTTTATTATATGCAAATGAGCCTCTAGGAGCAACGGGAGAATTACCATTGCAGAGAGAGCTGAGCCCATTGCTCCTAGAGGCTCATTTGCATATATTAAAACATAATTTTTCTCAGCAATGCAGACACATGTATAGATGGGACCAACACAGATGACTTCAGCTGCTAAGAGCACATGTAACAGGTCAACCAGTTTCATAGGGACTGATCTGCTGACAGAGGCCCTTTAAAGGGAATCTGTCAGATCCGAACCTCCTCCTGAAACTAGAGTATATGTATAGTGTAAGTGACTCTGAGTCAGTTTATGTAATTTTCATCTTCATACTCTCACTCCAACTCTGCTCCCACAAACCAGCAGTAAAATGTATTGAGAGGACTCCTGAGCTCATGCACATAATGGAGAGCAGTCTTCTCAATACATTTTGATTTGTTGGAGCACAGCTTCAGAACTCAAGTGAATATGAAGATAATATTTACATGACCAGACTCTGCTTCACTCAAACTATCTGCTGCTTACTTTAGTTTGAGGAGTGTTTCAGAGCTGACTGGTTCCCCCTTATATGAACCTTATGTGCCACTGTACAAGTAGGAGCACATGGTATTGCAGCCTTGCCATTTCTCTACCTCTTTATGTACTGTAATGTCATCCTATATTATCATCTGTATATGATATATATCAACATTTTCCCTAAGTTAAAGGGTTATTCTCATTTTAGACAATGGGGGCATATCGCTAGGATATGCCCCCATTGTCTTATAGGTCTATATCCAGAACGGAGCCCCCGAACTGAATGAGGGCGCACTGCGCATGCGCAGCCGCCCTCCATTCATTTCTATAGGGCCGCCGAAAATAGCTGAGCGCTGGCTCGGCTACTTCCGTCGTCTCCATAGAAATGAATGGGAGCGGTGGCCGCGCTTGCGTGCTACGCTCCCATTCATTTCTATGAGCG
This sequence comes from Rhinella marina, assembly GCA_900303285.1. Classification (NCBI taxonomy): domain Eukaryota; kingdom Metazoa; phylum Chordata; class Amphibia; order Anura; family Bufonidae; genus Rhinella; species Rhinella marina. The sequence continues at coordinate 190,376 of ONZH01015650.1, read as the reverse complement.
CAGCGGGGAGCTGCGCCTGGTGGTGGCCGGACCCTCGGAAACCCGGGGTCCTCCAGGCGCAGCGCTCCCCGCTCCGTTCTGGATATAGGTGCGGGTCCCAGTGGTGGGACCCGCACCTATAAGACAATGGGGGCATATCCTAGCGATATGCCCCCATTGTCTAAGATGAGAATACCCCTTTAACTGTCCATTAATAAGGGCCTGGTACTGGAGTAGGAAGATGTGGATGTTATATTTACAGTAACATTCTGCACAGATTGCCCTTTGGGTGCATGAACATGTAATAGCTATGTGCAGTAATTGAACCCAGAATTACAACCTCAAACACTGATCATAAGGCCTCAGAAAAACCTAAATGGGTACTGTGCATACTTGCAGTTACATGTGAAAATCAGACATCATATAGTACATGACAATCTTTTTTGACAAAGCTAGAACCTGCCCTGAACCCCTCACATGGAACCACAGATCTCTCCATTCATTGCTCCAATTGCTCTCCTGGATTGTCTTCAGGTTGGCAGCTCAGGGGGCGTGTCCTTTCTACTGTAGCTCTTTACCGGTAACTGCCCCAGCTTCTAACAGAAGATATGTCTGGTGACACTTGAAGATTTAAAATAAATACTTATAAAAGTATTCAGATGCAGGTGCTGGTTTGAAAAATTTTGAATATTTGTCAGGAAATAACCCCTTTATGGGCTGTTTCACATGAGTGAATCCATTGCGGGAGTCGTGCTCCATGTGTGAACGTGATCCTCCTTTCTGGACTTGCAGGAGCGCACAGCATTATCATAATTTATAATGCCATATGTCTCTGCATTGCCTTACTGATACAGAATCATACTGACAGCTTTGTCACTATGATTCTGTATCCGTAAGGTCAAGCAGAGGTACACAGCATTATAAATCATGATAAAGCCGTGTGCTCCTGCAAGTGCAGAAAGGAGGATCACGTTCACACATGGAGCATGATTCCTGCAATGGACTCGAAGTCTAGTTTTCTATTGCTCTTGTGTATTAATACCATTTGTTCCAATACCAGGGTTGATGCTTATGGATTTGAAAGACCAGATGGATTTGATTATGCTTCTTATGAAGATTTTTATTCCCGATACATGACGGTCCTTACAAGAAGAGCTATAAAATGGTCTAAAATGATGCAAAAGTCCACAGCAGTAGAGAAGAGCATCAAAGGTACATCACAGCAAATCAATGATATATCATTTAGATGATGGTAATCGTGGCAGTCATACAGGTTTAGTTAAAACACATTTCACTGTAGTAGGAAGCACACTGGCTGGAGATCGCTTTCCCCACAGCTACTCTGTAGATGACACCAGGCAGTTTACAGCAGTCAGTATTCTTATGAGAATGCCATATACAGAATCCAGACTGCTGTGAATAGTGCCTGGATTCTGCTGGTTGTGCCTGCAGGGAATTTTAATGTTAGAATGGCTCATGTTTCATATGATCATATTATACACTTGTTGGGAAGATCATTATGACTAGTAGGGCATATTATTAAAGTTATTATACACACCCTAACCCTTGTACTATGTCAGATCACTGAGATTCAGAAACTACCTGAGAGTTTACTTAAAGACGTAAGCATCTTTTTTGTCTTTAGGCGGTATAGTGAAAACATCTTATTTTTCATTCATCTCATTGTCTTCTGTACTGCAAAAGTATAGTATAGGTGTCTCCTATAGCAAGAATGTGGCTTGCACACTGTTGATGCCAGAATATTACTCATCTAAAGCATTGCTTCTCAAACTGTGAGGTTCCTGCCAGTCGTTGGAAAAAGGTACAGTAGCTGGGAAGGAACACTTGAAAGAGATGCACTGAAATTGTGCAATATTCCCTTGAAGCCATTGTAGCTAATGAGTGACACAGTTGAGACCTGGCCTCCTGTTCCCTCTAAAACTGGTTAATAACAGATAAGTGCTGCTGTAGAGCGTCATCCGCCATAATTATCTAGGGTAGTTAAAAAGATCTGTCTGCTCTGACGTGTCTGTTTTGGTACATACAAATCTAGCAATTCTAGAGCATCTTTTCTTTTAACTCTACAGTGTGAGGTTCTTCCTCCTAGAAATTTATGAATGCATTTATAATTGGGCATTACCAGCTGGGGAGTGGGAGTGTCCCTGCATACTCTCTCTCGGGTATAGATAGATTCCACTCAAATCAAATATGCTCCAATTGCCCTGAAAGTTGGTATAGAACACTCGCTGGTCTCTTTTTCTGAAAAGACTCTGGGACAAGAAAGAAAGTGAGGAAGAATCTAGTATGTGTAGTATTATAGGCCAGGAAACGCTCCTCTGGGTTTCTGGGAAAGATATTCAAATTAGCTTTCCTAAGCCTGTCATGAAGGCGGATGTAAGATATACTGATTTTCATATATTTTTCCCAGAAACCCAGAGGAGTATTGACCGGAACACTTGGTGCCCTCCATAAGAAGAAATAGCACCCCAACCAAGGCCTCTCGGACAGCCCAGCAAATTTTCTTTGCTCAGCCCTGTTAAAGGGTAGTTACCCAGAAAAAAAGCTGGGTTCCTGGTATGAGACAATCTGTTTTCCTTTCCTTTTGGAAATGAGACTAGCTTGCATGTTAGTTTTCCAGAGAAGCATTATGTGGGAACACAAGAACAACAATAGATAGTAAGATTTTTTTTTTTTTTTTATGATTGAACAGGTTGAGGCTACCACAATACTCTGCACACATACTACACATACTAGGTGCTCTCCATAATGAGAGTGAATAAGTGAGTACCCAGGTGTCGGACCCCCACCGATTTAGATATTGATGAATTATCCTGGTCATCAGTATATATGACTGGACAACCCCTTTAACTTCTGTTTGTCTAATGTGGAGGACCCTGGTTCTGCATAGGGTCATCAGGCTTATGTTTGGTGCAGAATACACTCAGCTGTCAGATCCTGCCTGACCGCAGAATGTACTCACAGCATTATGTACTCACAGTGGGGCACAAACTGACAGCATCATAGATAATTATAAAGCTGTGAGTTTGAGTTAGAGGATCAGTGTTTCATCCGGAAAATGCAGTCACCACACAAAGTCTGCAGAAATATGCTTATGTGAAATAGCTTTATCCTTGTCCAGTGCTGCTGACCTCTTTAAAGCCAATGTTGCATATCAAATGTCTACTGGATCAAGCATCCCTCTAGGCTCTAGTGGTGGCCCTGAAACACAAGCTCCCTGAATAAATCATAGAAATCAGTGCAAGGAGGCGATGGAGAGGACTGTGCAGCAGTAATTGGACAGCCATATGGTTATTGTCATGGCTAAAGGAAGAGCAACACAGACGTCTATTAGGAACCAAGTCTGTAATCATGGTTTCAATGTGTAATAATAGATATACAGCAAGAGCAGATTGTTACCAAGCAAAGTGTTAAGTAAGTCCTATTATCTGTGTATTAGTTGTCTAAAGAGAGGAAAAATGTCCCATAGTCTAGAACCTTGTGAAGGAAATATAAAGAGCAGCAGGTAATGCAGTCAGCTTATTATGCTGTGTAGTGACAGCCACAGTGATGGTAGAAGGGTGTCAGCTGTTTCGTCCCCTTGTGCCGGACAGTAGGGAATCACTGCTCTCACAAATGGAACAGAAGAGAGTAATGGTGGGCACACGCTTCAGAGACGAGTTACATTACCAGACAAGTGTATTAGAGAGTTGCTCATTTTTAATACAGTTTATTGTTGAGATCCCTGGTGCAAAGGATGCAGTGGTTATTTGTTTTTTACATTGACTTCCGTGTAACTTGTCTCAATGTGATTTGCATTCTTTGACATGATATAACTTTGCATTTGTTTTGTTAATAGCAAAAATTTGCTCTTACAATACTTATGATACCTGCTCATTATATAACAGGCATCTTTACTTTACATGCCTATCAGATGCTCTAATAAAGGAGAGCACCAACACCCTCTAAATGGCCAAACCAGTCTTCTGCAGAAGACGAAAAATCAAAAAACGACATTGCTCTAAGAATATCTTATAGGAATAGTGGTACTGTTTGCAGTACACTAAGGTCTCTATCGTTATATCCCTTCTATTCACTTGGTCCATTGGTACATGCGTCCATTCAGTAGATTATCTGCATACTATGCAAAACATGGCATAGAGTGCCTTGAAAACATATTCATACCCCCTGAACGTTTCCACTTTTTTCACGTTACTCCCACAAACTTAAATGTATTTTATATGATAGACCAACACAAAGTAGCAAGTTTGTGTGAAGTGAAAAGAAAATGATATGGTTTTAAAAAATTTTAATAAATAAAAAATCTGAAAAGTGTGGTGTATCAAGCCCCCTGTACTCTGATGCCCCTAAATAAAATCCAGTGTGACCAATTGCCTTCAGAAGTTACCTAATTAGTAAATAAAATCGACCTGTGTATAATTTATTCCTGGTATAACTACATTCACAAAAGGAGGGTAGAAGCAGCACAGCAATACCTGTAGCCAGGTTTTAAATGTCCATTTTAGACCAAATTCTCAACAGGGAATTCAGGGTGCACGCAGTAGTCCAGGTCCTGGCTTGAAGGTCCTGCATAAGTATTCATAAAGAGATCTGCAGCACTCCAAATGATTGCATCAAACTTAGTGTTTATTTACATAGCACAATACAGCATAGTCACGTTTCGGCTCTGTTGAGCTATGTATTGTGCTATATAAATAAACACCAAGTTTGATGCAATCATTTGGAGTGCTGCAGACCTCTTTATGGTATAACTACAGCCATTCTGTGAAGGCCTCAGGGGCTTGTTGGAGAACATTATTGATCAAATAGCATCACGAAAACCAAGGAACACACCAGACAGGTCAGGGATAAAATTGTGGTGAAGTGTAAAGCAGGTTTAGCTTCTGAAAAAATGTCCCAAGCTCTGAACGTCTCACGGAGCACTGTTCAATCCATCATCTGAAAATGGAAGGAGTATGGCACAATTGCAAACCTACCAAGACATTGCTGTCCACCTAAACTGACAGCCCAGGCAAGGATAGCACTAATTAGAGAAGCAGCCAAGAGGCCCATGGTCACTCTGGAGGACAATTAGTTGTGTACTCCACAAATCTGGCCTTTATGGAAGCCATTTTTGAAAGCAAGCCATAAAAAGTCCAGTTTGCCACAAGCAATGCAGGGGACACAGCAAACATGGAAGAAGGTGCTCTGGTCATATGAGACAAACATTGAACTTTTTGGCCTAAATGAAAAACGCTATGGGGGAGACTTATCAAATTGGTATAAAGCAAAGCTGACTTAGTTGCCCATAGCAACCAATTAGATTCAATCTTTAGGTTTAGCTCAAAGCATATTCATGTGTTAGACTGGTCCATTCCAGACTAAATCCCATTGAGAATCTGTGGCAAGACTTGAAAATTGCTGGTCACAGACACTCTCCAACCAATCTGACTGAGGTTGAGCTATTTTACAAAGAAGGGCACACATTTCTGCCTCTAGTTGTGCAAAGCCGGTAAAGACATACCTCAAAAGACTTGCAGTGAAAGGTGGTCCTACAAAGTATTGACACGGGGGCTGAATACAAATGCGTCACACTTTCCTGATTTTTATTTATTAAACATTTTGAAAACCATGTATCATTTCTTTTCACTGCACAAATACAGTACTTGCTACTTTGTGTTGGACTGTCACATAAAATCCTAATAAAATATATTTAAGTTTGTGGGTGTAACATGACAAAATGTTTTAAAGTAGAACTCCTGCAAAAATATTTATTCTCTGACCTGCTAGAAAGGCGCATGATGTAATCTGAAGTGAATGTAATCTTCTCATCAGTGACTGTATCTGTGAGATATCCCCTCTCTTCTAATTGTAGCTGTGTCATGTGACCAACTCTCTGACCTCCAACTGACCCAGGACAGGAAGCCAGTCACTGCTCTATTCATTCCTAGGAGACTGAAAGTGAGGCTCCTATAGGAATGCATAGAGAAATAGACTTCCTGTCCACACATAAGGTGATGAGTCTGATTGCTGGTCACATGACACAGATGAGAAACATCAGGGAGATATAACTCACAAATACAGACACTGGTTATAAAATTACATTTACTACAGATTACATCATGTACCTTTCTAGCAGGTCAGAGAATAACATTTTTTGCGGGAGTTCTTCTTTAAAGTTAAAGGTGTATGAATACTTTTTCAAGGCATTGTATAAACCTTCTGCTGCACCTTATTGGCTGAGGGGGCTCATCTGAGAGATCCTTTCGGATCGCACTGAGGTGTAAGTAGCCAGAGATACACCCAATGTCTCACCTTTAAGCGCCAGAAATTAGAGAATGGTTAATACTTTTGTAACCCCTCATTGCTCTGTCTTGTTGTTTTAGTGAAGAGATATATTAGAAAGGGCATTCCTAATGAACATCGCCCCCATGTGTGGATGATGGTGAGTGGAGCACAGGCCCAGATGGAGTCAAAACCAGGATATTATCTCAGTGCATTGCTGGAAGGACAGAAAAATCCAAAGCTTGTGGATGCAGTTGTCACAGGTAACTTTCTGATGTTTCTCTTACTTTTATATTGTCATGCTTATATACAACACTGACCTATAGTATTAAACTCACAAACACTGCCGGATTTCCAGCCACAAGTAAGGCCTCATTCACATTTCCGGGTCAGTATTACGTATGTGAAATGATCCGTGAAGGATTTGTGTTTGGTCCGTTTTTACCCTCCATGTGTCATCCGTAATCCATGGATGCTGCACAGCTGCAAATTAATTTCCATAGCATCTCCTATGAGTCATCAGTGAAAAACGGACGCAACACTGATGCCATACGTGTTCGTGATTTTCATGGACCCATAGACTTCAATGGGCGTGTTTGGTCCGCATCACGGACCATAACAGTGCATCTTCAGTCAGTAAAAAAAAATACCGATATGGGAACAGCCACATTAAAATGAATGTGTGCTGTCTGTGGAAAATGCAGACCTCATACGTCATTGAAAAACGGAAGTGTGGATGAGGCCTTACATGCAACTATGCCACCGTAGACCACTATATAAGTTATGTACAACTGCAATTTGCTAAACTGCATGTTTCAAATAGCAGGCAAGTCGCACAAATGTCACACACCTTTTCTGAGACTTGCTGTTGCTCATCGCGTCGCCATGTAGCCCCAGCCTGAATGTGAATTTCATGGCAAAACAAAAAGAACTATTTTTTTTTTTCCTTATGTTTTTAGGAGGCTTTTTGTGCAAACCCATTTTTGATGAGACATTTTTCATTAAAACAATCATTTTATTTTCTGTGTGAAAAAGGGGTTCTAGCCACCATCATACAGGTTTTCTTGCTGGCATTTTTCTGAATAGAAAGTTACTTGTCGTTTCATCGCTGGCTGTACATAATGGGTTAGTCTAGATAAAATATGACTAATGCAGACTACAATGTCCATCATGTTGCAGGCACTTTGAAGCTCACCTCAGCTCCAGCACGCGTTCTTCTGTATAAAGCCATGTCTTTGTTCTAAATCCATTAGAATGTTCTTTAGTCTTAGCATTTCAACTGCTGGATCTCATCTGCTAGTGAATGGGACCCACTGATTTAGCTGCATCAAATGTGATGTTCCCTTAGAAACATTGAGTTCTACTTTAAGCATCTTAATGGTTATTGTGACTAGTAAGGTAGACCCTGCAACTGAAAGAGGTAGTCTAGAGGAACTGTGAACTCTTCAAAAATTGAAGCGCTAAACTGGTTACTGATTCACAAGCCATATATGTGTGACATAGGAACTAATAGCATCTGATAATGCTCATGTCATCCGATTAATGCAAACAATGCCAGTTGGTACCCTAATATTTACTGATTTATGGTAACTATACCTGTTTATTAAGAAATTCTACACCTCAGCTTTTATTTATTGTTAATATATATATATATATATATATATATATATATATATATATATATATATATATATATATAATTTTTTTTTTTTCATATATTTTATTTTTATTTTTTTTTTCCAGATCTGAACAGAACTTTTCCTGACAATGTGAAGTTCCGTAAAAATGCAAGTCCATGTTTACAGCAGACTTTACACAATGTTTTAGTGGCTTACGGTCAACATAATAAAAGCGTGGGCTATTGCCAGGTAGGTCTGGACTCTGTGGCAGAATGGACATTTTATTCCCAGGGTTTTCATTCATGCACCTAGTTTCACACTAGTGCTAAAATCTTCCGGCATAGCCAGAAAGGGCCGGAGCACCACCAGGCTTCATTGACTATAATGGGATTCAGCCAGACAAATATCGCTGCAAGCACTAATGCTAGACACAGGCCGGATCCCCTTCGGGTCCAAATATAGTCAGGGAGCTCCGGTGCAGAAAGGTAGTATTCAGTTTTCCTTTACACCAGTTTTGATGAATTTCCCTCAATGTTCTTATGGAAATATAAGGCCAATAGTTTCTATTTATTTTTGGCCTTTAATTATATCAAACAGCGGTTTCATAACTGGCAGGGCGGATTGGGAACTTAAAGTTGCCCTGGAAAAAAAACCTAAAAGTGGCCCTGTGTTGTAGGTGGGTTCAAACTGACAGAAGACGGGCCAAAACAAGTAGTTGGGACAACTGAAGTAGGTGGGGTCAGCAATACTGTAGTGCAGCGCAGAATACCGCCCCAGCAGAACCAATACCACAGGACAGCCCAAAATACTGCCGCCCACACCACAGTATTCAACTGTTGAGTTTAGAAGGGCACCTGCAGCTGTTGGGCATTAGATCATTATGTACCTGGCCTGCGGCCATCAAGAGGGCTTGAGTGGCCCCCTGGGAAATTGGTGTCATGGAGAACTGGGACTGAAAGCAAGGGGCGTAGCTATAGGGGAAGCAGTTGTTTTGGGGCCCCAACTCAGAAGGAGCCCATACAGGAGAAGGGCTAAAAGATTTTATTGTCATGGCCACCTCAACAGTAATATACAGTGACACCGTAGGAAACGCGGAGTGAATTTTACGAAAAAGTTGCTGGGAAGAGGGGGGGGGCCCATTCATTTGCTGTGGGGCCCAGTCATTTCTAGTTACACCACTGACTGAAAGGCAGTAAAGGGGTATGAAGTATATCGTCTATAGATGGTAGCTGATACATGTTAGATTGGTGGGGGGGTTCCAGTCCTGGATTGGTAGAATGGGGCATCTCAGATGTTCCTCCCAGTCATACATGGTTGAGCATGTGCCCTGCTGCTCCAGATATGTGACAGAAACAGGCAAGCCTTGTCCTAATATCTTCTACTGATCTGCCCGTGGATAGGAGGTAATAAATACCCTTTTAAGGTGCAGAAGACAGACACTTAGAGTCAGTGATGGACGTCTGGCTAGTGCTATAATATAATTCGATGCAGCATTCCAGAAACTGAGGTATATTTTGCTCCAAGCAGTCTGTAAAGTACCCAATGCCAAGAAAAATGACAAGCCTGTCTAGAAAATGCTATTTGCTTTTACCACCCCTGCAGAAAGTGTATAGTAAGCATGCTGGCAGAATGAGTGGTGAGAAGTTTCATGAATATCCTATTCTATCCAGGAGTGCAGCGCCATTCTGTTACTATGGAGGCAGTGCCGAGTTGGCAAGCATTGCTGGTATGAATTGCTGGTATGTAACGTGCAGTGGGAACCAGACCGTGCAAAGTATCTCAATTAGGTCTTTTGGAAAGCTGCATGAACCACTGAAAATGTAATCCCTATTGCTAAATGTAATTGTATAATTTATCCCATACAGAGCCTATCTGACAGGGAATGACATGCTTTCTAAGCAGGAGTTGCTAGTATAGAGAGCAGTGTAATGGGTGTTCTGGTAGTTACATACCTATGCTAAAGAATATACTTCTATACTCTATTCCTGTCTCTGCAAAGGCTGTTCCCTGATGGCAAATTCCTCTTATAGTCTTCTGCTTGTTCTGGTGGCATATCCTAGTGATGTCTGTGATGAGATTATGGTTTTAACCCTTGCATTGTAACCATAACAATCCATACAATAGTTATATTTAGCCATTATTTGTTGTAAATGCCAGAAAATACAAAGAAATGAACACCATAATTTTATTCTGCAGAAATTTCCTACATAGTAAAAATTAATATATGAAACACTATCTTATATCTGTCCCAAAAGACCTCCAAAAACGACATCTTATTATGCAAAAAACAGGAACACCTAGTCAAGAAAGAGCGTGAGAGGAAGGAGGAAGAGCATGGGTGCACTAGCCCTACAAGTCATTGTGCCTGGTGTGACAGGGAGTTTCCTCAGCACCTGGCAGCTCTCCTTATCTATCTGTTTTAGCAAATACTTACATTTCCCGTAGTATAAATATTCTGGAGCATCTTTCTTAGAACTGTACACTGTGACTTCCCTCTGTTATCCCTCCTAGAAGTGTATGAATAAATTGACAAGTTGGAAGTGTGTCCCTACACTGTGACATTGTCCAGTCAGAGCTGATATTGTCAGACTTTGGATGTTACGATTCCCTTTGTCAGTTTTCGGTTTATTAATACATGTCCAGTAGGAATAACTGAGGACAGTCTCACTCCATGTATCTAAGAAAAGACACTACAGAATTGCTATTTCGTGAAGAATAAGTATTTACTAGAACAATTTATAGGAATATGGCAGGCACTAAATAACTTGGAGTAGTAGAGACAATTCAAACATTTAATAAATTAGATTAGACTATGCATGATTATATTAGTAATAATTCTTATTGAATCTTGATTGGACCTCCAAAAGTTGAAGCCCCACAGTGGGACAAAAATAAAAGGTAAAAAAAGGGGGTTTTAATAATAAAAAGTTTCCAGTAAAAAAACAAAAATAAACGCCCGTTTCCCCTAATAGGTCTGCCTCTATTTTTGTTTTTTTGGCAACTCACAATTGCAAATCTAATGTGGGTGTCAAGGCTGTCCTATAACTGCAGATAATCGGATTCCTGTAAGAAACATCCAGTTTAGGTAGGTGGTGTTAACCATTTCATTACCATGGTCCAGTGAGGACTGGAAATTATTATCCACACTCTCCAGTACAGTCTTGCTTGTCCTTGGCACAAGATAGGAATGTAACAGTGAAAGTGTTTGCTGGTCCACTAGCTACCAGGCATGCTGACTGAGGGAATATTAACATTTTCACCGCTGATGACTCCCACCTTTCTTACTAGTACTTCATGGAAAATCTGAAACTCAGAACAGGAAGAGATAAAGTCTGAAAGCCTGTTTTTCATATGAATTTCCCAGCGCTGTTTGGTCAACTGATTTGAGGGAAAACATCAGTTCTAGATCATGGTACAATGTATAACGTTATTCACTAACCTTTTTATTCCATAGCCTAGTAAAGTACTGCTGAGGAAATGTGTTTTCCAGCTAGCTGGGATCATTTTCATGTGGTATGAATTGGCGTCCAAGGATAAAGGCAATTCTGTAATGTGATCTTTTCCACTTCCCTTGGTTACCTATAACAGTGTTTGTTTTATTGCCCTAGTGCTTTACTTTTATACCCTTCTAGAAGTTTCCCCTTATTTCCTCAATTCTTGCACACACTGCAGATTTGTATGAGTTAAAGGGGTTGGCCACTTTCTGGATACTTGTCACAAATGTGTATGTAAGATCATTATATGGTGCTTACATGGGAGGACTTAAAGTGGCCCTGGAAAAAAATACTAAAACTTGCCCTATTTTGTAGTGTGGTCCAAATTGATGGAAGGCAGGGCTAGCAATAATTGTAGCACATTATACCACCCCAACAGAGCCAAATACCACAGTTCATCACGAAATACTGCCAGCAGCACAAAATATATCCCCAAAAACTTCCACTGGCCGGCCGTGAGGAGAGCCCAGGCGGCACCCTTAGGCATCGGCCCACCGGGAAATTTCCCTGTAGGGTGTATGGCCAGTCCACTCCTGGGTACTAACTAATATAGTCTTTGCTGATATTATATGTAAAAAAAATCTAAATACAATGCAACAGCACTCTGCAAACCAAACAAAGTACAGATTCTTGGCAAATATATTTTATACAAAATTATTTGGGCCTGTCTGCCAAACGTGCAGGTTCCACATGCATGCTGGGTCCACTCTGCTTTTTATCACGTTTGGTGCCAAAATGGCCTCCGTTAAATCCAAAGTGAACCCAGCATGCATGTGGTATGCTATATTTCATAATCCAAGCACAAGACTTGACAAACAAGTCATTCCTTATTAAATATAAAAAATGCCACAAATTCAACACAGGCTATATAAGTAAGTGTCATATAGCCCTCTTACAAACTCATTAGTCAGCAGTAACCAGAAAGTGCCCAACCCTTTTAAGTAGTGGATTTTCAATAAGGGAGATGCCCGTCTTTCCATTATACCACTCCTCTGGAATGGGAGCAATGCTGCTGTTACCAGGCATGGCCACTAGGCTGTTGTCAGAGCTGTGCACTGGAGTTTGTAATAACAGTTGACACGCAGGAGTGCAGATAGTCGGATCCAATATTGATGACCTATCCTAATTATAGTCCACTTTCACACACAAAGCCAGCAACACAAACCCCTAGTATCTTCAGACCAATGTCCAGTATGGCAAGTGGATGCAAATAACATAGTCCCGGTTCAACGGACAAGATCCATTTTCAAGAAGATATCGCCATGGTACGTGTACATATAGTCACATATGGTTAAGTCAAGTAGTTTTGTCAGTTTGTCATACATCATTAACAGCAGTGCTGTATACAGGTGTACATCTATTACAAAAAAGTATCTATTAGCCATAATTATATAAACATGCCTCATTTCTAGACCATGATCTGTGAAAGAAAAGTGTATTTACATTTCAAGCATCACTAGGTTCAGAGATTTCACCATCACGTTGTCCAGAAGTGATCTAATGGACATGCACAAATAAAGAAGCGACCTATCACTTATCAAAAAAGTCCTCCTATCCTCGTCTGACAGCAGCGTATGGAGGAAAAAGCTGCAGCTGCACAACAAACCGCCCGCTCTCCCTAACCCCTACCTCATATCCATGCTCTCTGCCCACCTATCGCGGTCACCGATGACAGTGATACACAGCACCTACGTCCTACCACATAAACTATCAGTCAGTAACCACAGTACAAAGGTCTATAAAGGACATAAACCTCCCATGTTTATTCTGTGGTTTTCAAATAAATTCTGAGAAACGTGCTGTCAGTGCTGGATTTTCTTTATGGCAGATTAGAGTCCTTACACACCACCACTAGGACTATGTCCTGTGAAATGTACAACTCGTATACCCCGTAGCGTTGATCTTATAGGATACACAAGTTTTTCTTATGCTAAGTGATGATCACATTTGCCAGGAAGTCTTTGTTCCCACCTGCCTTGGGCGTTCAGTTTTTCTGTTCTGTCATGGGGACAACAAAATGGAATACAAGCCAGAGACAGATCCGTCACATGATCGACACCAATGGCACTCGACGGATCCCTGTGACTGTATTGGTGTTTATTGGTTTTCCATTATGACGTCTGTATTTTTACTTGACAAAGCACAGCATATGCTTCCATGTGAACTAAGCCTAATATACATATGAAATAACAGGCACTGAGTTATTTTTGCAGTCTATTCTATCACTGAACCTACTACATACAATAACCAATAGATATGTTTTTAGTTTTTTTTAATAGCTCTTGCCTTCATCATATTGTATTGAACTTAGAGCCATTTTTCTAATTGTAGACAACTGTTAAGGGTGGTTTCACTGCTTTTTTTTGTTGAAGTCTTTGATGCATATTTTGAAGCCAAAGCCATATGTGGTTTGGAATGAAATGAGCCATATAAAGGAAAGACTTCTGCATCAAAACCGGCCATAAAAAAACTGTGTAATACTACCCTGAGTTTTAAATATAAAGCCAGGTCGGCGATATTATGTGAAAAGTGGGCAGTGTTTGTGTAGACTATTTCTCCATAGACTTTACCCAATTTACCAAAAATATAGTTTTAAACTAATATATCAGATGCTGAACATTACGTGCAGCATGTGAAGGGATTCAGAGTTTCGTCATCCATGATGACATTTGGGAATGTATATTCTGGTGAATAGAAGTACTGTAATCTAATGTCCTTAGGAAATAGTTGTAAAGTACAAATACTACTCTGATCATGACCACCGTTCATGAGCTCTCTTCTTATTGCAGGGTATGAATTTTATCACTGGGATACTCATTCTTGTTACTAAAGATGAGGAGAAGGCTTTTTGGCTCCTAGATGCTCTTATTGGACGCATTTTGCCGGGTATGTTTGGTTTCTTTTTTTTTTTTTTCACCCTTACCCCCTTTTTTTTTCATACATAAACTTTCCTTCTGAGCGACATTTCACAGTTAAAATCGATGTGAAAGCTAGAATTAAAGGGGTTGTCCAGGTTCAGAGCTGAACCCAGACATGCCCACATTTTCACCCAGGCGGCCTCCCTAATATGAGTATCATAGCATTTCATGCACCGATGCTCTCCTTTGCCCTGCACTGAATCAGGCAGGGCAAAGGCCTTTTATGGCGATCTGGTGATGTCACAAATGGGCCAGCATTAGCGCTGCCTTAGCCTGTAAAACGGCTAGAGCAGCGCTAAAGCCGGCCCATCCGAGCTGGTGACGTCACCGAATACACTGCTGGGCAGAAGCCTCCACCTAGCAGTGTAAAAACAAAAAAGCGCTTGGCCTGCGCGATTAAGCACAGGACAAAGGAGAGCATCAGAGTATGAAATGCCCCGATGCTCATCTCAGAGGGGCTGCCTGGGTGAAAATGGGGATATGTCCGGGTTCACCTCTGATCCCCGACAACCCCTTTAACCATTTCAAGTCAATGGCAGAGAGGCATGGACACTACATAGTGTGTACCAAGCTGTGCCTGGCTTTGGCACATAGCATGCATCTGATCGGAGGAGTCCTGGGAATCAGAATCCTGCTGATCTGATACTGATGACCTATTCTAAGAGGTCATCAGTAAACTGGTGACCAATTCCCTTTAAGGCTACATTCATACGACTGTATGGCATCTTTTTTTTTTTTTTTCTGCAGATCCATTATAACAATACCTATCCTTGTCCATAAAACGGACAAGAATAGGACATGTTCTATCTTTTATTGCGGGGCTACGGAACAGACATACGGATGTGCATGGCACACGGTGTGCTGTCTGTATTTTTTGCGGACCCATTGAAATGAATGGGTCCGCATCCTAGCCGCCAATAAAAAATAGAATGGACACGGAAACAAAATCCATTTTTTATGAAGCCTTATGTGTCTTAAATAAACAGCAACATAAACTAGTGACCAATCGCCTTAGAAAAATCCTGGGTCACTTTCTTTAAAGGGAGTCTTTCACTTGTTTTTCACATATATCACTAAGAGCACTGCCCCACAGAAGATTGCATACACATCCCAGACATACCTGTGTTCACTGTGTGTCTGTATTACATGTCCAGGAAAAGCACTTTTATTCTGCAGGAAAACAGCTTCCAAGTGCCTGACTCTGCTGCTGCTGCAAACCAGACTGAAGAGGGGAAGGCTGTTTCAGATGCTCATATCTTGGGATTGGTAGTAGATAGAAAATGGTTCTGATCTTCTATGAAAGCTGACATTCCAAGCTTTCAAATGATACCAAAAATTACAGCATTATATCCAGTATATCAGAAGATATACCTTGTAGCTGTTAGAAATCGAGTCGGGAGAGAAAGCTGTTTTTACTTTCACTTTTAGCTGGACACTTTGGAGCTGTTTTCCTGCAGAATAAAAGTGCTTTTCCTGGACATGTAATACAGGCACAAAGTGCACACAGGTATGTCTGGGATGTGTATGCAGTCTTATGTGGGGCACTGCTGTTAGTTATATAGGTGAAAAACAGGTGAAAGACTCCATTTAATTGACCCAGTCGTTTTGCCAAAATCTTGCACTGAACAGCGCCAGTGCATAATGGGGAGTCCTGTATATTCTTGAGCTCCTCCCCCGCCCACCTGCTGCTGATTCATATGGGAAAAAAACTGTCAATCAGAGGCAGGTGGGTGGGGAGAGCCGTGAGCTCATGAATATCAGGACTCTTTGGCATGTGCTGGAGCTGTTTAGAACCTAGCAGCATAAAACTGACAGATTCATGTTTTTTGCCATGTTTTTTCACTTTGAATCCCTCTGACCTGCTGTGGCTTCTAGCTGGGGTCTTTCCAGACACCGTGCCAAGAAGGGATGGCCACTGCTTTACGCCACCGGCTGCATTAACGACAGCATGGAAACTGTTCATCTTGTTTTACCTTCTTAGAAAAAAGCTTCTGTCCCCAGACAGAGAACTTTACTTCAGGTAATCAGTGGGATAACCTGCTGAAGGGAAGACAAAATATTACACATGTTGTGGCACATTTACTAAAGACTGGTGTTTCATAAGAAGTTTGCTGAAGTCATTTGTGGCAAGTTTTACTAAGAGACGCGTTAATCTTTTCCTGTATGTGCGCCAGAAACTGAATCCTACACCAGCTAGGGGCAGATAACTGGAGTAGGTTTCATTCTCTTCAATAGGGCTGAGCAGCAACTAGGCCATGTGACCGCTGTATGGAGCGCCCAACCTCTTCTTATAACTGGTCAGCGGGGGTCCTGAGAATAGGTCATAAATATGATTTACTGTATAACACCTTTTAAAGTTGTTGGGCCATGATGGTCTGCTCCTTATTCTAACCACTATATTTTTTTAAGGTATAGAGAATTGTAAAAATTGTGACTTTTGCATGTCCGAAAACTGCTGTACAACTTTTAAAAATGTGCCCAGTGTATGCTAACTGTGGACACATGCCATCTTGGCACTTTCTACTATTTGAAGGGGCTTGGCTGAGGTCTCTTTCTGTTCTGACATAGCAAATTTGAGCAGGGGCTGTCTAGTGGATGTGGGTGCACCCACTATCTGATGCTCTTTAAAATTACATTAGTGCCCAGTAAGTCCTGGTTCAGTTGACTTTGTTACTCTAGAATGCAAATGGAAGGAACGTTAGAGAGATTTATATCAGACTAAAGGAAAATGGGCACTTTTCAGAACTGCAGCCCAAGGTTGCTAAGTGTTTTTGTGATGATCATGTTTCTCCAGTTACAATAAGACGTGGTCATATTAGTGCATGTGCTACGACTATAGCACATCTCGTCATTATTCATTTGGGTCGTCTTTGTATGTACAAAAATATGATCTCTATATCTTTTGGTTAAATTGTCTGACTTGGTTGTCAACACTTTTACAGCCATTGTAATCTCACGCAAGCTTATGTTTCACCATTGAAGGCAAGGGAAGAAGAGTGTGATACAATAGTGCAGTAATACTATATAGGCAGAGGTGTCAAGTATCTGCAATATCACTGTGCATTTCCTCTCGGAGGGAACACCTTTAGTTGCCTTTTTTTTTTTTTTTTTTTTCTTTTTGCTGTTGTAAAATCATCTTGCAGTGCTTCTTATTGCTACATTGCCTTTTATCAGTAGTAATAAGTCAGAGTAACTGGTATTTTTCCTAAGACGGTTTCCTAGTCATGCAACTGGCTTTCTGAGTTAAATTAGCTTGTACGAGAATTCTTTGGCATTCAAAACTGGTGACTCGTGCATGGAGGTAAGGTGTTACTTTAATTTGCATGACTGAAAGAGAGTACGGTGTTATAGAGCAGGAGAAGCAGAGCAGATTGCTATATATCTTTGTGGGAAAAGATTCAGTAAAACCTGTAATTTTTTTAGTTATTTTATATAATATATATATATAATATTTATTATTATTAATTTAAGAAGGGAGGCGATTTCAGTGACTGACAGCTATCTTTTATGCATACTTATACACACAATACTATCAATCACCGATCACACCTCCTCCCTGTACCGATGTGTATCAACACAAGGTAGAAAAAGCAAAGGTATAAATGTATAAATCACAGGTTTTACTGAATGTTTTCCCACAAAAATATATTTCGATCTACTTGGCTTCTCCTGCTCTATAACATGGTGCTGTCACATTGTGCTGCATTTTGGTCACAAGTTCCCTTCAAACTATTATCTGTGTTTAAACTTCCTTGGGAGAGGAGTTAGAGCTGCATTGTAAGTGGCAGACAATAGATATTGTACCCTTCCACCTCTATTCAAGCTTGGCTTCTCCAACTTAACATAAATAGCTGCTTTCACACATCTTTTGAACCAGTTCTCCTCTGTGTCTATTATGCAAACCATGTTGTCATCAAATAAGTGTCCTTTGTCCTTAAGATGTAAGTACACAGGTGAGTCCTGACTGTAGGTGTTGGCTATTCTGTGCTGGACCACAAGCTGGGATAGCTACTGTTTTGTTACCCCAAAGTAATTCTTGGCACTCCTTACTTTACCGCACCGGATTGCATACTCAATATTGCTCTATTTTGTGTTTTGCTGTAACCAAGCTTGGAGGGGTGCGACATCTATTGTCTGCCAGTTACAATGCAGCTCTAACATCTCACCCAAGGCAGTTCAACCATACCAAATAGATTCAGTCATGAAACTGCAATCAGTACCTTACCTCCATTACTGAAGCATGAGTTACATGCAGGAGATTTCTGCCAGAATACAAGCCAGTTGGATGACTAGCGAGACATCTTCAAGAAAAAATACACCGTGACCTCAAAGAGAGAGACCAGACAACATATGTTAGTGATGTGATTCACAGTCTTTTGCCTGCACACCTCACACTGCAAGACTGGAAAGGTCATAGAGACTGGACAAGTACAGCATTTGACTCCATTCCACAGTTGCCCTTCTTTACATTGCTGGAAAGGTTCTATTTGGGTAGATGGGGCAGTGGGAAACTGCAGCAGTGATTGGCCTTTTTTTTTTTAAGTGAAACATTAAGTGGATACTCCAGGTTGCAGTGAAACAGCTGTTTCACCTGCAAAAACATGGAACCATATTTGTTTTGTGGAAAGCTGAAGTATTAAAGTGGTTGGCTACTTTCTGGTTACTGTTGATGACTATATGGCACTTACTAATATAGCCTTTGTGGAAATTCTGTGCCATTTTCCATATTTTGTACATTAGGCCCCCTTGTTTGCCAAGTGTCCACACAGAGGTCCTGTCCATAAAATGGCTGCTGATGGAGGGTCATGTGACCAGGCAAATAATCCCCATGTGATGTCTCCTCCATTCAAATGCACTGCACCTGCCATCTGCAGTATCTGGCATTGTTCACATTTCCATGTTTGTTTCACGTCCATGAAAAAAATTGTCCATATAACATTCGTGAAGATGTCCGTGAAGCATCTGTGTCCGTTTTTTACCCTCCTTGTGTCATCCATATTCCACGGATGCTGCTCATCTGAAAATTAATTTACAGAGCAGTGGTCGGTGAAAATTGGAGGCAACACAAATGCCTTCCATGTTGTGTGATTTTCACAGACCTATAGACTTCAATGGATGTGTTTGGCCCTCATCACGGACCAAAGTGGTGCATGTCTGCATGATTTTTTTTTTTCACCGACCCACGGTCAGTAAAAATTAAAAAAAAAATACTGATGTGTGAACGTGGGTATGTGTGCCATCCATGGAAAATGCGGACAGAACATGTCAGTGAAAAACGGGAATGTGAACGAGGCCTCACTGTTGGGAGTTTAGTGCAGGTACAGTATGTTAGAATGGAGGAGGCTCAGTGATGTATCTGTATATGTATCACATGACCCTCCATCAGCGGCCATCCTATGGATAGGACCTCTACTTGAACAGCACAGAAGATTTGCCTAATGAGGTGGCATGGCTTATGAAATATAGCAAATGGCACAGACTATCAACAAAGACTACAGTATATTAGTAACTGTCATATAGTCATCTTACATACACGTTGGTCACAAGTAGCCAGAAAGTGGCCAAACCATTTTAATATGTAAATTTGAAAACCACATCAGCCAATGTCTTCCTGATGCCAGCAAATCGGGCACGCTTTACATTCCCCCGCTAGTCTCCTAGTTTTCTGGTTCCTGCCAACACACAGGAAATGACTGCTCAGCCACTAACTGGCCACACTGGTAACCTGCCTCCGCCAGTGGTTGCAGATGCTTAATTAATATCGGAAGGCTGTGATACCAAACAGAATTATTTGACCACTCCCCCCTTACATTTATCGGATTTGAATGATAGCATTCCGTTTTAAATGAAATGCAAAAACAGGGCAGCACTGGTAGTCCAATTATAGAGGGACTGCCAGCAGTCAGGTGTGTACCAGCAACCGTAGATATAAAAGTCCCAGTAAGAGGACTGAAACGTCGCCTGGGTGATTAAAGACGCACCTTTTTTCATCTATTTGGATGTGCTGCGGTCATTTTTTTTTTCTTTTATGTTCCGTTTAAATGCTTTCTCATGATGCGTGGAGGTGGGATACTGCATCTGAACATCTTGCAGCTTTGACCTGACGAAGGGAAAAATGTTTTATCACGTTATGTGGGGAAAGAGAAGATTTGGTTGAGATGTTCCTCATGCCCTGGATATTTCAGGTTAGGTTACTTTCACATCTGCAGCAGCGGTTCCAGCAGGCTGTTCTGGCAGAGAATGGCCTGACAGAATTCTCCGGATCTGGCACTACAGGATGCAAACGACGTTCCGGCAGAGATCTGGCTGCATTCTGGCAAAAATGCTGGTAATCGGCCGGACACAATCTGGCCGATTCTTGGCATTTTTGCCAGATCTCTGTGCCGCAGATGTGAAAGTAGCCTTACGTGCTCTACCCATGTGTCATTTGTTCTGCACATTCTGAGCCATTTCATGCTTTCAAAATAAATTTTGAAGTGAAGAGATATATAATTGGTGTTTGGACAGTACATAAGGCATGTCGCTGTCCACGCTCCAGCTTCACAGAGACATAGAATCAATTAATCACAGAACAGGTTCTTTTTATAGGTTTGTTATCTTGAGCTGGGATTTGTTTTGTGTCGAGCACTTTTGTAAATGGTCACCTTATCAATGTGTTCTGTGCGGAAATGGTACACTTATCACGTCCTGTCCTTCAAGTCTCTTTTATATGCCATTCAGAAGCATATTTAAAATAAAAAAGGTTTTGTTCCCACAGTTTGTGGATTTCTTAATAAACACACTTTTTGTAATCTTGCAATGACGTACTTTTAGTGTTGGAGTCCTTGGGGGGGGGGGGGGAACATTTTCTCGCACTGTTCTACTTTTTCTACCAATTTTCTTGTGGTGTTCACACCGCAGCTTTATCATGTGTTTTATAAAAAAAAAAAAAAACTTTAAAGATATTTATGACTGTATACTTTTTCATCATGGCAGTATAGTATGGATTAAAATAAATCTATTTCACTGTGATTCTACTAACACAGTCCACGTAGACTATATGGCCATAAGGATGTAAACACCTATTACACCTACAGTATATGAGCTTGTTAGACCTCCCATTCCACATCCCAGGACATTAGTATAATAATCTTCTCCAGATTTGGGGGTGTGTCTATAAGAATTTGTGCCCATTCACCCTAAGGCCTCATGCACACAACTGTACTGGGTCTGTGCCCATATTCCAGCCTGCAAACCGCTTGAATGGGTCTGCAATCCGGAAGATACCGATACAGCTGTCAGTTTAGGTGTACGGCCAAGTTTTGGTAGGTTTGCAGTTGTGCCATACTCCTTCCATTTTCAGATGAAGGTTTGAACAGTGCTCCGTGAGATGTTTAGAGCGTGAAATATTTTTTTATAACCTAACCCTACTTTACACTTCTCCAAAACTTTATCCCTGACCTGTCAGGTGTGTTCCTTGGTTTTCATGATGCTGTTTTATCACTAATGTTCTCTAACAAACCTCTTAGGCCACAGAACAGCTGTAGTTATACTGAGAATAAATTACACACAGGTGGACTCTGTTTACTATTTAGGTGACTTTTGAAGACAATTGGTCAAACAGGGGGCTGAATACAAATACATGCCACACTTTCCAGATTTTTATTTATGAAATATTTTGAAAACCATATATCATTTTCATATTATCACTTTACACATACTTGCTTCTTTGAGTTGGTCTATAACATAAAGTCTCAATAAAATACATTTAAGTTTGTGGGTGTAACATGAAAAAATGTGGAAAAGTTCAAAGTATGACTACTTTTTCAAGGCACTGTAATCTGATTAATCACTCCAAATAACATGTTTCCACTGCTTCAGAGTGTAGTCATGGTACAGCAATCTGGCAGATGATTGGCATTCCGCATAGTGATCTTAGGCTTGTGTGCAGCTCATAACCATGAAAATCTATTTCATGAATCTAGACAGTTCTTGTGCTAATGTCATTTCCAGAGGTAATTTGGAAATGTCTAGTTAGTGATGCCACAGAGGATAGGTGACTTGAATGTCACACGCTTCAGCACTCGGTGAACCCTGCTCTGCAAATTTTTGTGGTCTACTGCTTCAAGGCCAAGCTGTTCTTATTCCCAGACGCATCCACTTCAGAGTAAAAGCACTTAAAGAGGACCTTTCACCACTCCTCACATGCCTGTTTTAATAGCTTCATGCGTTCCCCATGTAATAACAATTCTGGAACATCTATTCTTATGACTCTATGTTGTGCCATCCCTTTATTATTTCTACTAGAAGTTATGAATGAATTGCTATTAGCCTTCATTAAGGGTACAGAGGGGTGGTAACTAGTTGGGGGGTGTACCTGCACAGTCTGAACATGGCAGCACTGATTGGATAGAGTGAGTCTGTGCAGGAACACACCCCCAACTAGTTACCACCCCTCTGTACCCTTACTGCAGACTGCTAGCAATTCATTCATAACTTCTAGTAGAAATAATAAAGGAATGGAACAACATAGAGCCATAAGAAGAGATGTTCCAGAATTGTTATCACATGGGGAATGCATGAAGATATTAAAATAGACATGTCAGGAGTGGTGACAGGTCCTCTTAAAGATGTATTTAGAAGAACAGATAATCGCTTAAGCAATCACAGGCACCAGTGGCTAAATGACCAAACCTTGTAGCAGACAACTAGCATTTAAATTAACCGATTATCATGCATTTAATTGTACTTGTTCGCACGAACCATTTCACAGCCGAGATGTTGAACAAGTGTTTTCGGTCAGAATGCTCAGTCGTTAGAAACCTTTGCATGAAAAGATAATCGTTCATCTTCCATCGCTAGCATTGGAACCATAACAATTATCTGCTCATCTAAATCCACCTTTAGTTAACAGGACAGATCTAGCAGATCAGAGGTGGCATCTTGTTACATTGTCACTGAGCTATTCAGTACAATCCATTCTACTACAAATGCATGTCTATGGAGATTGTATGGCTGTGGGCTTGATGCTTGGTTTTATACTGCACCAGTTTGCAGTGTGGCTGAAAAGCCTGAACTTGGTAATTAGGAATATATTCACATAATTTGTCCATTTAGCGTAGCTTGTTTTTATTTTTTTGCCTTAACTAGGCTGCTGTAGAAAGGTTCGTATCTGTGTTTTGGCATTTTTAAAGCTTACCACATCATTCTGATTCTAACCTTGTACACAGACATTTAATTGTTGTTTATTATAGATGGCCTGAGTCGTATCAGAGGCTAAGGATGGAGATGAGTCAGGGCCCTTTTACGTGGGCACCTTTCTGCTCAGTAGCACGCAACAAGGACATTTGTGCTCCTTCGTGAAGGTCCTTGTTGAATGATCAGCGAGATGTGTTGCCAACATAAGATCATTCTTATGCCAGCAAAAAACATCCGGTGAGATGACAAACTTTCTCACATTTGTCGGCTGATTGCCAGGCCTTTTGCACAGGCTAATTATAAGATCGAACGATAGTTAGCCCCTGTAAAAGGCCCTAAGAAAAACCGGTTGCATTAAACGTAGTGTCTGAGCTGCAGGCAGCAAATTCTAGAGCAGATTGATATATAGTTTTGATATATCTGATTTTCATTT
Organism: Rhinella marina; assembly: GCA_900303285.1. NCBI lineage: Eukaryota > Metazoa > Chordata > Amphibia > Anura > Bufonidae > Rhinella > Rhinella marina. The sequence continues at coordinate 166,474 of ONZH01015650.1, read as the reverse complement.
ATTTAAGCTCCTGCTCATTCTGGACTTTGAAGTCAAGGAGGCGGTCCTATCAGTGACTGACAGCCTTCCCTCTATGACTGCGTATACAGAGCTAGCTGTCAATCACTGATAGGACCGCCTCCTTAACTTCAAAGTCCAGAATGAGCAGGGATTTAAGTGAATGAAAAACAGATTATACTGAAATTTTTCCCACAAAACTATATATTATTCTGATCAGCTCCTCCTGTTCTATAACATGCTGTTTTTAGGCCATTCTGTTATTTGGTGTAAGATCGAGTAACTAAGGCTTGTTTCACATATCTGTTTATTACCTCCAGCAGGCTGTTCTGGCAGGGGAACAGCCTCACGGCGATGTTCGGATCCGGCACTACCAGTTGCTCACTGTCATCTGCTAGACCCATCTATAATGGGGTCTGGCAGAGATCTGGCCACAACCTCTCAAACTTGCAGGTTGAAAACCGCTGCACGCAGGAGTATTTGTCCGGCCGCTTCCATGCATAATTGCTGGGTTGTGGATGGATCACCGCCGGTCCCCATTATAGTGAATGGGGCCAGACGGCAATGTGTTTGCTTCCGGCAATGATGGAATGCATAGAGTTCCAGCAGGCTGTTCCCTGCTGCAACAGCCTGCTAGATATCTTTAAATGCAAATGTGAAACAGTCCTGAAGAGCTATGTGGAAAGCTAAAGTAAGAAGCTACAGTAAATTTTCTACTTTTGACCCCTAAGGAGCATGTTATCTGCAAGAAAGGAGTAAGCTCCAGGAAATAAGGAATTTAAAGATTAGTATTGTATTTCTGGCTACTACTGATCTGAAGCTTGCAGTAAGTAGATTACAAGTATTAGCCTTGGAAATGAACATCTTATTTCTGGCCCTGGGTTGTTAAGCTACTAGTAAAAAGGTTGCATGCTGATCATTGTGAAGTGTGTAATTATAAAAGCTAATTTCAGTGTAGGGCAGACTTCATTTCTCATCCTTGTAAATGACATTTCACACAACCTGTGTCAAATCTAACATGGCTTGTTGAAAGGTTAATTATTTTCTGGTCAATTTATACCCAGAGGCTGTAAGGCCATTGTCAACAAGAATGTGTACATTCACTGCCAAAAAAGCAGACTTCAAACCTTTCAAAAACGTGAAAATTGAAACCTCAAGTAATGGTAATTCTTTATACTCGAACCTGTCAGTCTGCCATTATTCTGTGACGAACCAGGAAAATCCTCCTCTCAACAGTAGTGGTATCCAACAGCTAGAAGAAAGGTAAAGTAACAAGCGTATTCAAATGCTTGTGGCCCTTTTACCTCACTGATTGTAGTGGATTATGGTTTGCACTGGTCATGTCTACTTTCCACAGTTTAGAAACCAATATGCAATATAAAATTGTCTTGGCTTACTGGTACTCTTTATGCCATATGTGATAGGTTCCCACACATGACTGCATCTCCATAAATCAGGCTGTGTTCGCAATCTACAAGGGTCAGTGCCATTATTTCTTGCAGGTTAAAGGACAGGCTTTGTGCTGGCTATGTTATATTTTATCTAGACTGCACTGACTTAAGACAATGGAGACAGGATAAACACTTCCTCTGGACATGTTCTAATCTCTTTAGTTTACTAGAGATAAAATTTGTGTTTTGTGAAGTTCCTTAAAGGGAATGTGTCATCAGAAAATGACCTATTGTTTAAGCTTTTATGTTAAAAATATTTTTAAAGAATATATCTGCATTTATATGGTCTATCTGGTTTTAACTAGCAAAAAAAAACTATAGGTGACACTCTTCCTAGATGTATTCTACAACTTCTCACCATGAAATAAGATTTGTTGTTTAACATTTAACATTCTAAGTAAATGATTATTTTATTAGACTATTACAGCCTTGCAATGATGGGTCTTAAAACTGACCAGGAAGTGCTTGGGTATTTGGTGAAGATGAAGATCCCAGCTGTAGCAGAATTAATAGACAGACATGGTTTGATGTGGACACTTTTGGTTTCCCGGTGGTTTATTTGTCTGTATATTGATATCCTTCCAGTAGAGGTAAGTGCGCTTTATGCTACTTTTAGATGTAGTTTTATAGTCATGCATATTTCATTTTGGAAGTGTATGTTATCCAGTGAATGAAAGTATAAGTTACCTGAAAGATGCTTAGACTGTGTCTAGAACAACGCTTTAAGTGGCTGAGGTCCAAGGTATTTTGGTTCTTCAAGACCAGACGTTTATGCAGTTTAGCACTAATTTTTTTTCATGATTCTTTCATCTGGTTTTCCATGACCAATATGAATTTTTTTTTTTGTTTAAAGTTTTATGAAAAATGCCAAGAGACAAATGGTTTTTGGGGACCTAAGAAGGCAAAACCATAGATATCTGGTCCCCTGTCAAACTCAAACTCCCCAAAATAAGAAAGCAGTAAAGGCCCCTTTACATTGCTCAATTAAGCAGTTGATTATCAAGAAGGAAGCAATCCTTCCCAACAATTGCCTGCTTGTCAGTGAAGAAGTACATGTAGCAATCTTCTCCACAGTCCCATACAGAATTATTGTTTGCCGACAGCAGAGTGCTATTTAGACGCCATGATCTGCTGCCGTCAAACTATGATTCATTCACCAGGTACTCTGCTGCAGTTCTAGTAAAGTTGACTTTAAAGTTACTTAATCTCCCAAATCTCACATATTCTTGAAGAATTGATGGGAATGAGATGTGACGTTGGGAAACCTAAAATAGCAGATCATCAACGTATAGAGCTGATTTATATTGAATTTGCCTATACTCTATCTGTGTATGTCAGTATTTTGTTGGACCACTGTTGCAAGGTATTCCATAATAATAATATACAGTAATGGGGATAGAGGACACCCTTGTTGAGTGCCTTTCTGAACCTGGATACAGTGCCTTGCGAAAGTATTCGACCCCCTTGAACTTTTCAACCTTTTGCCACATTTTAGGCTTCAAACAAAAAGATATAACATTTTAAATTTTTGGTGAAGAATCAACAACAAGTGGGTCACAATTGTGAAGTGGAACGAAATTTATTGGATCATTTAAACTTTTTTTGCAAAAATAAAACTGAAAAGTTGGGCGTGCAAAATTATTTGGCCCATTTACTTTCAGTTCAGAAAACTCACTCCAGAAGTTCATTGAGGATCTCTGAATGATCCAATGTTGTCCTAAATGACTGATGAAGATAAATAGAATCCACCTGTGTGTAATCAAGTCTCCGTATAAATGCACCTGCTCTGTGATATTCTCAGGGTTCTGCATCATGAAGACCAAGGAACACACCAGGCAGGTCCGTGATACTGTTGTGGAGAAGTTTAAAGCCGGATTTGGATACCAAAAGATTTCCCAAGCTTTAAACATCCCAAGGAGCACTGTGCAAGCGATCATATTGAAATGGAAGGAGTATCAGACCACTGCAACTCTACCAAGACCCCGCCGTCCCTCTAAACTTTCATCTCAAACAAGGAGAAGACTGATCAGAGAAGCAGCCAAGAGGCCAATGATCACTCTGGATGAACTACAGAGATCTACAGCTGAGGTGGGAAAGTCTGTCCATAGGACAACAATCAGTCCAACACTTCACAAATCTGGCCTTTATGGAAGAGTGGCAAGAAGAAAGCCATTTCTCAAAGATATCCATAAAAAGTCTCGTTTACAGTTTGCCACAAGCCACCTGGGAGACACACCAAACATGCGGAAGAAGGTGCTCTGGTCAGATGAAACCAAAATCCAACTTTTTGGAAACCCTGCAAAACGATATGTTTGGCGTAAAAGCAACACAGCTCATCACCCTGAACACATCATCCCCACTGTCAAACATGGTGGTGGCAGCATCATGGTTTGGGCCTGCTTTTCATCAGCAGGGACAGGGAAGATGGTTAAAATTGATGGGAAGATGGATGGAGCCAAATACAGGACCATTCTGGATGAAAACCTGTTAGAGTCTGCAAAAGACCTGAGACTAGGACGGAGATTTATCTTCCAACAAGACAATGATCCCAAACATAAAGCAAAATCTACAATGGAATGGTTCAAAAATAAACGTATCCAGGTCTTAGAACGGCCAAGTCAAAGTCCAGACCTGAATCCAATTGAAAATATGTGGAAAGACCTGAAAACTGCTGTTCACAAACGCTCTCCATCCAACCTCAAAGAGCTTGAGCTGTTTTGCAAGGAAGAATGGGCAAGAATTTCAGTCTCTAGATGTGCAAAACTGATAGAGACATACCCCAAGCAACTTGCAGCTGTAATCGCAGCAAAAGGTGGCACAACAAAGTATTAACGCAAGGGGGCTGAATAATTTTGCACGCCCCACTTTTCAGTTTTATTATTACAAAAAAAGTTTAAATGATCCAATAAATTTCGTTCCACTTCACAATTGTGACCCAATTGTTGTTGATTCTTCACCAAAAATGTAAAATGTTATATCTTGTCTATCTTTGTTTGAAGCCTAAAATGTGGCAAAAGGTTGAAAAGTTCCAGGGGGCCGAATACTTTCGCAAGGCACTGTAGGTGTTCACAATGCCCTATGAATTCGTACATTGACAGACATGTGAATGTCAATGAAGAGCTAAGATCATGTTGAGACAGCAAGGTCGATTTTTCTTTTTCCCCCACATGATTAGGATAATTTGGTTGGAGCTAGTATTGTGTTTATATATATATATATATATATATATATATATATATATGTGTGTGTGTATATGTATGTATGTATGTGTATGTATGTATGTATATATATATATATATATATATATATATATATATATATATAGTCTAATAGTAACACCCCTAGTAATTGGTTGAGGTGTTTGTGTTAAAGGGAACCTGTCACCTAAAACACGCCTCCAAAGCCACCCACATTACCTGACAGTAGCCAGCAGTAGATGATCTTCTTTCTCTTTTTCTAAAGATTATCTTCTTTCTCTTGTCAGCTTCGCCAAAATGTTGAAAAATTAAACTTTAATCCCTTCACACACTATGTAACAGCAGAGGCCTCCTCACTTCAAGTCAGGATAACCGCGCCCCCTTTCCCTGCCCCTTTGCCTCTGATTGACAGCCAAAAGGTTTTGGCTGTTCAGCAAAGCCGTCCGAAGGCTCTGCTCAACGTGCACAAGTCTTCAGCGAGCTTTGCTGTCGATCAGAGGCGAAGGGGGCGTGGTTATCCTGACTTGAAGCGAGGAGGCCGCTGCCCCCTTGACTTCAAGCTCTGCCGTTACATAGCGTGTGAAGGGATTAAAGTTTATTTTTCAACATTTTGGCGGAGCTGACAAGAGAAAGAAGATCATCTTTAGTAACATACTGCTGGCTGCTGTCAGGTAATGTGGGTGGCTTTGGAGGCGTGTTTTAAGGTGACAGGTTTAATATTTAATAATATTCTTACCGGTCAATAATATCCTTGATGGCCTAGAGGTTTCTAAGAAATTACATTTATCACTTAATGGCATTGCTAATAGTTTATTCTGTATACCATAGCAGCTTATAAACTATTATATCAGAAGTATATGTCTCCTCATGAACTCCATTCCTATAGAGATTAAGCTGAAGATCTTATCAGCTGTATTCAGGACCATAATCCCTGACAAGCAGAGCAGAGAGGAGGATGAGACAGCTCTTTACCTCAGTGTTGTGAAGTGACTTGTCCTCCTGTATGATTAGGACAGGTTTTGTTTGTACTAATAGGACGGCAGCTATTTTATTTCGCCTGATGATTGCTCCTCAGACAAAACAAGCCATTATAGCTAATGAAAGGTATTTGGGAATATATTTATAATAAAGTAATATATAAGTATTTTTATTTTCTTAATTCCTGGAGAATCCCTTTAAAGTCTATTTAAAAGGTCAAACATTGACTTATAGGATAGCTGCCTTATCTGGTGGCATAAGAGACAGAGCTTGGTAAGAGCTCATTTGCATCCTTTTTTTCCTAGAATTCCAGAGCATATATGGCCTATAAGTCTCCTCGTGCCGACCAAGGCACTCTGTCCCCAAGGAGAGAGAGTACCCCCAAACACTATATGACAAACTGTTGCCTTGTCTTGTACTTCAGCACTATTAACTTCCTATACATCCTTTTACACACACACAGTAATATATGTATTTGTTTGTTTAGCACTATAAATGAAAAAATGGTTTTATACTTTTACAGACTGTATTACGCATCTGGGACTGTTTATTCTATGAAGGATCAAAAATCCTTTTTCGAGTGGCCTTAACACTAATAAAGCAACATCAAGCTCACATTTTGGAAGCCAAAAATTTCCCAGATGTGTGTGACAAGTTTAAAGACATAACAAAAGGGACGTTTGTTACGGAATGTCATCTCTTCATGCAGGTAGGGGAAGAAATTTAGATAACTGTATATTTTTTGATTGTCCCCTTCTGTAAATTTTCAGAAGAATCAAAATAATAAAAAGACAGATATATGTGAAATAAGAAAAAAAAAAAAAAGCACCGTATTACTATAAACTTTATTTTTAAGGTGGTCTGTACAATATAGGCCTTATATACACCACAAAAACCTCACTAAATTCACTAAAGGCCCATACACGACAGTGATCAGCCGTGGAAACATGGTGGTCATTTATTAAGACTGGCCGTTTTAGACGCCAATCTTAATAACCCCTATAGCTGACGGTGGATCCTCCGAAGTTATGAAGAGGCACTGGTACGGCCACCACTGCTGGATTGGGTGGTTGTAACCATGGTAACGAGCAGCTTATAATGTGATGGAAAAATGAATGTAGCCAGCCAGGCAGTATGAACAATCACAATATATTAGTTAGTACCTTGTATTAACTTTCTCTACATAATGGATGCCACTTGCTGAAGTGAGACATCCCCTTTAACCCGATCCCGACCGCCCACTGTCTTTAGACGGCGGGCGGTGCGAGTCTCCAGTCTGTAGCGCCGTCTAAAGACGGCGCTGCAGAAAAGGGGTGTCAGGGAGCCCCCAGACGGACCAGCGGCAGGGGTCCGGCTGTGCCCAGTAGCCGGCCCCCTGCTGAATGCGCCAGAATTGGTGAAAACACCAATGCCGGCACATTAACCCTTCATGTGCCGCTGTCAGTGCTGACCGCGGCACATGAGGCGTGCGGCATGGTGCGCGGCTATTCAGGATGGCGAGCGGGGGCCATCGGGTCCCCGTGCTGCTGTGACGGGGACCCGATGGCTTAGATAGCATCCCGATGCCTTCCTTCGTGGCTGCTATCGTGGATGCTATCGTGCATCGTAGCTGCTATCCCTGCGAGCTTGTGCGATCCAGCCCCCTGGATCGCACAGGAAGCAGGCTGTAAGTGTATTATACTGAGTAATACTCTTACAGCCAATGCATTACAATACAAGAATATTGTAATGCATTGTAAAGGGGATCAGACCCCCAACAGTTAAATAAAGTGGAAAAAAAAGTTAAAAAATAAAGTTAAAAAAATAAATAATAAACGTTAAAAAAAAAAAAAGCCATTTTCCAAAAAAAGTAACAAAAAATTGTAAAAAAAAAAAGAAAGGTATACATATTAGATATCTCCGCATCCGTATCGACCGTCTCTATAAAAATATCACGTCATCCACCCCGCCAGGTGAACGCAGTATAAAAAAAAAAAAAAAAAAAAACTGAAAAAACTGTGCTAAAACAGACATTTTTTTTTGGTCACCTTCCCTTACAAAAAGTGTAATAGCAGGTGATCAAAAAGGCGTATTTAACCCAAAATGGTACCAATCAAACCGTCATCTTGTCCTGCAAAAATGATACCCTACCTGAGACAATCACCTGAAAAATAAAAAAAATATGGCATATTATATCAGAAAATAGCAACACAAAAAAAAAGATTTTATTCTGTTCAAAAATACATCTAATATGTAAAACTTTCCAAAAATAAAAATGTTAGACATATTGGGTATTGCCACATCCGTAACAACCTTCTCTATAAAAGTATTACATGAGATAGCCCCCTAGGTGAATGTTGTAAAAAATTTTTTTTTAAAAACTAAGCCAAAACAGCCATTTTTTTTTTCTCTTTTGCCTCACAAAAAGTGTAATAGCAGGCGATCAAAAAGGCGTATTTAACCCAAAATGGTACCAATCAAACCGTCATCTTGTCCCGCAAAAATTGATACCCTACCTAAGACAATCACCGAAAAAATTAAAAAAATATGGCTCTCTGAAAATGGCAACACATAAACAAGATTTAATTCTGTTCTAAAATGCATCTAATGTGTAACTTAACAATAATAAAAATGGTAGACATATTGGGTATCGCCGCGTTCGTAACAACCTGCTCTATAAAAATATCACATGACTTGCCCCCTCAGGTGAATGCTGTAAAAAAAAAATGCTAAAAAAACTATGCCAAAACAGCTATTTTTTTTCACCTTGACTCACAAAAAGAGTAATACCAAGCGATCAAAAAGGCGTATTTACCCCAAAATGGTACCAATGAAAACCTCACCTCATCCTGCACAAAATGAGCCCCCACATAAGACAATAACTCAAAAAAATAAAAATTAATGGCTCCTGCAAACCAATCCATCAAAATCTGTGTTGTAAAATCCATATGGCACTCCTTCTGTTCTGAGTCCTGCCATGTGCCCCCACATCAGTTTACAACCACATATGGGGTGTTGCCGTATTCAGGAGAAAATGGGTAACAAATTATGGGGTGCTTTTCTCCTGTTACCCCTTATGCAAATTAAAAAAATTGGGGCTAAAGCAACATTTTATTGGAAGAAATGAAACTTTTCATTTTCACAGCCAAGTGTTTCCAAATTCCGTAAAACGCTTAGGGGGTCAAAGTGGCCAGTACCGCCCTTAATATATTCATTGAAGGTTGTAGTTTCCAAAATGGGGTCACTCTTTGAGGGTTTCCACTGTACGGGTACGTCAGGGTCTCTCAATTACAAAATGGTGTCTAAAAACTATTCTAGCAAAATCTGCCTCCAAAATCTGTATGGCGCTCCTTTTCTTCTGACCACTGCCACAAACCCATAGAGACGTTTACCACCACATATGGGGTATTTCTGTAAACTGCAGAATCAGAGCAATGTATATTGAGGTTTAGTTTGCTGTTAACCCTTGCTGTGTTGCAAGAAAAAAATTATTAACATGAATAATCTACCAAAAAAGTGAAATTTTGAAATTTCACCTCCATTTTTCCTTTAATTCTTGTGGAACACCTCAAGGGTTAACAAAGTTTGTAACAGCAGTTTTTTATAATTTGAGGGGTGTAGTTTCTAAAATGGGGTCATTTATGGGGGGTTTCATTATGTAAGCCCCTCAAAATCCTCTTATCTGAATTGGTGCTTAAAAAAATGGTTTTGGAAAATTTGGTGAAAATTTGAAAAATGGCTTCTAAACTTCTAAGCCTTCTAACGTCCTAAAAAAGTAAAATGACATAAAATTATGCCAACATAAAGTAGACATATGGGGAATGTAAAATAATAACTATTTTTGGAGGTATTACTATTTATTTTGAAAGTAGAGAAATTGAAATTTGCTAATTTTTCCAAATTTTTTGTAAATTTGTTATTTTTTTTATAAATAAAAATGAAATATTTTGCCACAAATTTACTACTGTCATGAAGCACAATATGTGACGAGAAAACAATCTCAGAATGGCCTGGATAAGTAAAAGCGTTCCAAAGTTATTACCACATAAACTGACACATGTCAGATTAGCAAAAATGAGTCTGGTCACGAAGGTGCAAAATGGCCCGGTCATTAAGGGGTTAAAGCCAGATGTCATGGAGTCTGTTGTGAGAAACCCTTTCTTGGCTCACACTATTGCTTCTATCTGAAGTTTTAACGTTTTATGTGCACCCTTTGCCCTTCCCAAACAGACCTCTCTAATTAGGCTTTACACTGTGGCCTGATTGTATGGGAGCCAGATAGTGAAGGGGGAAACAAATGAAGGTTGTTTATTAAGAAATTTGCAAAATCTGAATTATGTTGTTGTGTTGTTGTGTGTATGTGGTTGTGTTTTTTTTTTTTTTTTTTTTTTTCCCCCAATAAAACAAAATAATGTTTCTCTTTCCAGAAAATCTTCACCGAACCTGGAAGTTTGTCAAGAAGTACAATTATTAAATTAAGAGAACTTTGTCGCGCACAGTTACTCACTCAGGAATAATGGAAAACTGACAACAACAACTGACACATTCCTTCAAAGTAATAATTGCACTGAATAACCCGTCCATGTCTGGCGCAGCATATTGTTACCAAGTATGTTGCAGTCTAGGCTGTGAACGGTTAGAGATTTCCCCCTAAAATGTAAAAAACGTATTTATTACCATATATTAGTGAATCAGGCGTTAGAGCAGCAGCCAAAGTGTAATTATTCAGTTTATTTTACTTAGACATGCTGTATTGACACTTTTTTTGTATACAATTGTACCTATTCTATTTTTTTCTAAAAGTCGTCACAGAACATGCAGCTATACTGGTTGTCACTTTTGAATATGCTTCCTAGAAACCAACAGCAAACTTATACTTTGGGAGTTATGGAAGTAGCATAACTTGTTCTGCTACGCTGTTGGTTTAGCTTCCACTCACTACGACGCCTGGGGCCTGCGTTTAGTACCAAATCCCCATAGAAATGTCGAGTTGGGACAACAAATTTGTGAATGTCCTTTAAATTGAAACATGGGCAAGCCTTGAAAATGTAGTAAAATAACCAAAGAATCACTACTTGCCCCTTTTCTCCCCTGCTTCGTCCAGCGTTGAGCCCTGTTCCTTCCCACTGCTGTTTGATTTCTCCTGGCTGTAGCAGTGATGCATCGGTGACATTCTGTGCACCCAGGTCACTGCTGCAGCCAATCACTGGCCTCAGCAGTGACATCCCGTATATTGCTGAGGCCAATTGGGTGTAGCGGTGACCTATGTGCTCAGAATGTCACCGATGCAACCAGGAAGATGACACTAGCAGCGGCTAGGATCAGAGCTCAGCAGTGGAAGTGGCAGGCAGAAAAGGGGGGTGACTACTGATTATTTTGTTATATTTACAGTGGCTGCCTATGTTTTTAACTCTGACAACCTCTTTAAGTACACCCAATTAACAAACCTTGTCTGTTGCTCTAGATTCTGATTTACTAATATACAGCCAGTTTTCACATTTTCACTGGAAATCTTTTTCACAGGACACTGACTGTTAGTACAGGCCATTGGCTTGCCTTTAAAGGGAACCTGTCATCTCCGAAACACCCTCTGAACTAGAATACGCGTTGTATAGTGTAAGTGATGCTGAATCCGAATATGTAAGTTTTATCTTCATACTCACTTCCATTCCGACGCTGTGCTCCCACAAACCAGCAGTAAAATGCATTGGGAGGACTCTTCTTTGTGTCCTCTCCATTATGTGAGTGAGGACTGGAGTCCAGTGAGTGCATTTTACTGCAGGTTTATGGGAGCACAGCGTCGGAATGGAAGGGAGTATGAAGATAAAACTTACATATTCGGATTCAGCATCACTTACACTATACACCGCTTACTGTAGTTCAGGGGGTGTTTCGGAGCTGACCGGTTCCCTTTAAGTACTTAAAGGCTATGGACTTTGTTTGGGGCAATTTTTTTCTATCATTGCATTCTGCTAATTTTGGGCTAAAAATATTTTTTTAAGTTGGTCTTTATTACAAATTTTCAATGTTTTTTCCTCTACAGCTTTAACTTTCACTATATCTACAGACTATTGCTCTCTGTTATACACTGAACCCATAAGGGAGCTGCTCTGATGGTTCAACCTTCGGCTTTTATCTGTACTTTCCTGGTGGCTCATAAACACTCATTATAGCTAAATTCTTACCAAACTGATAAGAATATGGCTTAAATGAGTGTTTAAGAGCTGTCAGTGAAGCACACATGGAGCCATCAGAGGAACTTCCTGGTGGATTCATTGTGAGGCACAGAGTTAAGGGCTCATGCACACGACCATATGTATTTTGCGGTCCGCAAAAAACAGAACGGACGCAGAACGAAAATGCGTTCATGTGCATGAGCCCTAAGTCTGTAGATGTAGTGAAAGCTGATGAGGAAAAAAATGCTACAAAATTTAAAGACCAATTGAAAAAAAATATTTTAAACCCAAAATGAGTGATAGAAAAATGCCCCCAAAGGTGTCCATGGCCATTAAACACTCCTTTTGTACTGTAATTGGTAGATACGACCAATCTTTATTATTATTACTTTTTTTTTTTTAATTTTTACAGAAGTAATACAGATGCAATTAAAATAAACCTGTATTGTATACACTACCGGTTAAATCAACTGTGTTTGTAATAAAATATTTATTACAACCTGTGACATTTTTACTTTACATGAAACGTATGAACAATTAATAATGGAATTCCCAAGCAGAAAGAGAATTTATGGTCGTAAATAAAATAAAATTACTGGTTGCTATGAGCAGTGCTAACAGAACAGTTGTAATCAATGACTGGGAAGTGGGGGATTATGGCGCCTGTGAGTGGGCACCATTTTTAAATACCCGACCACCAACCTAAACTTGCGTGAGGTGGTCAGGAAGGGGTTAAAAAAAAAAAGATAGAAAACCTTTATATGCACCGTATGGTTCCCACCAGGTTTATAGTCCCCTCAAGACAGAACATATTGGACATTTATCAAATAATGTCACAAGTTTGTTTGGCCGTACAAATCCCATGTGGCCAGTCTGTTTTCCCATGATTAATGTAAAAAATGAAAACCAGACCTCATATTGTACAAGACAATCTTTAACAAAACTATCGGCAGCCTTGTACCTCACATGGATTGAGGGAACTCCTTTCACATTCATTGCTCTGCTAGATGTATTTCAAGCAGGCAGCTCGGTGCACAGGGGCTGTCTTTTCTGCTGCAGCTCTGTCCGGTTGCAGTGGGGAAAAAAAGTATTTAGTCAGCCACCAATTGTGCAAGTTCTCCCACTTAAAAAGATGAGAGACCTGTAATTGACATCATAGGTAGACCTCAACTATTAGAGACAAAACGAGAAAACAAATCCAGAAAATCACATTGTCTGATTTTTAAAGAATTTTATTTGCAAATTATGGTGGAAAATAAGTATTTGGTCACCTACAAACAAGCAAGATTTCTGGCTCTCACAGACCTGTAACTTCTTCTTTAAGAGGCTCCTCTGTCCTCCACTCATTACCTGCAGTAATGGCACCTGTTTGAACTTGTTATCAGTATAAAAGACACCTGGCCACAACCTCAAACAGTCACACTCCAAACTTCACTATGGTGAAGACCAAAGAGCTGTCGAAGGACACCAGAAACAAAATTGTAGACCTGCACCAGGCTGGAAAGACTGAATCTGCAATGGGCAAGCAGCTTGGTGTGAAGAAATCAACTGTGGAAGCAATAATTAGAAAATGGAAGACATACAAGACCACTGATAATCTCCCTCGATCAGGGGCTCCATGCAAGATCTCACCCCGTGGGGTCAAAATGATCACAAGACCTGTGAGCAAAAATCCCAGAACCACACGGGGGGACCTAGTGAATGACCTGCAGAAAACTGGGACCAACGTAACAAAGGCTACTGTCAGTAACACACTACGCCGCCAGAGACTCAGATTCTGCAGTGCCAGATGTGTCCCCCTGCTTAGCCAGTACATATCTGGGCCCATCTGAAGTTTGCTAGAGAGCATTTGGATGTTCCAGAAGAGTATTGGGAGAATGTCATATGGTCAGATGAAACCAAAGTGGAACGATTTGGTAGAAACACAACTCGTCGTGTTTGGAGGAGAGTGAATGCTTAGTTGCATCCAAAGAACACCATACCTACTGTGAAGCATGGGGGTGGCAACATCATGCTTTGGGGCTGTTTCTCTGCAAAGGGACCAGGATGACTGATCCGTGTGCATGAAAGAATGAAGTGGGCCATGTATTCTTTAAAAATCAGACAATGTGATTTTCTGGATTTGTTTTCTCATTTTGTCTCTCATAGTTGAGGTCTATGTTGAGGTGATGTCAATGACTATCTTTTTAAGGGGGAATCTTGCACAATTGGTGGCTGACTAAATACTTTTTTTCCCCACTGTACAATGCGGACTGGATCCTGACCCATTCATTTGAATGGGTCTGTGTACATGAATGTCACTTTTCACGCATCATCTCTGTGTTCAGGAAAAATCACAGCATGTTTTCACCCAGCCCTGGAGTGAACAGATGAAATGTGTTTTCACTGATGGTTGCTAGATGTAGATTGTTATTATTCAGTTTTTCTTCACTTGCGTGAAAAACACACCCTGAATGGAATTGCAAACAAAAATGATTGAAATTGCATACAAAACCATCAGTTTTTTTTCTCTGAACAGATCCTGGTGCAATCTGTATCACTCGCGTGAAAGAGCTGTCACCGCTTCTAACACTAGATATAGCTGAAGGATGGAACCGAGCATATGCGTCCACCTCAGATAGGTGAACCGAGAAGGAAGGAAAAACAAACACCAAGTGGTGCTATATGGATATGGTTGCAGGGTGTTTGTTCTCTGATGTTTCTCGCCTGAAATTCCCAGTGCCCATCCATTCAATAAAGTAGAAAATATGACTTATCAGAGATGGCAACCCATTGCCAATCAGCAAAGGGCCAATTCTAATCTTTTCTGCTGATATAACTTCTTTAACAGAGGTGTAGTGACCATACGTCTGCTTCTGAGCTCCATGTGTGGTAGGGTTCGCTGAACTGTTGTTTTAGACATGTCTGGTAGCCCCCTTGTTTCTTTTTGACAGTGAGCTGCTCCCCTGTAGCATTTGCCTGTCCTCATGCACCTTCATAGCTGACATTCTGGTGCTCTGCAGTTTCCATGTTGCTTATTTACAGTGCTGCCATTTTTCCACTTATGATACACTTTCACCACAGTAGCACAGGAACAATTCACACCCTTGTCACAAAAGCCAATAATTTTTACAGTTAAGATATATTCAGTGGCTCACCAATCACAGGAGGTAGAATCAAGAGGTGCTTCTCACCCTCGATCCAACCACTAATCGTATAAAACCTAAATAATTAAAATAAATGTGGATGGAGCACACTCACAGGTGGGAATTAGGACAGTTATGATAATACAAAGCAATTGTATAATAATACGAAGTATTTATTATATCAGATTATTAAAAAAGTCCACTTGACATATAAAAATATGAGGAGATAAAAAATGAAAAAATATATAAATAAAAATAAAAATAAATATAAAAAAAAAAAAAATAAGAAATGTAAACAAATGGAAAAAGGGATAGTCCACAGATATTGTCCGCGATGGACTGAGGCAAATGATAATAAAAATGTTGTTAACAGCCCCTGTTAGAGGTATTCCTTTTTTGAAAGATATATATTGATAACAATGTTGCTTCCTTGCTGCAAAATATGTTGATGGTAATGTCACTTCAAAGGCAGGTAGGATATTTCCTGTGAGAGATCTTGTATAGATACCTTAATGTGGTTAAAGTCTGCTGATATTTGTTATTATTTGCTATTTGTAGCAAGAGTATAATATACAATGTATACGGTGAGGATTTCTCCTCAAAGATTACCGTTCTCCTGCAGCTGTGTTCGGATGTATGGAGCGCTGTAGCTGCTCCACTTACTTACAGTGTGTGGGCGCGCTCTTTCTTGTTGCGCTCGTGCTTCCCGTGGCGTCCCACGTGGAAGCGTATCTGGCTGGCAGGCATTCTCTGCTGGTTGGCGGCGTGATGTCCTTTTGTCTTGTAGATCTTTTCTAATCCTCCGGAGGTTATTTCTTTTATTAAGTATGCGTGTCAAAGGACACCAGAAGGCCTTGCTGTGACTGCAATATTGGGTCACTCGTAGGTGATGATTGTGGCGGACTTAAGGAATAATTTTTACAACTGATAAATTACCCCTTTTACCCATAACAGCAATTAGGGATATGCATGTAGACAGCCTATTGCACATCTTTTATACCCACCAAGCCAGCTTACAACACCACTTCTTTCATGAGCTACACACTGCTGGCGTCGAAAGTATGAACTCGTCATAATAATGTGATTTGACTCCAGAAGCTCACTATAAGTTATATTGTTCATTTTTGCTGATGAGAATAGCCATTTCTATTGATGGAAGTAATAGAAAAATCAGAATGCTTAAAAGGGTTTTTCCGAGATTTGAATACTGATGACCTATGCTCTGGATAGGTCATTAGTATCTGATCAGTGGGGGGCCAAGACCCCCCACCAATTAGTTATTTGAGAAGGCACTGGCAGCATTATCTGCTCTCAGCCACATTTATTTTAATAGGGCTGAGCTGCACCTGGGGGACGTGACCAATGAGTGTGTCGTCACTGGCCTAGGGAAAGCAGCAAGAAGGCCACGGTGCTACTGCAAACGCCACTGCATTCTCAAACAGCTGATTGGTGAGGGTTCCGGGAGTCGGACCCCCACCCATCAGATACTGATGACCCCTTTAAGTGAGCTATGAAGGTTTTTTTTTTTTGGGTGGAGACTAGCTCCCACAGACTGCACATGGTGAAAACAGAAGACTCTGCTCCTTAAAGGGGTTGTCCGCTTTTGTTATATTGATGTCCTGCTGGAACCCCCACCGATCAGCTGTGAAGAGCTGTGTTCTCTTCGCGATTTACCTTGCTGTCGACATTGCAGCGGTGAGCAGGTGTAATTACAACTATGCTATCTAATACACTTCAATGGGACAGCTCCTTCCTATTCAAGTAGATACTACAGAGCCATACTATTGAATTGAATGGGGTTGGAGGAGTTGTAATTATACCTGCTTGCTACTGAAACGATGACGGGGAGCAGGTGAACAGATAAGAAAACACAGTGGTAGTACGAGCACTGCATTCTCTTCAAACAGCTTATCAGGGAGGGTGCTGGCAGTTGGCCCCTTGCCAATCTGATATTGACGAGGACAGGTCATCAATATGACAAAAGCAGACAACAGAAAACAATAGTAAAAAGAGAGCTGGAGATGGGTCAGAACCAAGAACAGGTGGGACCTATCAGAAAGAGCCAGCAATGTACCTACTGGGTGGGAGTGGTGTCCCTAAATCAACTCGCTTGTATTATTGGGGGGCACAGAAGAAGACCATGGGACGTTATAGAACAGTACCATGGGGAGGTAACAAAAGACCAGAATAAAAGTAAGGCTGGCCATAAGGTCCCACATGGAAATGTGTGGGGAAGAATGCACAGGAAACCCTTACTAGGGTAGAAAGAGAGAAAGTGTAGAATACTCCATGTCTTTGGCTGGGCAGAAAAGAGGAAAGCTCAGTGAAACGAAGCCAATAGGCTTTAGAGACTTCAGAAGATCTGGATGGCACCACAGAATATCCACAAGAAGGATAAGCATTTCTGACTGAAAATGATGCCCGGAAGGTACATCTGGATATCAAGGACCACTCAACTGCGGCTGTAGCAGATCTATTCTCCCATAGAGACAATGAAGTAGGGGTGCCAAAAAATAAAAATAAACCCCAAACTACATGGCTTGCTGCACGCCCAAGAAAGAAAAGAACAATCTGACAGGACGATGATGAAGAAGTCCAGACTGGAAATCCAGGACAATATAGCGTGACAACAGGCCCAGTGAAAAACCGAGGTAAGTCTACAAAATAGAAATGGGTCTGTAGAATCCGGGTAAGTATTAGACCCGGTCAAACCAAGCAACAGGTGGACCTAGACAAATCCTTAACAAATGTGTACTTACCAGGAAGGGATATTTCAACATAGGAAAAACTTGGTAATCTGGAAGGAATCAACTAGGCAGATGTCAGTGGATGGGTCCTGGAGGTAGATTATGAAACATCTGTGGGCAGATTTGTAAGAGAAAAATGGCGGGTAGCTATTCCCTTTGTGAAAGACCAGCACGAGAAGAGGATGAAAATAATGGAATATAGTCACTCATCAAGAGAGAGATAAGTGACAGTAAAGGGAGATCAAAAGCCACAATGGGAACATAGCAGTTGTAGTGACCTAAAATCCAGCAAAAGCAAATGGGGAGTAGTAATATCCCAGCCATGCAGTCGAGAGGATTGCAGCATAAGAATGTGGCCACCCCAACCCCAGAGATACTGGACCCAAAACAATACCATGACTGACACTAAACAGGCTGAAGCAGCCTAAAACACATAAGAGATCACATATGCTCATCAGGAATATCTAGAGATGTCACTAAGTACACTCATGAAAGCATATCCAAAGTTAAAAACCGCTGCGCACAACTTTTCTAAAAAAAAAAATAAAAGCTTCCTAAGGAGAATGGCAGTGTGGTAGGCAGATGCACACAGAGTTGCAGGGGCTTGTTGTGAGTACTCTAACAAGGGAGGAAAGATGCTGCCTGATACTCCACAGAAAAAAAAAAAAGCCTGGGCCGGGCAGACCAGACCCAATAGTAAGCTGAAGAAATATACCTTAGTGATAGGTAGAGGTGATACCAATGTCAGAAACATCGGAGGTGTGTCAACTCATCAGAAACTATCTACCGCCATAGCATAACAACTCTGGAGGGGGAGAAAGTGGTTATCAGAAGAATGCACAAAGTGGCCACAGGGAGTGTGATGCTGATGCCCATAGCCACAAAAGTAGAAAAAAAACTGGTCATATAGAGAATATAGTGTTAAGTAGGCAGAAAGAGTATCTGGGGGAGTGCAACTACTCGTCTTATGGAAGAGGAAAAGTAGAGAGGGTGTTGCATCTCAGCAACGAATCAGCTACTAGCAGTGACAACAAGGGACAGCAAACGGCTCTGTCCAGTGACGGGAGTAATGTATTGACTCACAGCATGTGCAATGAATAGGTATGTCTGCTACAGAAGGACATGTCAGAGCCATTACTCAATCTCCTAGAGAGGCAGTGATAATGCTGTCACAGCATAAATTGTGAGTGCCAATCCCCCACCTGTGAAGGAAACAATGCAGTAGACAAGTGCCATAGAAACCAGAAAGTTATGCCAAACTCGTGTTGTAGATTATAACAAACTCGTAGAAGTGCAGACCAGAAGTGAGGAGATTCATCAGATACAGCATCGCATGCTATTGCAAATACCTAGGCTGTTGATTAAAGGAATGCAGATGACCAATGCCAGCATAAATACAACACCTGTTGCAGCTACATCATTCATTGGTAGCATAAAATGAGCAAGAGATCCACCTGACAAGGAAATGTAGATACAATGATCACACCTAGTACTAGCATGAGCTCTACTGACAGAACGAGGAATGCAGTAGAAGCTACAGCATGCAAAGCCAGGGCTGATACATGGTGTGGAGTAGAAAGGATTGTGGTAGCAACTACAGATCCAAAGCTCAGTGCAAATGCGTCATGTAAGGAAGGAGGAGTCCTTTCTGCATAACGGAAACCAGGACGGATCCGTTATGCTCCCATAGACTTCTATTATGATGGAATGCCTCTAAAGGTGTCCCTTTTGTACTCAGTCTTAAGTATTATGTTATTTTCTGATACAACCATGTTATAACGGAAAATAATAAAGTGAGGTTCAGGTTCCCATTGAATTGGGGTTCGGGATTGGGTCCTGAACCCAGACTTTGACCTGAAGTTCGCCCTAACCTGGCAAACCCGAGCTTCCACGGGTTTGCTCATCCCTAATGGTATATAGTTCTAATGTAAATACTCCACCTGAGAAGGGGACTATACAGTAGTAGCCACAGTATCTAGTGCTAGTGCAAATACTCCACCTGAGAAGGTGAGAGATGGCAGTGGATATAGTATTCAGTCAGTGTAATACTTGACCCGCTGACTGGGTTAATGTGGTAGTAACCACACTACTCTGTTCTAGTGCAGATGCTCCACCGATTGAAGGTGCCAATGACTAACATTTTAATGTCGTTTCCCACAAGGATAAGGCACAAGAAAAGTTGCGTTGTGGGGTAACACTCTGGGAAGACAGAGGCCGCCATGTTGGTGCTTAACACCAACACACAAAGGGGGTCCTTTATTAAAACCGTCATCTAAAACACGATGGTCAGCCTATGACAGGCATTCCCAGAAGCGAGAAGCAACGACTGCGCCAGGAGTGACCCTACTGCTAGGAAATGGCACTGGCGGGCCTTGGAGGGAGAGAGGTGGAGGGGCTGCAGGCTCTAGGGGAAATAAAGAGGAAGAAATCCAGGCCAGAGGGGGACTGAGGAGGATGGGAAGAGTGGAATGGGGTGGTGAAGTGGAGAGAGGGTGATGGTGAAGGGACAGAGGGGGTTACACTCACCCCCCTTCTGGGTACCAGCAGGGTTACCTCTGCAGCCACTAGCAGCTAAGTGGTAGGAGGCTGGATTGGAGGGCTGCAGAAATGCAGGTGACCCCATGGCTGGCGGGATGCAGGAGAGCTGGGCTGCCCTGGTCCACTTGGGGGAGGTCGATCGGTGAGGGGAACCCATACCAGACTTCTTCCTATGGTAAACAGAGCAGCGAGGCGTCTGTTTCCCATAACCAAAGAGGAAAAAGGTAAAATAATAAACCAAAATAAGAGAAAATGACAGAAGGTGCCCTGCAAAGCATGGAGGTCTACCTCCTACGGACACTAAGCTAAAAACTGATTAGCTCAGTGTCTGCAGGAGGGGTATAGCTGAGAGGAGCTAACACTTTTTTTTGCTTAGTGTCACCTTCCTAGTGGCAGCAGCTATACCCAAGGTTTTCTGTGTCCCCCAATGATACAAGCGAGAAACAAAAGAAAAAATTGAACGTACTACTTTTCGATGTAATCTCCCTTGACTTCAATACACTTATTCCATTTCACCTCCTGTGATCAGATGCCCTCAGAATAGGAGACTTCTTGCTGCTGCAGGAACCCTCTTACTGCCTCTTTGACTGCATTATCATCGGAAATCATCGCTCACGCAGGAATTTCTTCAGGTTCCGAAAGAGAAAGTAATCACTGGGAGCAAGGTCTGGACTGTAGGGTAGATGGTTAAGGTCCATGAAGTCACAATCCCTTAGAGCAGCTTGTGATTTTAGAGAATTGTGAGCTGGCGCATTGTCGTGAAGCAGCAACACAACTACCGACAACTTCCCACGGTGTTTCTCTTTGATTTCCTCACATAATGCCTTCATTGTTGAAGCATAGGTGTCTCCAGTAATTGTCTTGTGTGGCATGAATTCTAGTAAAAAGCATTCTGTATCCACCCCTCTTCCCCCCCCCAAAAAAAAAAAAAAAAAAAAAACCTTTTGCCATGATCTTTCAAGCTGACTACTGCACACAAAATTTCTTTGGAGTTGGTGACCCCTTGTGCTTCCATTGCATGGACTCTAGTTTGGTCCCAGGATCATGGTAGTGGACCCTTATTTCATCACCCATAACAATAGAAGCCTCCTGGATTTTCACTCAGCATGTCTAAATTCTCGGCTAAATTGCTGGCGACAAGTTTTTGGCTCAGGCGTCAACATTCGTGGCAACCACTGGTAACTAACTTTTGACATGAAAAGTCATGACCTATAACACTTTGACCTGACTATCTTCCACAATCATGGCTTCCCCTTTTGGGCACATATCTACTGAGGATGTTTCAACAGGTCGCCCTAAACAGGGGTCATCTTCCGTTGAATCCCTACCCCATTTAAACTGCTTGGCCCTTCTTCATCACCATATGCAGCAATGATCCTTTCATGGATTTATTTAGGCCTCTTTTATTCCATTGTAAGGAATTTAATCATGAAACAAGGCTCCAAATCCAAATATATCAGAAACATATATTTGTTTTTCTGGCACATGGACTGCAGAGCTCTGCACCTCTTAATAAAAATTGAGCTGAAGTAAGATGCGCCAAATTTGTTAAGCCGTATCAAACACCAGTGCTAATAAATCCCCTCTGGGTGTTGGTCATATTCACCTGACATTCCCCTTAATTTATGAAAGCATTCTGACAGTCTAGGGCTACACTGCAACACTGGTCGGACATCAGCTGTCACAGCCATGATCACAGAGCAGTGATGATCTTATAGAAATTAATGGGATTGCAACAAGAGTCGCAAAAGAAAAAACAGCAGTGTCGGATTTCCTGAGACTCACACTGCAATCCCATTAACTTCTATGGGATCACCACTAATCTGTGATCCTGGCCGTGGCCAGTGTCGCCATCTAGCTCTAGCCTTAGCAGGCCCCTGTAAGGCGCCTCACATTAGTTGTAGCTATAGGTCGGGAAATTTTCCAAAGCAAACCTCTGCCCACAGGCTCCCGTGTTGCCGATTTTCTGTGAAACAAAGATTTTACAATTTCTTAGGCTTAATTAAACTTTCAAAATTCTATTTTGTTTACGCCCAAGAGTGTCACGGATTTCTAATACTGTACTATCATTAAAAACTTACTAGTAATCACAAGCATACTTTTATTTTTAGATGCAGGAAGAACTCCCATAAAAGAAAATTAAAGAAGGCACATGTAAAGAAAAAAAAAAAAATCTTTTATTAGCATTGTTAAGGCAATGCAAACATTTCTTAAGAGTACAACCCCGACCAGGCATCAAGCAAGGCATTCTGCATTTACATATCTATACTGTACACATGTGCAGAAAAATCATCCAATGTCAAACCAAAGAGACAAAATACCATATCCATTTTCCTTTCCTTTTAGAAAATTAATAGCTCTGAAAAAGCAGAGCCTCCAGAACAGCAAACAAGATTTAAAAGAAGTGAAATAGTGCATTGTTAATGCCCTGCGTGGCATTTCTCTTTTATTTAGCTGGCAGAGAAAATTATGATCACTGAAACAAAAACAAACCAAAAAAACAAAAAGCACTACAACTGTAACTTTTAGATAGATGTAAGTCATTCAGCTTTAAATCACAACCGCAGGATGATCTGCAATACTTAGTAAATGTAGTAATGAACAATTTCCCTTTGTGTATGAAGAGCTTAATTAAGTAAGAAGGACGCAGAAGTGGCGCATTCAACTTAGGAACTTTTTTTGGCGCCATTTAAAAGAAATTTGTTTCTCCTATTGTGATGACAACGGATTTCCCATGGAGAAACAAAATTTAGACTCGTTATTTCCGTACATGATACTCAGTGCATAGTCAGTATATGCCTTTTAAATGGTAGTTCACATTAAAATAGCAGAAATATCGTAAGAAGCAATTTGCGTGAAATCTTTCCCACACAATGGAATCTCCCTAATCAGACCCGTTGGCTCACTGTAATTCTGTACTGAGCTAGTGGTAAAATTTACAGGATATAAGATGTCGCAATTATATTGTTTGATATCCAGCGTGACTTCTCTTTCTGCCGACGAGATAGGCAATGAGCACAATTAGAACAAGTCCAGCAAGTGCCGCCCCGACGATAATGGGAACCAACATACCGTTCTGATCCGCTGCACACTCCACAACTACAAGAGAAGACATAAAATTACTTTATGTGAAACCCTGCAAATATTACTGTCAAGTGTTTGTCCATAGCGGTTTCTGAAAACCTGTGAATACCACATCAGACAACAGTAACTTCCCATTCTTCACATCCTCACATACAACAATCTACAAAAACAGCAGCCAACATGTCAAAGAACCGAGAAGCAATGACTGGTAACTGGGTCTTGGGGCATCCAATAAGACAGCTCACAGTAAGATTAATGGCTCATAAAATATTAAAGGGTCACAGAGTTTTCCAAAAACTTGATATGTCAGAGACACCAAGTTTAATTGTGAGGGTCCAAGCACTGAGGACTCCCCCAGCTCATTAGGAGGAGGAGAGAAAAGTGCTCATGTAGCACGCTCTCTCCCTTCACTGCAGGAGAGGAAGCAAGTCAGACTCAATAAGAAGTCTATGAGTCCACCTCTATTTGGTCTCCTGAAGGGAGGAAAGAGCACAAAACTATGCAAGTGCCTCCCTCTCCTCCTTCTAGGGATCAATGGGAGTCTCAGCGTTTGGACCCCCACCGATCAAAACTGTTAATATGTCTCTATAACGTATCAAAGGCTTTCTGAAAACTCAGTGAACCTTTAATCTTAGTTGGAATTTGAATTGATTGAAACAGCAGAACGTTGAATGCTGGTACTAGTAGTGGGTGCAGGACCATACGCCAAGACGAGACCAACAAAAAAAAAAAAAAAAAAAAAAAAAAAAAAAAAAAAAAAAAAAAAACAGTGGCACTCCAAAATCATAATATTACATCAAGTTTGTAGCGACTCATTGGAACTATTTTTAAGCTTGAAAATGACTCCATTTTGGGGAATAAATCTTGCATGTCTCACTAAATATTTTGGAGTGCTGCTTATCATTCCCTTTGTGGGTTGGTATTTGTATTGTTGTTTTTCACTTGTTTCTAAGCCATTTTGTTGGGTTTTTTTTTGTATACAGAACTGTTATACGCATTGAAGTCACTAGGGGGCGCTCATGATACAATGATACGTGCCTGCTCTCCATATAAACAAGATGGTTTCTAAAGTTCAGTGGCTCACAAGGTCTAGGCAGTTAAAAACACTGCTATCCCAACGTGTTTCACAGTGCACATAGAGTAATCTCTTTATGGCAAAACAGACTTTTTAATAAACCTATAATTAGATGTACAATACGCATTTTCTTCTTACCAGGTCCAAATTTGTTGTCATCTATATTAAATGCCTGAACCTGAAGGTTGTAAGTGTCGATATATAACTTGTCAGTAATCTGGAGGGTCTGCTTAGCGTTGCATTTGTAGGACTTGTGTGTCGTAGTCTGCAGGAAGGAGACGCTGCCACTATCTGCATTAATGTTGGGATCTACAGAAACAGACAACATACAGTTAAATTCTATAGACGCATTAAAAAGCCTGAAAAGTTCTTTAAATCTGCTCGAAAAGAAAGACGGACTGAATCGTTATGGCAAGGGAATCACCTTTTGCATCTGGGACAGTTGTGTTGACATGGACGTGACCAAGATAAAATTTATTTTCTGTGTCATTCTGAAAAAGACAAAAAAAAAAAAGTGATGCGGTGAATCCTCTCGCACTAGTGCATGCTGTGTGCGCATTCAATGAAGATTTTTCACTGCAGAGCTGGCCTGCGTTACTATTGGATTCTGCTTAGTCCTTTGTGTAGCAACGCATGAAATCTGCGGCAGGAAGGGTAGGCTGCAAATTTGTAAATCTGAAGCACACACACTCAATTCCAGGCACATGAACAGCGCTGCACAATAGTACCATGTGGCTGGGTGTTGGTATGGTATTCCACAATAATACGCTACACACGGCCCTAGGCTTACCAGAGTGAAGTTGAACAGGAGGTAGACTTGGTCATATGAAAGGATCAGTGTTGCATAAGTCGTTGAGCAGTTTCCATCAGACTTGACTTGCTTTGGATCAATATTAAACTTATAAGAAGTATCCTAAGGAAAAAAAAATAAAAAAATAGATAATAGACTAGTATGTCATGGGGTGAGGAAAAATCAGCAACAGGTAAAGGTGTTATCCCAGAGACCAGTATATTGACATGTCACTGGGTAAACTAATGCAGCGTCACACCAGCACTATATCCCCATCATTCTCTGACTCACTGGAACAACACAATAAGGGCGCATTCACACGACTGCATGTATTTTGCGGCCCACGAAAAAATATGGGTGACATCTCTGACGTCCGTGTTGCATCTGGTTTTTGGGGAATTACTGAAAAAATGCTTATTCTTGTCAGCAACGGACAATAGGACATGTTCTATCCATCTAAAATACGGTCTTGTGAATGGGGCCTAGGTGATGGAGTAACATGGGAGTCCCTTTAAGTCATTAGTGGGAATCCTCCATCAGCTTCGCTCCACACACCCTCAGACCAGGATGGACGCAGAGGAGAGGTGGCCGTGCGTGTTTTGTCCCTCTCCGGTAAGGCTACTTCTACACTAGCGGCAGTCCGGATCCGGCAGGTGAAGGGTGGTAGGGCAGGTACCGCATTCCAGCCCCACACAGGTCACACAGTACCATATACATACACACATACTCCAGGCAGGCAGGCCGCACATCTTCACGCCCAGGAGGCGCGCCGCTATGACGATTCCCCACAGCACCCTCTGCTGGGCGCTGTAGGGAATCGTCATAGCTGCGCGCCTCCTGGGCGTGAAGACGTGCGACCTGCCTGCCTGGAGTATGTAAGTATGTATGTGTTGAAAGTCAATGGAGGGCGGATCCGTTTACCATTGTGGTCACACCAAACGGATCCGTCCCCACTGACTTGCGGATCCGTCTTGGTGCGGATGCCTGGACCGGAGAGAAAACCGCAGCATGCTGCGGTTTGTTCTCCGGTCTGAAGACTGAACGTTTTCAGGAGCATTCCGTTGTCTTCAGTTCAGTTTTGTCCCCATTGACAATGAATGGGGACAAAACAGAAGCGTTTTTTTTTTTTTTTTTCGGTATTGAGCCCCTATGATGGAACTCAATACCGGAATTTAAAAACGCTAGTGTGAAAGTAGCCTAAAATGAATGAACGAACAAGTAGGTTTCAGCAATGCTGACAGAAAGCTCATGTGCGGCACCCTCCCTGAAGACAGCATGAACACAAGACATAAAACCGCCAACTAATGCCCAGCAAGACAAGACACCACTGGAAAAACCACAAACCTTGTCATCCTTTTTCTTGTAGGTGATGTTTAGCTGCAAACCCATGCTAGCCAATATACAAGCTGCCCCAGAAGTTGTATTAACTCTATATTCTCCAGTACTGGGTGTTGTGGGGTTAACTGGTCCAGTCGTTGGTAGGGCAGTAGTTGGTGCGGAAGTAGGGGTAGAATCTTCTTTGCAAATAGTAGCTATAGGAATATATACGACATGCTGTTATTAGACATACATTTAGATTACATAACACATGAGTTCTGCAGGGGAGATTTATCAAATCTGGGGTGAAGGAAAACTGGCTTAGTTGGCCATAGCAACCAGTCACCTTTCATTTTTTACATATCTTTTGGAAAATGAAAGATGTAATCTGATTGGTTTCTATGGGAATCTAAGTCCTTTATATCAGTTTTGATTAATCTCCCCCAAAGTGTTCTGCTCCAAAGACGCCCGGCAGTGTCAATAGTCTGTTTTCCTGTGACTGATGGAAGAACTGCGTCTATGTAAGAGATTGAAACGGAGCCTGGACTATACATCTCCCCTAGTTTACCATCCCTAGCAACTTCTAAGGAGTTAATGCAGTAAGTAATTTATCAGAGGGCCTTTACATTGCTGCTCCTCTGTTATTCCTCATGGAAGTATGATTAAAATGACAACTTGGCATTAACATACCCCCTTATCAACAGGGTGTCCTCCTACACAATATGGCACCATCAGGCCAGCGTCACAGTGTTTGGGGACACACTATTGACAAGTAAAATAGCAACAGACAGCTGTCAATTTAATCATGCACTTCCAGGAGGAATATCAAAGGAAGCGCACAACACATTTCTAATGAAAGAACTGAAGACGCGTTATATGGGGAAAACAAGTATTTACTAAAACACACCTGTTGGGAGAGCCGACAGATCCTCTTTACATGACGTACTCTACCATACAACGCCTGAAGCCATAGCACTCAGTGTGTGGAGAGCCGACATCCTCTTTACATGGCGTACTCTACCGTACAATGCCTGAAGCCATAGCACTCAGTGTGTGGAGAGCAGACAGATCCTCTTTACATGACGTACTCTACCATACAACGCCTGAAGCCATAGCACTCAGTGTGTGGAGAGCAGACAGATCCTCTTTACATGACGTACTCTACTGTACAACGCCTGAAGCCATAGCACTCAGTGTGTGGAGAGCAGACAGATCCTCTTTACATGACGTACTCTACTGTACAACGCCTGAAGCCATAGCACTCAGTGTGTGGAGAGCCAACAGATCCTCTTTACATGGCGTACTCTACTGTACAATGCCTGAAGCCATAGCACTCAGTGTGTGGAGAGCCAACAGATCCTCTTTACATGGCGTACTCTACTGTACAATGCCTGAAGCCATAGCACTCAGCGTGTGGAGAGCCAACAGATCCTCTTTACATGGCGTACTCTACTGTACAACGCCTGAAGCCATAGCACTCAGTGTGTGGAGAGCCGACATCCTCTTTACATGGCGTACTCTACTGTACAACGCCTGAAGCCATAGCACTCAGTGTGTGGAGAGCCGACAGATCCTCTTTACATGGCGTACTCTACCGTACAACGCCTGAAGCCATAGCACTCAGTGTGTGGAGAGCAGACAGATCCTCTTTACATGACGTACTCTACTGTACAACGCCTGAAGCCATAGCACTCAGTGTGTGGAGAGCAGACAGATCCTCTTTACATGGCGTACTCTACCGTACAACACCTGAAGCCATAGCACTCAGTGTGTGGAGAGCAGACAGATCCTCTTTACATGACGTACTCTACTGTACAACGCCTGAAGCCATAGCACTCAGACTATCTCATCTCACCTTAGTAATGGCGAGATGAGACAACCCCATGTCCCCAATGTACACTAGGCCTTAAAACTGGTGATGTAACATCACATGGCCACGTCCATCAGCTGCCACAGAACATTATGTCACTCTTGTCATAGCACCACCGAGACCCATAATGCCCGGTGAGAACCTGCATGGGACAGGAGACTATTAAAGGGGTTGTCTGGTCCTTTTACATTGATGGCTTATCCTTAATATCCGATTAATGGGGTCAGACAGCTCACATCCCCGCTCTGCAGTAACTGTCGGAAGATGACACCAGAACTACAGCACTGCCCACCGTGTACAGAGCTATTACTGCAGCAATAGGGGACAGCTCCATTCACTACACACAATAGATAGCGCTGATTGGTGGGAGTGTGTGGTGTCATACCCACACCAGATATAGACTGCTTGTCCCTAATATAAAAGTTCCTAAAACCCCTGGTTTTCCTGTTTGTTACAGGTATCTGCCATTTTAGAGAAATGTATGCATCTGTGATGAAGCCTTTAAGACAAGAATCTGCCCAGTTCTAGTAAAAGACAGTAAACTGACTCTTCCGTACCATTTGCACTGTAATTGTTGCCATTTACATAAGCTTCCAGTTTAACGTTATGAAAGGTTGCATTTACACTGCTCATAATGATGAGGTGTGGGCTGGCGCACTGGTAAGACTGGTTGGTTTTAGCAGAGATTTCCGTTTGGCTGGAGGACGCTTGCTTGGTAACTGGAATATAAAGAACATACAAAGTATAAGACAAGACATTTCTACTCTCCTTAATGCAGTGACATCTAATAATACTCACCGTTATCAGCAGAACCTGGGAAGAGGCTCGCGTCTGAAAGGTTGTAACTAAACGTCAGGTTATTAACCTGGTATTGTGCATCAGATTTAGTAAAATGTATGCTGAGGGAGTGGCCGGATCCAAATGCAATGGCCAAAAGCGGTCCTGTGTCATTCACTGTGCTGCAAGTACTTATGCTGCCGACTGCTGTACTGTTGCTAGGTAAGGAAAACTGGACTGTACTCTGAAAAATAAAAAAATGTAATATTTCACAACTGTGTTACTCCATAGATGTCCAATACAGATGAATTGTAGTCACGACTTAGTATTTGGCGTCTGCACAAATGGATTTTAAACAAAGCTGTCAATATGTCATTGAGGTGTAGAATGTCAGTTTTAATACAAGGGCTTTTATTAAAATATTGCATCCACTGTGTACATAGTCCCTCCATTTTCACTTACCTCTCCAGGTCACAGTTCCCGCTCACTGGTTTTCTACGGGCTCATGCGCGCACTACGTCATGGCACTGTACGCAGTCAGGACAGTGCAGCGCAGGCACACTGGCCTCCTGCACACTAGTGAGGGCTCCCATAATGGAAGTGCTCACTAGTATTTGCTTTATAATATGCACCTTATAAGATACGCTAATTGGCGGTGAACTACTGGTAAGAAAGGCGGGGCTGCTTGGGGGCCCTGTCACAATTGCGACCGCTGCAATCCCTATAGCTATGACACTGGTCACCCCTGTATGAAGTCTGGAAACCACTCGGAATTTCCTCCTTTTACCGTCTTTAGCTTTGTCTTCAATAAGTGAAAAGCATACTCAATCAGGCGAGAATATTCCATTTCTTTGGTATGTTTTGGGACATTATCCATCGTTCTGTGAAGCTCGGTCCTGTCAGTTTTGAGGCATTTGATGGAATGTGAGCAGAAAGTAAAGCTTTATGGAAGAATGACCACATTGCCCGGCCTTTATATAATTTCCTTAGAATATATATTATCCCAGACATCTTTACATTCACTTACTGTAGATTTTCCAATCAGATCCACTGGAAGTTCATTCCAAGCATCTACCACTCCTTCAGTAAAATAATATTTTATGAAAAAGCTTCAGATCTTTCCCCTTTTCATTTCAGATTATGTCCCCTTGTGTTAGATTCTTATACTCTATAGAAGCGTGACGTCATATCCGTCATCACGGACACCACTGCAGCCATTCACTGGCCTCAGCACTCACGAGCACTCGGTTATTTTCAGAAATCCCACAGAGATTAATGGGAGGAGCAGGAGAGGAGCCTTCTGGTGATCGGCGGGGGTGCAGGTGATATTATTGCTTATCCTGTGGATATGGGATAACTTCCTACAACTGTAACACCCTTTAAGTGGCTTCTTCCCCTATAGACTAAGCGCAGTAAAACTGCAGGGGGAGTCGGACAACTCTTTTTAAGAAGAGCTCCCGACAAAATTTTATTCCATGCCCTGCTAGAAATGTACATTATATAATCTGTAGTGAATGTCATTTTCTTACCAGTGTCTGAATTTTTGACTTATATCATCTTGAAGTTTCTTATCTGTGTCATGTGACCAGCAATTAGACCCACCAACTCACACATAGACTTATGTGTGAACAGGAAGTCTAATTCTCTATGTATTCCTATGAGAGTGAAAGTGAGGCTCCCATAGGAATGAATAGAGCAGTTACTGGCTTTCTGTCCTGGGTCAGTTGGAGGTCAGGGAGTTGGTCACATGACCCAGCTACAATAAGAAGAGAGGTTATTACTCACAGAAACAGTCACTGATAAGAAAATGACAATCACTACAGATTATATCATGCATCTTTCTAACAGGTCAGAGAATAAAATTTTTTGCAGGAGTTCTTCTTTAAGGGAGGTTCTCCATTAAAAACAATTGTCACCTATGAACAAGTCTCGGCTGTGAATGCATGACCACAGTTTCAACCTCCAAGTGAATGGAGTGGGGACCACACATGCTCATTGCTGCTTAATTAACACAAGTTGGACACCCAGTGGTCACCTATCCGGCAGAGGGGTCATTAATGTTGCTAATGGTATACCCCTCCTTGCTAAATCTGGAAATGAAGATTAAAAGTATTTCCTGTAGCTTCTTGTAGAAATTTCACACAGGGGTTAAGGTCCTGAGGATTTCTGTGGAGGAGCTCTATTCACACATCAGCATCATTGTTGCACTCGCTTGGCGCTACAAACTGCATTTACACTGACCAAGTATCATTCCCGCTGATCGGGAAGGAAAGCATAATTTAAAAAAATAAAAATTTGTTATATTTGTTATCATTTCTCACATTATGATGAGAATAGGAGGCAGAATCAAAGAACGGGAGGTATTTAGGGAGTAGTCTCTAGTTTGGTTTTTTTACATTTAGCTTACTTTGAGTGCCATGGTTTATACAACTAGCACATCACCAGCTAAATATGATATCTGATCCGTCCATACCTGTACATTATAATCTTACGTGGTATGAAAGTGAGCAAAGTATAACTAAGGTCACTTCTAGTGGAAATTTACAGATCATGTCACATCATCTGCAGGAGGAAAACATCAGAAGACATTACCTCCTTGTCACCCTTCTTGTATTCAACGGTGAAATTAATGGAGAGGTCCGCCAATATGCAGGTCTTATTACTGTCATCTTTCACTTCAAAATGCACAGAGAACCCAGACTGGAAAATACCTAAAGAAAAGAACAAAGTCACATGAAATAGAAAGTGGAAATCCAGGATGTCAGCGCGACTTGGCTTAAATGTATGCCCTCACCCGCCTCAGAATATAATGCGGCATGAAGCGTCTCCCCCTTGGACATGCAAAATCTTGTGTAAAGCTCCACTCTCTCCTTTATATTCTACACATGAGGATAATGCAGGCTGGAGGGGTCCTCACAACAGTTCTCAGTCTCCTATGGACTTTCATTTCTCCTTGTACTTAAGAAACTCTTATCAACTGAATGAAGCAGAAATAAAAAGGAAATCCCAGCAACTGGACAGATCTAGAAAAACTTATGTAACGGCTCATACATACCGAAACATCTCTGAATCCCAGACCGGTTTCACATTAGCATAGTACAGGAGCATTTCTGCACTTGTGTTACGTTTCAGTTTCCCAACATGACTGCGGGTCTGCTGATCCTTAGGGTCCACTCACACGTCAGTATTTTGTAATCCGCATCCGTTCCCCAAATTTGTGGAATGGAATACGGACCCATTCATTTCTATGGCCATGCAAAAAATGCGGACAGCACTGTGCTGTCTGCATCCGTTGTCCCGCTCCATAAAAAAATATATAGCTTGTCCTTCCATTGTCCGCAAAATGCGGCCTGTGGTCCCATTGTAGTCAATGGGTCCTCAAAAATGCGGCTGACATGCAGAATGCATCAATATGTCATCCGTTTCCAGGAAAGAGAAATAAAAACACATTTTTTTAGTACCCTAGTAACATATATTGCTCCTTCTGTTTCTTTTTTTTTGGTGGAAAAACGGAACGGATGCACAATTGGCTTTTATTTTATGCTAATAAGGCAATGCAGCGGGGTTTACATGCTGCGATGGCGGCTGTTAAACACAGCCAGCCATCCACAGTAAAGGCCTCGGGGGGAGCCGTGCCCCCCCCATAATGGCGATCACTGTGATTGGCTAGTCTGTTCAGACTAGCCAATCACAGGATACGGGGGCTGGCTGTAAGGATCTGATCCCCCGCAGTCCGAGACTGCGGGGGATCAGATCCTGTAAAGGTAATCCAAAAGTGCCCCGGCCTGGGTGCCCCCGAAACTGTATTTTTCATTTAAACCCCCCCCCTCAATTTCCAGGATGGCCAAGCGGTTGAAGCAGACACTCTGCTTCAAACGACCGGCATCGCTGCTGGCAGCGACGTCGGCCGTTTAACCCCTTCCATGCCGCGGTCCATAAGGACCACGGCATGGAAGGGTTAACAGGGAGGGCGCTCCCTCCCTCTCCCATCGGGCGCTGCTCTGTTGTGGCAGCGTCCCGATGGTTACCATGGCAACCGGACGCTTTCGTCCAGCTTGCCATGGTAGAGGTAAGCCTGTTCAAGCTCCTGCTAAAGCTTGATCAGTCTTACAATCAGAAAATACACTGCAGTACAGTAGTAATAGTTAATTGAACAAAAAAAAAAAAAAACTTTGCTTGTATTCTTCTTTAAGGATTAGTGTATCTTTTAATAATATATGTAACAAACTGTGATACCATGATAACCGCAATACCGCGATATTTACTGAGACGGTTATTATACCGTGAAAATTTCATACCGTTGCAACCCTAGTAGCGCTATATAAGTGTATAAAATGCAATGCATTTTAATATATTTTTACTGTAATAAACCATATACGCAAAGCAAAAATGCAATTTTGAACAGCAACCAAAAAGTAAGATAAGCGGTTGTCAAATTAACACAAACCTATCTATATTCTGTATTAGGACGTAAGGATGTAATGGAGAAAGGACCTCCCAACCATCTACACTGAAGACACCTTATAAAAAAAAAAAAAAAAAAAGTTGTTATGGCGGAGTGCCAGTGTGCACAGACGACGCCCGATTTCCATGGCTCCAGTACATGCGGGATGGAGGTGCACGTCACCGGTCATGGCTTCTTAACTTGCCAACTGATTCTTTGTTCCTGGACAAGGGTGTTGTTATGTCGCAGATATTCTCTGAGCACGTGAGGCAATCCTCCAGGTAAACCGGTTTTCGGGTTTATAAACACGAGGAGGTGAAAACGTTTCTAAATATTACGCAACAGCAAGAGGTTATGTCTGAGAGAGGAAGAAAACCCCGCTGCAGATATGGAGACCACCATGTAAAAGACCTGCTCAGGATCCGTGCTGCACGCTGTGCACAGAGCTGCCAGGAGGCCGTATAGCTGCCGTGGAAAGCTTCCTCTGAACAGGCCGGAGAACAGAAGCCTGGACAGACACATTTACTTAAGAGTCTTTTTTAGTTTGCTTTTCTAAAAAGCCAGGGAATTTAGTTTTATAGGACTCCTGTGAGCTAGCCACTAGCCCCAACCTTCATGTTGCTCTTTTTACTCTACAAATTCCATACAAAACACACAAAAAAATAATAAAAGCTAAAATTAAAAAACATGGAAAGAGATTTCACAGCACTTTGCACTTCCATAGGGTCTTGTCCTCCACAGGCCCCGGCAGAATACACAGGCTTTGGACAATGCATTCAGTTCAGGGATCAGCAACCTCCAGCTGTTCTGAAACTACAACTCCCAGAATCCTCCTTTTACGTCTATGGGAGTAACTAGAACAGATGAGCCAGTGCGCATGCTGGGAGTTGTAGTTTCACAGGTCGCTGTTTTATGGGACCACTTGGCTATGGCCTCAGATCATCTTGATTACTACTCCTATCAGGTACCCAGCTGTACTTTGAACGTGGACCCAATGGCAATATCCGTCATGCCAGTAGAAAATTGTAAGTGTTGTGGAATATGTTGGCGCCACATAAACAAGTAATACATTTTTTTTAAATTCTGAATTGCTTGGGAACTTTCGGAGGTGAGATGACCCTGCACCTCCGATGCTTTCCAGCATTCAGAAACCGGGTGAACGCCGTTCTCCACCTGAAGAACACAAATCTCAACACTCCTAATTCACACGCAAAAGAAGGAAACTATGTCCGACAGCCGGAGTGATCTCTGAAGGACACGCCCGCCCATTCATTTGGATGGAAACAACATAACACTACATTCCTGTCCAGACACAATTTTACCAGTGATAACAGACAATCCCTGGGGAATACAGGAGCCAGACCACCAGAGAACAGCAGGACCACTGAAGTGGTTTGTCCAAGCAGCAAATTATACACCCAGTTACCTGGGAACCCTTCAGGAGAGAGGCATTTACAAAGGTATGCGCTCTACCTTCTGGTTATGTGCAGCCACCACTAGAGGGAGCTACTACATGATGTCTTATAATGACATAGTATGCGGGCTCCCTCTAGTGGCAGCTGCAGATAACATTATGTTTGGTGCTCCAGGCCTCTAAAGCACAGTGCAACTGTCAGGTTTGGTCGCATTTGCGGGCATTTAGTAGCCTTCCAGAGCCCTACAATGACAGTAATACCTGAAACATGCCCTTGTCGCCGGTCACAGGGCTAGTGGTGTGGGCCTACTCCTGTCAAGCAGAGAAGGACATGGATTGGGTGAGGGAAAAAATAATAGCTTCTGTCGTGATCAGGGCGTAGAACGCTGTGCACACAGGTTGGTTTGGCGCTTACAATAACGCCCCCGGGTGCAGGATTCTGACAGGATAGTAGTGAAGGGAGATGACAGACCGCCGCAGGATGCCGAGCACTGTGAGGATGCAGAACATGCCAGGACACGACCGGTACAAGACCGCCTGACTCACCGGGTACCGACCACTTACCGAATAGCAGCGCAATCCCCAGAGCGGCCTCCCCGAGCTTTCTCATCCTGCTGCTTGTCATTGCGTCTGCACACAAGCGACTCGTCCGCCTTGTGGATTCACCGGGAGCTCCACTCTGCAGTAAAGAGTACTGGCGGCACCGGCCTCACGGGACTGAGCAGGACAGAGCGCACAGTCCAGTACGAGGAAGCTCTCACACAGAAGTCATATGAAGTGACGTCAGGACATCACGAGACGGAGGCCTCACTGTTTACAAGACGGCTTCCGGAATGTTTTAGCCACTGCGACCGCCATTTTTGAGGATACGACATTGTGTAGAACTCTACGTCTTGAGAGCACCCAAAATGGCTCCTGTGTGAAGACAAATAATAATAATATGTTTAACCCCGTTGAGGCGCCGCCTCTATGTAGTCCCTATTCTTCTGGAACCCCTCCAGAGAGTGTACAATAAAGTGCTTGATACTGACAGTTGTGTGTATTCATTGCATTTGGAAAACGGCAGATTAACATGAGGGCGTCTTGTGTGGGGTGTGACATGACAGGGAGGGTGTGGCTCTGGGATATTGTGTATAGGGGTTTTCAAAGGCATGGAGGGGGAGAAGCATTCTAGGGAACTTGTAAGGAATAGAATCTTAAAAGGCTTGTCTCACTTAAAGGGGTATTCCCATCTCACAAATGTAGTTTGTATAGTTAGATATAGCCATACCAATATTATTACTAATAGAATGTATTTATATAAAATGTACTGTTTAGAAGATTTGCCTATTTGTATATCCATTGTCCCACACACATCAGTCAGGCCGTTGCCCCTAGTTATGGCCACCATAGCCATGTAGTAGTGGTGGCCGGCTTGCTCCTTTTCAAACCCGCTCTGAGGTAACTGTTGTACTGTGAACACACATTACATGAGCATGAGGAGACACATCTTAGGGTTGTAGCATTTTTGTCTGTGTTTCCAAAACACAGAGAAACGGATCCTGTTCCAAGATCCATTCATCTCTATGGAACAGGATCCATTTATAAAGTCTGCATTTTGGACGGATCCTGACCATTGCGTTGTGGACTGGTAGTGTCCAAAACGCAGATGTGAAAGCACCCTAACGTGTCTCCACATGCTCATGTAATGTGAGTTCACAATACAGCAGTTACCTCGCGGGTTTGAACAAGAGCAAGCCGGCCACCACCACATCCATTGCGCTCTTCTTGTCTTTGCAGATCATCACACCTATTGGAGCAGTGTATCGCTCCACAAAGGCAGCAAAGGCAGGATTGAAAGTGCTCACCACAAGGCTTCCATACATGAACCTGACTGTTGTGGGATCCCAAACAGAACCTGGATTGATTGCTAAAGATGATATAGTTGAAGTCCATAGCCGTCCAGGTTTCTCATTCGCAACACCACTGCAAATGAAGGTGACTCTCTGTCAATGGCAGGACACGTAATGGGCACTGTGACACCAAATTTCCTTTTGCTAAGTGCCTGGAAACGGTCCGGGCAGAGACAGGGGTATGTAATGAAGGTGCCACCTGTGTCTGGATGGGGGACAACCAAACTGTGGGAGCTGCTCGAGCTTATTTGTGGACCAAACAATGCTCTCTACTAGTTGTCTGCCTGGGCTGTCCTGAGCCTGTTCACCATTTCTGTCTGCTCTCACATAATCACTGCTTCTAACACCTCCTAACAGGTAGATGAGAACAGCCTAGGTGGTGGGCAATTCATTGGAACGACCACCCTGCTTCTCTCAGTCCAATAATGCATCCCCTCTCAAAGTCTGCTAACGGGGAAAAATTATAGAGGGATGTCTAGCAGTCAACAATCTCTCATCAAGAAGTACAGTACCCATAAGTAGCCTCTGACAGCCTTTTTATAGGGCAGTGGAGGTAGGACTTTTATGCCTTCTTCTGGCAAAGTTATGGCCACACTATAATTCAGAATTGATGGCCATGCTTGCACACTATAGGGTAAAACACTGGCTTCTCTGGCGCATAGGCATGTATGCGGAGCAGCTCCTGTCCTGGCCACCTCATATCCGTGCTACAGTGGTGGATGTATATATATATGTATAGTGCCTTGTATTCACTGTATCTGATAAATGCCATTTGCTGAAGTGAGACAACCCCTTTAACCTGCAAAATCTTTATATTTCAGAAAGGCATCCAAGACCTTCTTCAACTTGTACAATGAATTAGTCATCATAATATCTTGTGCCAGAGAGTTCCAGAATCTTACTACTCTTAATCCCATTCTAAGATGAAAACCTTCACCTAGATGAAGGGGTCAACCATATCTGGGTTCTGATGACGTAGATAGAGCAGTATGCTATGGTAAAACAGGGATTTGTCTGTTCCACCAGCCACTACCTTTCCCAGCAGTGACTCCATCGCGCCTGCTGAACTGGGCAGGAGACTAGACAGCGTGAATGGACGGGTGGTCACACATTTGCGGCTTGCTCTCCATTCACTTCGGCGGATCCACTGCCGCTTCTAAATGTAAGACAGCTTCCTAGACCATTTTCTACATCTAAACCAGCCCATCACCTTCCGTTCCTAGACCACACCCACTTTTTGAAGACCTGGTGTGAGCAGGGAAAAATCACAGATTGTGGTGCAAAAGACCTTTGCGCCATAATCTGCCATATATAGGCGTATTTCTGGTTAGTAAATGACCCCCTATATGATTATAAAGAGGCACAATATACAATGTATGGTAAGCTGTCATTGATCGCTGCACAGTCAGTATGATATGGATGGATGGCAGTAAGATTCGCACAGCCGCACTAAGCAAACATTTAGTGGAATGTAACATGCTATGGGTGTGATCTTTACACCTATGTAATGAATTCTGAAAACATAAGCTATACAAATAATACCTGTTTACAAGAGGTCTCTTCTAATTGGTTTCTCTACCTCTTGGTAAAACTCATTTACATTTAAATCTGTAATATGGCCTCTGTTTTAGGCCTTATTGACCAGGCATTTTTAGCCACTTTCTACTCATGCTGGTTAGACCAGTGTACATTTATAGACTTTAATAAAACATCAGCGCAAAGTGTTTTTGAAGAAGAATAGAGTGCCGGTAAACGCATGAAAAAAGTGGCTTTTTTAAAATCCTGTGTGTGAAACCACCCTCAATGTCAGTCTTACATCTTTCACTTTCATAAGAGATAAGGCTTTCATTTTTTACATTTTTACACACATAAGAGGAAGTTTATCAACCCCCTGGCGCCAAAAAAGTCACAACAAGCTCTGTTTTGCACCAAAAAAAAAGTGTGACTTTTACCATTCCCCACCACTTTTCCATAAAATGGGCATGGCCTAAAGCCCCATTCACACAACCATATGAATGGGGCCGTATCTATCCGCAAAAACGCGGGAATAGACGCGGCCCCATTCACCTCTATGCCACGGCTCTTTTGAAGCATGTCCTATACTTGTCCGTGCACACGGACAAGTATAGGCATCTTCAATGGGGCCGCCAGGCGTGTGTTCCACAACGCTCGGGCTGCCCCCGTATATTTGCGGGTCCGCAGTAATGTGGGCCCGCAAATATACGGTCGTGTGAATGGGGCCTAAGCCTTCCAAAATATTTGACCATTCCTTACACCAGCTTTCTGGCACAATTAATTCCTAAAAATTACTCTAGCTAGCATAGAGGGAAGAGCAGGCAGAGGAAGCAGGAGGAGCAAGGGCACACAGAGTGCCTTAGGCCCACCCTTAGTGCACTTAACTGCATGTGGCTTTAAAGTAAGTGAATCTCTAAGTGAAATATATCATTACATTCAGCTGAGCTCTGGTTTTACCAGCAAATTTCCTTGACATAGATTCTGTTTAAATGGGGTTGTTTTCTATGGGATTTTTAGGGTAAGAATTGAATATACGGGCCACTCCAACCCTGAACCCACACCAATGGCTACAGTGATCCTAGATAAATTTGCAGACTGGTCTACAAACCTGTAAAACTAGATGCAGATTCAGAAAACTTTTGAAATGACTGTGGTTTGTAAATAAGGCATAAATTGCACTGGTAACCACAAGGACAGTGCGAGAACTATAATTCACTTTGTTCATTGATACCATGGTATAACCTGGAACAAGGTCAAAACCAAGTTCTGTCACCAGAAGTACAGCAGATATCACACAATGATTTGCCCATTATATTAAAGGGTTTTTCCAAGATTTTGATACTGATGACCTATCCTCAGTATCTGATTGGTGGGGGTCCATCACCCAGGACCCCTGCTGTTTGAGAACGCACTTGTACTCCTGTGAGCGCCGTGGCCTTCTCCCAGGTTACCAAGCACAGTGCCGAACATTGTATATTGGCTATGCTTGGTATCACGCTCAGCCCATTCACTTCAATGGGGCTGAGCGTGATACCAAGCACAGCTGCCATACAATGTATGGTGCTGTTCTTAGGAAACTGTGAGAAGGCCACGGCACTCATAGGAGCATTGGTGCTTTCTCAAACAGCTGATCGGTGGGGGGCCTGGGTGTCAGACCCCCCCAGTGAGGTACTGATGACCCATCCTAAAGTTAGGTCATCAGTATCAAAATATCAGAAAACCCCTTTAAATACACTATAATAGAAAGCAAACTTCAGAATTTCCAAGCTGGCAATGCAAAAGAAGATCGTTTTTCATAGGTTCTATGTTTGCATCGTGTTATAAAATGTTAATGACATATTCAGGTCAACAGGATGACTGTGATAAACCCAGGACTGAGGCAGCTGATTTAGCAGAGAAGCACAGAGACCACGGTTTCTCTTCAGTGGCTTCTTTCACACAACAGTATATTTTGCGGGCTCCGATCCGCATATTTTGCTGATAGGATGCGGACCCATACATTTTAATGGGTCAGCAAAAAATACTGACAACACACTGTGTGCTGTCCGCATCCGTATGTCCGTTCTGTAGCCCGCAAAAAAAAATAGAACATATCCTATTCTTGTCCGTTTTGCGGACAATGATAGGCATTGTTACAATGGATCCGCAAAAAAACGGATGCCTTATGGACGTCATCCCTTTTTCTTGCGGATCCACAATTTGCGGACCGCAAAACACAACGGTCGTGTGAAAGAAGCCTTACAAGAACAGAACTTGCACTATAATGATTGTCAGCAGAAAATGAAATGGGTTTTCCCATGACTGATGAAAACATTAGAATTAGACATTCTATCATACATGACAATATATTTTCATCAAAGTTAGAACCAGCCCTGTATCTCACATGATTCCAGAGATCTCCACATTCATTACTCTGCTAGATTTATATCAAGCTGGCAGCTCAGGGATAAAGTAGCTGGCAGCTCTTAGGCTACTTTCACACTAGCGTTAGTTTGTACTAACGCTTGCACAC
This sequence comes from Rhinella marina, assembly GCA_900303285.1. Classification (NCBI taxonomy): domain Eukaryota; kingdom Metazoa; phylum Chordata; class Amphibia; order Anura; family Bufonidae; genus Rhinella; species Rhinella marina. The sequence continues at coordinate 125,596 of ONZH01015650.1, read as the reverse complement.
GTGTGCTACCCATTCCCTATAATGAGGACGGCCGCAGTACAGCAAACATGCCTAGAGGTGGCCGGACAAATACTGCAGCTGTCTCCCTGTAACTGTCACAGCTTCTAACAGTTGATAAGGCTGGTGGCAGTTGAAGGATAGAACTGAGCATGTGTGTCCATCTCAGTGAGGAGGACAGAGAAATAAGTGGTGTTGTGAGACAAGAATGATAACCACTCAGCCAAGATTCTACCCTCCCCTCCCCCCCCTCAACCTGATATTAACGACCTATCCTGAGATTAGATCTCTCCTTCCTGGTCCATCTCTACACACAGGAAACACATACACAGCCATTCACCGGCCATACTGGTGACCTGCCTCAGCCAGTGATTAGTTGAGCAGGCATTTGTAGGCAACTCCTGTGTATTGAAATGGGGCCAGAAAGTGGAGAAAAGATGATGGTTGACAGCCTAAATGTGACGAGAGTTTACATTTTTTACCAGCTAGAGAAGCACAAATTGAGGAACACGGCTTCTATAAAACATACGGATGCGTTTGTGATTGTTTGTGCCAGTCAGGCACATGACTGTATTTTGTATTTGTGTCCGATCCCCACTGCACTCGTTCATTTCTATGAGTCCACACAAAAAAATAAAAAATGGACCGTAGACAGATGTCATTCATGTGCTGTCCGCATCCATGTGTCCTTTCTGCAAGAAGACAGAACATGTCCTATTGTTGGTTGCAAAATGCAGATGGATGTTACACGGATGTCATCCATGTTTTGTGGATCGCAAAACGGATACAGTCGTGTGTATGAGGAGTAACTGTGATTTGAAATATTGTTATTTTACAATTCAGAGTAAACCCCGCCTTCTCCTGTGAATGCTTGTAAAGTTACCAAAGCTAAAAAGGAAACACAGAAAACTGCTTGTATAAACCAGCTCATAACATCAGTAAGTACTGGATGATGCGGACAGGCAGGAAATGAAGCAATCACACATTGACACTGAACAGACTGCAGAGACAAGGATCTGTAGCCTAGGTTTACACACACAGTTATATTAGGATAAAACTCAATTCTTGTCATTTTTTATCATCTTCCAGAAGCCGTAGATTTTTAAAGGGCATCTGTCAGCAGTTTTTTACCTATGAAACTGGTTGGCCTGTTACATGTGCACTTGGCAGCTGAAGGGATCTCTGTTGGTCCCATGTTTATATGTGTCTGCTTTGCTGAGAAAAATTAAGTTTTAGTATATGCAAATGAGCCTCTATGTTGTTTCTACAGCCTCATTTCCATATACTAAAACTTCATTTTTCTCAGCAATGAGGGCACAGTTTCATAGGTACAAAACTGATGACAGATGCCCTTTAAACACATCAGATGGAAGCGGTTTTCAAGCAGACATATTTCAGTCACATAAAAATTAGTTTTTATTAGACAAACACTGGTAGTAGTGTGAGTCACACTGAAGAGCACAGTGACATTAAACGTGCACTACTATAAGATGCAGCAGGTCAGTTTATGAAATTTGAGATCTGCTAGGTCGGCACACATACCTCCTAACTTTTGAAAGATCCAAGGAAGAACAATATCAGCTAAGTGTGGCAAATAACTCTGCCCAATCTCACTCAGTCCCCTTCGTGCCCCCTTCACAATAAAAATACCTTGCAAGTTCCCAAACACAATAGTTATTCCCCCTTAGTGCCTCCCTTGTACTGCACTGAGTCTGCCTGCGGGGGAGAGCACCGGTCAGTGATATTGCATTCAGCTGTATCTGTGTCCTGGGGATGCAGATACAGGGACGGGATCTGCTGCGCATGCGTGCCTACGTGTGCCCCCATAGTCCCGGCCCCCTGAGAGGCTGGCGCTTTTTCCAATAGTGTGCTTGCACGACCACCGCTGCTGGATTAAAGGGTGGTCATAACTATGGCGGTGAACATTTGTCAAATGAGTTGGGATGTACTGTACAGTTCCCTCCCATGGCCCACCACCACCACCAGCCCACTTTTTTTTTTAGTGAGGACGTCAGAAAAAGCTAAAAAGTCACAAATTTTGTACCAAACCGGCGTGGTAGTATTCAGTATCTTCTGAATTATTGTCCATATTATTGCAAACATTCATGTTCCTCCCTTGTACTGTCATAAAAGCTCCTCTGTGAGTTTCTACTAACCCATTCATTGTGTCTGTTTTGATCTGTTTTGATTTACTGTACCTTTACGTGAAAAGATCCCGGTTATATAACTACCTCATAGGAGTAAAGTGCAGGGTGGAGTAAAAAAAAAAAAATAAGGAAGTAAATTGAGAGAAAAATTTGTAGTAACCGGTGGAAGTGTAGATAGCTGCTGCACACGACTGTATTTTTCTTCCACGTGCTATCCATTTTTAAAACAGATAATACAAACTGACCCATACAATTCAATGGGGTCATGCACACATACATTATTTTCACAGATCTATGAGAACGAACTCAGAATTTCACTGCAAGTCCTATTCTTCATTTTTTGCAGTTTTCTTTTTAGTACATTAAAGCACATCTTAAATGGTTTTGCCCTGTGTCCTGAATGAGCCCAGTAACCTCCATTTATAAGTGTACAAGTGCAGTTTGCGTTACAGTGTATTTGCTATAAGTGTGGCTTTTACTACGTGATCCTGCTTGCGAGTGGGGTTCTGTGGGGCTTCTATGAGCTCGTAATTAATTGGTATATTAAAGGGGTTCTCCAGGAATTAAGAAAATAAAATTACTGAAAATACTTAATTTTTTTTTATAAATACATATTTAAATATTACCTTTCATTAGTTATAATAGCTCATTTTGTCTAGGGAGCAACCATGAGAAGTAAAATGGCCGCCATCCTATTAGTACACACAAAACCTGTCCTAATCACACAGCAGGACAAGTTACTTTACAACGCTCAGGTAAAGAGCTGCTTCATCCTCCTCTCTGCTGTACTTGTCAGAGATTATGATCCTGAATACAGCGAGTTCACGAGGAGACATAGGGTACAGAGAGGAGGGTGGGGATGTGTCTAATGAGCCGCAGCACTTGAATGCAGTCTGTCCTGCCCATCCTTTCTGTACTTCATGTCTCCTCATGAACTCCATTCCTACAGAGATTCAGCTAAAGATCTTATCAGCTGTATTCAGGATCATATAACCCCTGACAAGTAGAGCAGAGAGGAGGATAAGGCAGCTCTTTAGCTCAGTGTTGTGAAGTAACTATCCTCCTGTGTGATTAGGACAGGTTTTGTGTGTACTAATAGGATGGTGGCCATTTCAAAATTTCATTTTTTTTGCAAATTTTCTGTTAACAGCAAAACCAACCTCAATATTTTTTACCCCGATTCTGCAGTTTACAGAAATACCCCATACAGTATGTGTTCACAAACTGCTCTATATGTACATGGCAGTGGTCAGAAGGGAAGGGGCACCATATGGTTTTTGGAGGGCAGATTTTGTTGAAATGTTTTTTGGTTGCCATGTTATATTTGAAACCCCTAAAAAGTTACCCCATTTTGGAAAATAGGAATTTAGTAAGGGTGTACTGAGCATTTTGATCCCACTTGTTTTACAGAATTTAGAAACACTTAGAAGTAAAAATGAAAAACTTACAATAAAATGTTGCTTTAGCCCCACATTTTTCATTTTTACAAGGGGTAACAGAAGAAAAGGCATCTCATAATTTGTTAGTCATTTTCTTCCGAATACGGCAACAACTCATATGTAGATTTAAACCAGGGGCAGACACAGACAGCAGCGGGCCCCTGTGCAAGGAATGTACCTGACCCCCGCCCCCTCCCCCAAGGGCTGTTTTGTTTACATTTTTACACTGCTAGGCGAGATGTCACCGGCACTGATGGGCGGTGCTAAAGCCATTAGTGCTGGTGATGTCACCAGGCTCACCGATAGGGGGAAGTCCCCCCATAGTACCCCCAGTGGTAATAAGGCTCCCTACAGTGCCCTGAGTACTAATAAAGCCCCCCTATAGGGCACCCCTAATAGATATAAGGCCAATCTATAAGGCACTTCTATAGAGCCCTCTGTAGTAGTAAGGCCTGTGACCACTGCCCACAGTATTTATAATGCCCCCTGTAATTATAGCTCCTGCCATACCGCCTGTAGTTATAATCTTCTCTGTAGTGCCCCCATAAGTTATAATGCCTGTCCTCTCCCTCCAGTGTTCTATACCATGCAATCCCATGTAAATAACATCACTCCTCTCCCTCCAGTCTTCTTTACCATGCAGTCCTATGTAAATAACACCAGTCCTCTCCCACCAGTCTTCTATACAATACAGTCCCATTTAAATAACATCACTCCTCTCTCTCCAGTCTTCTATACCATGCAGTCCCATGTAAATAACACCAGTCATCTCCCCCAGACCCATGTAAATAACCTCTCTTCCTTACAGTCTCTATAACATACAGTCCCATGTAAATAACATTACTCCTTACTCTATAATATCCAGTCCCATGTAAATAACACCAGTCATCTCCCCCCAAATCTTCTGTAACATACAGTCCCATGTAAGTAACACCAGTCATCTTCCTCCAATCTTCTGTAACATACAGTCCCATGTAAATAACACCAGTCATCTCCCTCCAATCTTCTGTTACATACAGTCCCATGTAAATAACACAAGTTATCTTCCTCCAATCTTCTGTAACATACAGTCCCGTGTAAATAACACCAGTCATCTCCCTCTAATCTTCTGTAACATACAGTCCCATGTAAATAACACCCCTTCTCTCCCTTCAGCCCCTCTAACATACAGTCCCAGTTAAATAACATGTCTGCCTCCCACTAAGCAGGGAGGAGGTGTAATGGGGAGAACCACAGCTCTCAGCATTTCTCTGGCACTCACATTAATTCTGTGGCATCACAGGTCTCCACTGCTGAGTGCTGCCTCTTTCTGCACTGGTCACATGACTGTGACGTCATCACAGGTCCTACCACCACTTCCAGTGTTGAAAAGATCACATGACTATGATGTCGATCACTGGTCCTTCAGCTATGGAGTTTAGGCAGAACAGGCAGCAGATTCATAGTATGCCCCCTACCTTCCTCCACCCCAAGGTGATAGGTTACTCTGGCAGAGGAAGGGAGGGAAAAATAATAATAAAATAAATAAAGAAAACACCTCAGCTGGCATTGGGAAGGGCCCCCTCCCTCTCTGGGCCCCTGTGCAGCTGAACCGGCTGCCCAGGCGATATGTCCGCCCCTGATGTAAACTGCTGTAGGGGCACACTGCAGGACGCGGGAAGGAGTGCCATATGGGTTTTGCAGCCCACATTTTGATGGACTGGCTTACGGGGACCATGTTGGTATTGAACAGTCTGTGGGGTACCAGTCCACTTACTTTCTGATAACTGTACGTTTTTATCTGTGTGAGGACATATTTTTGCAGGATGAGTTGCCATTATCATTGTTTCTATTTTGGGGTACATATGACTTTTTGAGCACTTTATTTCCCTTTTTGGGAAGCAGGATAAAGAAATGCAATTCTGCCACTGCTTTCTGGGTTTTGTTATTGCAGCGTACACTGTGCAGACAAATATGACATGTTATATTTATTCTGCTGGTCAGTACGATTGCAGATATACTAAGTTTATATAGTTTTTTTTTTTTACATTTTAAAACTTTTACACATAGCTTTTTTGTAAAGAAAAAACAGGATTTTTGTAAAACTTACCGTAAAATCCCTTTCTTGTGGCTTCATTGGGGGACACAGCACCAGTGGGTATAGGCAGCTGCCACTAGGAGGCGACACTAGACAATAAAAAAGTAGCTCCGCCTGGCAGCCTATACCCCTCCTACGGACACCAGGCTAGCTCAGTTTAGTTAATAAGCAGTAGGAGCCAAACAGAAGATATCAACCAGTCTGAACCCGGGGACGAGAACTCAAAAACAGCCAACAAGCCCGGGAAAAGAACAACCCAGAAAAAAACAGGGTGGGAGCTGTGTCCCCCAATGAAGCCACAAGAAAGGGATTTTACGGTAAGTTTTACAAAAATCCTGTTTTCTTGTGCCTATCATTGGGGGACACAGCACCAGTGGGACGTACAAAAGCAGTCCCAGAGGGTGGGAAAAGAGAACAATTTCCCAGGCGGCCAGCCTAACGTACGGCGGCCTGCAGAACCCTGCGGCCCAGACTGGCATCCGAAGAAGCCAGGACGTGGACCTGATAAAACTTGGTAAAGGTATGCATCGAGGCCCAGGTGGCGGCTTTGCAAACCTGGGACACCGATGCATGATGGCGAACCGCCCAAGAAGCTCCCACGGCCCTGGTTGAATGGGCAGTGACCCGGAAGGGAGGGGACCTGTCCCGAGAGCGATAGGCCTCAGAAATGGCGGCCGAAATCCAACGCGCAATGGTCACCTTAGAGGCGGCAAGACCCTTGCGGGGACCCTCAGGGATGACGAACAAGGACTCCGACCGACGGAAAGGAGCAGTGAGGGACAGATAGACCCGGATGGCCCGGACAAGGTCCAGACAGTGAAGGGAGCGTTCCCTAGGATGGGAAGGAGCGGGACAAAGAGAGGGAAGAACGATATCCTCATTGATGTGGAATGCAGAGACAACCTTCGGAAGGAAGGAAGGAAGGGAGAGGGCGCAGAACCACCTTGTCCTTGTGCAAGACAAGATAGGGGGAGCGACAGGAAAGTGCGGCTAATTCAGATACTCGGCGGATGGATGTAACCGCCACTAGAAAAGCGACCTTCCAAGAGAGAAGACGCAGGGAAATCTCACGCAAGGGCTCGAAGGGCGGACCCTGGAGCACATCAAGCACCAAGTTAAGATCCCAGGGCTCGATAGGGGAACGGAAAGGGGGAACCAGACGAAGGACGCCTTGCAAAAAGGTCTTCACCTGGGAGCGAAGAGCCAAAGCCTTCTGAAACAGCACTGATAGGGCGGAGACCTGAGACCGCAGGGTGGAATGACTGAGACCCTGGTCGAGGCCGGACTGTAAGAAGGAGAGGATCTTAGGAGTGGAGCAAACGAGGGGATGCAAACGACGTTGCTCGCACCAAGAAAAGAAGGATTTCCAGACCCGATGGTAAATACGAGCCGACTGGGGCTTACGGGCCCTAAGCATAGTCTGGATGACAGAATCAGACAGGCCCCGAAATCTCAGCACCGCGGATTCAACAGCCACGCCGTCAAATTGAGCTGAGGTAAAGTGGGGTGGAAGATCGGCCCTTGAGAAAGGAGGTCGGGTCGCAGAGGAAGACGCCACGGGACGTCGGCCAGGAGCTGGATCACGTCGGCGTACCAGGACCGGCGAGGCCAGTCCGGAGCGATAAGGATGGCGGGAACGCCGAACCCCTTCAGACGTTTGAGGACCCGTGGAAGAAGAGGGAGCGGGGGAAACAGGTAAATCAGGGAGAACTGATCCCAAGGGGTCACCAGGGCGTCCACCGCGAACGCGCGGGGATCCCGAGCCCGAGCCACGTAAGCGGGAAGCTTGTGGTTGAGCCTGGACGCGAACAGATCCACGTCGGGGAAGCCCCACCGACGGCAAACTTGCAGAAACACCTGAGGATGGAGAGACCACTCTCCGTGGTCCAGGGACTCGCGACTGAGATAATCCGCCGCCCAGTTGTCTACGCCCGGAATGTGGACGGCAGAAAGAGCCGGGACAAACTGTTCCGCCCAGCAGAGAATCTGAGCGGCCTCCGCCATCACGGAGCGGCTCCTGGTGCCCCCTTGGCGGTTCAGATAGGCAACGGCGGTGGCGTTGTCCGTCTGAACCCGAACAGGGCGACCCCGGAGGACATCGGTCCAATGAGTCAGGGCAAGGAATATCGCCCGAAGCTCCAGTATGTTGATGGGAAGGCGCGACTCCGGCAAGGTCCACGTGCCCTGAGCCGTCAGGGCACCGAAAACCGCACCCCACCCGGTCAGGCTGGCATCGGTGGTGACGACCAGCCAGTGGAGGGGAAGGAAGGAGCGTCCCAGAAGAAAAGCTGGAGACGTCAACCACCAAAGCAACTTCCCGCGGACTGCTGGGGAGAGGATGATCTTCTTGTCCAGGGAGAGAGGAGACTTGTCCCACTGCGCCAGAATCGCACCCTGGAGGGGACGAGAGTGGAACTGAGCAAATGAGACGGCCTCGAAGGAGGAAACCATCTTGCCCAGCACCCGCATGCAGAGGCGGAGAGAACAGGGGGAGCCCGAGCGGAGCCTGGAGACAGCCGAGCGTAGGGAAGAGACCTTGTCGCGAGGCAGGAGGACCCGAGCCGTCTCGGTGTTGAACAACATCCCCAGAAACTCCATCGAGCGAGAGGGGAGTAGGGACGACTTCTGGAAGTTGATCACCCAGCCGAACCTGGAAAGCAGATCGAGCGTGATCTGAAGGCTGGACTGAGCATCCTGCATGGTGCGGCCCTTCACCAGAAGGTCGTCCAGATACGGGATGACCGCCACTCCTCTGGCACGAAGGAGAGCCATGAGGGGGGCGAGGGTTTTGGTAAAAACCCGGGGCGCTGTGGAAAGGCCGAAGGGCAAAGCGACAAACTGGAAATGTTGAGAACCGATGGCGAAACGAAGAAAGCGCTGATGACTCAGGGCGATGGGCACATGGAGATATGCGTCGCGTATGTCTATGGAAGCGAGAAACTCGCCTTGTTCCAGAGACGCGACCACCGACCGCAACGACTCCATGCGGAAGTAACGGAGGCGGACATAGAGGTTGAGACGCTTCAGATCCAGGATGGGCCGAACAGAGCCGTCCTTTTTGGGAACGGTGAACAGGTTCGAGTAGAAGCCCTGAAAGCGCTCGGAGGGGGGGGGAACTGGAACTACAACCCCTTGAGCAAGGAGGTGGTGAACAGCGCGGGAAAGAGCCAAAAGCCCAGCAGAGGAGCGGGGGATCCGAGACTGGAAAAAAACGAGGAGGCGGAAGGGACGCAAATTCTATTTTGTAGCCGGAAGACACCACCTCCCGTACCCATGCGTCGGTGACGTGGGCGAGCCATACCTCCTTGAAGGAGAGCAGACGACCCCCCACCCGAGGGAAAGACCCGAGTGGGGGAAGGCCTTCAGGAAGAAGACTTGGGGGCAGGGCCCTTGGAAGGGCGAGAGCGCGGTTGCCAGGAAGGCCGGGGCTTAAAGGAGGGCTTCCCGGAAGAGGGGGCTGAGGGAGCACCTTTCGAGGACTGCTGACGAGCAGGGGCTTGAAAGGAGCGAAAGCGACTGGAGCGCTTCGGAGGCTGGGAGCGCCTGGGCCGGTTCTGCGGCAACAAGGAACTCTTGCCACCAGTGGCATCAGAAATGATCTTGTCCAACCGCTCTCCAAAAAGCCTGTTTCCTGAAAAGGGAAGAGAAGTAAGAGCCTTCTTGGAGGCGGCGTCAGCCGACCACGATTTCAGCCAAACAGAGCGACGAATGGCAACGGAGTTAGCCACAGCCCGAGCAGACAGTCGAGCCGTTTCCTGAGAAGCATCACACAGATACTTGGAGGCATGAAGAACCTGTGAGGCTAGGGAAAGCAGATCCTCACGAGGGACCTCCGAGGAGATGTCATGGACCAGTTGCTTGGCCCAAACGGAGCAGGCCTTACTGACCCAAGACGCCGCAAAAGCAGGGCGAAGGGCAGAACCCGCAGCGATGAAGACGGATTTGGAGAACGTATCGATCTTTTTGTCCACAGGATCCGTCAGGGACGCACCGTCCGCCAAGGGGAGGGTGGTAGATTTAGACAGCCGGGAGATAGGGGGGTCCACAGTAGGTGGGACCGTCCAGGCAGAAACTAAATCCGCAGCAAACGGAAAGAGAGCTTCTGTCCGCTTAGAGGAGGGAATGCGCCGGTCGGGGTGCTTCCATTCTCTGTCCAAGAGACTGTCAAAGTCCTTGTGACTAGGGAATACAAGCGGACGCCGCTTATGGCGACTAAACGAAACTTCACCTCGGACCGCAGAGGGAGATTCGTCCCGGATATGGAGTGTGTCCCGCACTGCACGGACCAAGGCTTGCACCGCAGAGGCCAGATGATCCTCCCTGTCAGACTCTGAGGCAGAGTCACAGGAGTCCCCCGATGCGTCAGAGAGGAGATGCTGAGAACCGCCCGCAGTGGACTTTTCCGGGGAAAGGTCAGAGGAACACCTGGAAAGTGACCGAGAAGGGGAACGCCTACGCCTCTTGGAGGGCCGTCCCCTAGAGGGGGAGTCAGGAGACACCCGAGGAGGGGTCGCAGAGGGGGGTGCCTGGGACGGCAGCCGATCAATGGCGTGGATCATGACCTGAGACAATTTAGAGAGGTCATCAATCGCCTGGGTCAGGGACCTAGCCCACACGGGTGGAGCCGCATCCGAGCCAGAGGAAGCAGGAGTCTCAGTGCCAGGAGTAAGGCAAGGCACACATAGGGAGCCAGACTGACCGCTAGGGAATTTTTGATTACAGCGAGCGCACGCAAAGTGCGTCGCCACAGCCACGGGAGCACACTGCCTAGGAGGGTCGTCCCGGGGACCAGACATGGTGAAAGGCTCAACGAACAAGCAATAGCCTGGGGAGGAGGAGGAGGAGTATCACCCACTGGGTGCCTACCAGACCCTGGAACAGTCAAGCACTGGAAAACGCTGCAGACCACTGGAGAAGCTGACCACTGGAGAAGCTGTGCAGACCACCGGAAAAGCAGGATGCTGGACCAGAGCACACTGCAGAAGGAGACTGCCAGGAAAGACCACCCACAAAAAGGAGGGGGCTAAGAGCAGAAGAGCCCGCCGGCGGGAACAGGAGGGGGAGGGCAGAACATCGGGCGGGCGCGCTGCCCAGCGTGACGTCACTGGGAGGCGCCCGCCCACATGCGGTCTAGCATGTCCAGAAGCCGGAAGTGCCGGTGCGGCGCGCACGAGCGAGAAGCCCGTACGTCCGCCAAAGAGGAGCCGGAGGGGCCCCAGAGACCAGGGGGCAGCCCGGAAAGCGGCACGCGGCCCGTCCCCCCCGCAGGCAAGGAGCCGGAGGCCACAGAGGAGGAAGCCAAGAGGCACCCGGGCGTCTGCCGGAGGCTCAACGTCCCCAGAGGGGGCGGCATATCAGGTGCTGGGGTGGGGGGGGGGACCCCCCCACCAGAAAAGAACCCGTTCAAAATGCAGCAGGGGGCTCTTGGAGGGCGGGGGGGGGGGCGACTTGCATACTCACCTCTCCGACGGCTTCAGGTGCGCGCAGGGTCACCCCTTCAGTGACCTCGCACCGGAGTGGGGCACTGGCATCCAGCTGCAGGGGGCAGCTACAATGGGGGACGGGTGACCGGCGCAGGGAGAATGCGAAAACATTCTCCAGGCACCCTCAGGGGGTTCTACGTCTGATGTGGCTTCCCACGCCGACGGCCCCCCTGATAACCTGAAAGAGAAAAGAAAGAAATAAAACTAAAATAAAAAATAGAGGTGCAAAGCACCAGTGTCTACCTCCTACGGACACTAGACTAAAACTGAGCTAGCCTGGTGTCCGTAGGAGGGGTATAGGCTGCCAGGCGGAGCTACTTTTTTATTGTCTAGTGTCGCCTCCTAGTGGCAGCTGCCTATACCCACTGGTGCTGTGTCCCCCAATGATAGGCACAAGAAATCATGTTTTTGCATAGCCATTTTCTGAAAGCCCTAATCTTTAAAATATTTTAGGTAATTGTCTTACATTGGGGCTCGTTTTTTGCGGGATGAGGCTATGTTTCCATTGGTACTATTTTGGGGGTACATACGACTTTTTGATCACTTGTATTACACTTTTTGGGAGACAAGGGGTCCAAAAGCCGTTACAGTGACAGTAGATTACAGATAAAAAAATTTAGAAAATAAGGGACATAGATCAGCTTATAGAATTCATACTCTGGATGGAAAGATATCCGCAGTAACCTGTAGGAGATGAGTGCATATAAGACAGATAAGATAACACAGGATCCACCATTTACAGTAGGCGATTGCCAAAGCTTTCCTTGTAGAATGACCTCTGCACAGGTCTCAGAGCATGCCTTGGAGACTCTCCCATATAAGTCAATAGGGTCTCCTCCTGACCATTGTGGACCATGTGGCTGCCGTAAAGCAATTTTCTTAATGCTGTTAAGAACAGCTTAGGCAGCCCCCATAATCATGTTCAGGATATAAAAATAAAATTCTGCATATCAGAAAGACTAGAAACCTGTCAGATCCATCAGGCAGCCTTTGCAGATATTTAAAGGGGTTCTCCGGGAATTAGGAAAATGAAAACACTTAACTTTTACTTCATTATAAAAATATTTTCAAAAACCTTTCATTAGTTATAATGGCTCGTTTCGTATGGAGAACATGCATTAAGAGAAATAAAATGGCCGCCATCCTATTAGTACACACAAAACCTGTCCTAATCACACAGCAGGACAAGTTACTTCACAACACTAAGGTAAAGAGCTGCCTCATCCTCCTCTCTGCTTGTCAGGGATTATGATCCTGAATACAGATAAGATATTAAGTTGAATGTCTGTGAGAATGGAATTCATGAAGTGCGGAGAGGATGGACAGGACAGACTGTGGGAGACTGCATACAAGAGCTGCTGCTCGTCACCACACCCCTACCCTCCTCTCTGTACTACATGTTGCCTGATGAATTTCATTCTACAGAGATTCAGCTGAAAATCATATTAAACTGTATTCAGGATCATAATCCCTGAGAAGCAGAGCAGAGAGGAGGATTAGGCAGCTATTTAGCTCAGTGTTGTGAAGTAACTTGTCCTTTTGTGTAATTAGGACAGTTTTTGTGTGGACTAATAGGACGGCGGCCAGTTTATTTCTCCTGATGATTGCTCTCAAGGCAAAACGAGCAATTATAACTAATGAAAGGCATTTGGGAATATATTTATTATAAAGTAATATTTAAGTATTTTCAGTAATTTTTTTTCTTAATTCCCGGAAAACCCCTTTAATTGCTGGTGGATCTAGTCTTAAAGGGCTTGTCTCATTGGAGACGATCCCATTCTTTCAAAAAGTGGCTGCCGATGGAATCAGCTGATTGTAATAGGTCCAGTTTTGACGTCCCCAATGAACAGCTGCTTCTGCCAGGATAAAGTACTGGCAGCCAAGCATTTTCCATCAGCTCTCTGAGGTCTGAGCAGGTTATCCCCCTCTATGATGTCCATATACTCTAATAGTTGGATTAAAATGTCTATGAAATATATGATAAGACCCTTTATGGAAATTATTAATAAATAAAACATTTATTCATAATCTATAACCAAGAAGAACATGATCCAGCCAAATAGCAAACTCCTAACTGCAGGCTCTACACGAATGATTGTCACTAAAGCTGGCCATATACACATTAGGTCTATGGCTAAATCCACTGACCATCTAATGTGTATGGCGTTCTCCCAATGCTTAGGTCGGGTAAATATGGATTGGGTTTCGGTAAACTGGATTTAAACAAGCCCGATCCTTTTTCCTTGGAGAGGTATGCCACTGCCTGATGTGTCTTGCAGAAGCTTTCTCTCCTCTCCATTCTCTACAAATGCTTAGCACGTATATGTATGGGCGGATCAGGAGAGCGAGAGTTTGTCAAACAGTTATCACAAATGTATGGCCAGCTTAAAAACGAGTGCCTCAGATCAACATACAGTGTGTATGCAAGGAAATGGCTGCTATTATTATAGTTATCACTATTAAGCCAAGCTCACACTATATTGGATTTCAAAGTCATTGCCTGTTCCCAGTACAAAATATCTGAGGTTTCCTACAGCTTGGGTGCCACATGCATAGAGGCACTAGTGGAAGAACACTTTCTTAAAGGGGTTGTCTGTTTTTTTAATATTGACCAATTCTCAGGATAGGTCATCTATATCAGATCGGTGGGATGGGGTGGAGGGCAGACTCCTGGCACCCCCGCCGATTAGCTGTTTGAAGAGACCGCAGCGCTTGTACGAGTGCTGCCTTCTCTTCACTGTTGTGATGGTGAGCAGGTGTGATTACAACTCAGCCGTTCCATTCACTTCAATGCCTTCCTGTTCAAGTGAATACTACAGAGCCGTTCCATTGAAGTGAATGGGATGGTTGAGATGTAATTACACTGCTCACAGGTCTAGTTGTGACCGCTAGCAGGTAAACAGTCAAAAAAGGCAGCGCTCGTATGAGCAATGCGGTCTCTTAACATAGTTGATTGAGGGGTTTCAGCAGTATTTCCTCCCCTGCGGATCTGATATTGAAGACCTAACCTGAGTACAGGTCAATATTAAAAAAGTGGAAAACCCCTTTAAAACTCCCATACACAAAGCACTGTTGACTGAATTAGCAGTTTTCAGCAGGATCGGCTGAACATCTAATGTGTATGGGGTGTTCTCTCCTGACAGATAATTTGGGGAAGAGAAGGATTGTGCCTGTTGAATTTCAATACCCAATCCTTCAGCCAGAAGCGGCTGGCAGCAGCTTTTTTTCTCACTCCCCATCGAAGACACAAACGCTCGGCCTAGTATGGATGTACATGGGGAATTTGGGAGAGACAGCTGAACAAGTCTTCCCACTTTGAAGAAATTGAAAATTAGCTTTGACGGTATCCCACTTCATACAAATACAGACAGACATTTGTGCCTTAAATAATTTTATTAGCAAATGCAAATACCCATATCTTTTTACATTGTTTACAGTGTACAAATGTCCTCATTCAAATGTCATTTACGCTTAGAAATTGCATATTGAAAGCTCTTCTGAAAACGGCAGCAATAACTTATTTGTGGTGAGGCTTTTCTTTCAAAAACCCTACTAAGTGCTCCAGCGGGAATGATTAATAAAGGTCAATTACCTCTCAAGGCAGCAATAATGTTCAGTACATTTCATGTGCAATGGTGGGAGACCTGTAATATGCTAGTACAGTAATATGAGTGACCTAGATTAATCACTCGGGTAAAGTACTCTGGTAATCTCCACCGATAGCAGTCTGCAGTGTTATCACTTCAGAATGAGACCATGGCAAGTCCGGTAAAGATAATCGGAGTCTACCAGAGAAGGGAATCATTACATTTTACATTACCATTGAAAGTCAGGCAGAATCACTAGTTCATAGGTTAGCCAGCACATGGACAGTGACAAGCTGTTATGTCACAGACTGTGGAAAATAGACACTGAAAACAGAAATGGTTCGCCCTAGAATAATATTGGAATAAACACCTGCAGCATAGCGCCACATTATGGCTTTATCTATAGGCCGACATCTCCCAACTTCACAGCCTGTAAAGTAGGTGCCCAGTATTAAAGCGTAGATATGCAGTTTATTGGTTAGTTGTAATTTTAAAGAGCAGATACCTATGAAACTGGCTGACCTGTTACATGGGCACTTGTCAGCTGAAGGCATCCGTGTAGGTCCCATGTTCATATATGTCCTCATTGCTAAGAGAAATTAAGTTTTAATATATGCAAATTAGCCTTTAGGAGCAACGGGGGTGTTGCCATTACTCCTAGAGACTTGGCTCTCTCTGCAACTGCCTCTATCTATGCACTTGGATTGAAAGGGCCAGGCAGGTGCAATGAGGTTTTCACTGCCTAGCCCTATCAACGTGCAGAGGGCGCAGCAGTTGCAGAGAAAGCAGAGCCTCTAGGTGTAACGGTAACGCCCCCATTGCTCCTAGAGGTTCATTTTCATATATTAAAACATTTTTTTTCTCAGCAATTCGGACACATATGAACATGGGACCAACACAGATGCCAAAAGCACATGTAACCAGTCAGCCATTTTCATAGGTACAAATCTGCTGACAGATGCCCTTTAAAAAGTACAGAGTATATACTGTAATAGCTGGTTTCCTGCAATTTAATTCGGCTCTCAACCAATAATAAGGATTGCAGCATTAAGGGCCTACTGGTTGTTGCAGTGGTGATGAGTGTGACAAGCCAAAATAATATGGAAGAATATGAGTGGAAATAAAAGTACATGTCACTGCTGACTGGAGAAACAGAAGGCTACATATTATTATGCGCTTATGCCAAAAAGAATTAGTAGAACATCCTTTAAACAGTCACACAAACAAAACAAAATTACCTATAATACTAATTGATTACTAAGGTTTATTAATGCTGGGATGTCAAGCGACTGCTGCGTTGCCAATAAACCTTAGGCGAGCACTCAATGTCTATCTACTTCTTCACCACACTACCACAGCGGCAGCAAGTTCCTCATGCCAGGTAATGGTACTGCTTTGAGTTTTCTTTGTCCCTTTCCATGTAGTCTCTATCAATTAATGATTCAATCCTCTTCTTCAGATCTCCAGGCTGGGGACAAAAAAACACATCTTCATTTTATTACTGAGTAACAGAAATGTACAAATATCCATAAAGATGAAAGCGGCAGCAAATAGCAGTAGCAGGCTGAAGGTGTATCCTCTTTTTTAAAGCATAGAGGCCCTTAGAGTGGCCCCAAATACAAGAGCCAGACATAGGGACTTGGCAGGTATATAGTGAAGAAATTTGGTATTAGACTGCTGAACTTGGAGGATCCTTAGCGGACCATTTTCTTAAAGGGGTTTTCTGGGATTTTAACATTGATGACCTATACTCAGGATTGGTCATCAATATTAGATCGGTGGCAGTATGACATTGGGGACCCCTGCCGATCAGCTGGTTGCTAGCACAGCCTTCACTTCATTGTTTACCTGCTTGCTGTCGACATTGCAGCGGTGAGCAGGTGTAATTACACTTCAGCCATCCCATTCACTTCAATGGGACGGCTCTGTGTATAGGAACGAGCTGTCCCATTGAAATTAATGGGGCGGCTTGTAATTACACCTGCTCACCGCTGCCCTGTCGACAGCAAGCAGGTAAACAATGAAGTGAAGGCTGCGCTCGCACAGAGCATTTCCTTCTCTTCAACCAGCTGATCGGCGGGGGTCGGACACCCAGCATCCTGAGAATAGGTCAACAATATTAAAATCCCGGAAAACCATCACTTCCCTTTTATCAGGGCTTCATAAAAGCATGCTTCTAATAGTGACAATACAGAATTGAAGGTTGTGGTTACTTGTGCTTTTCCCAAAGACTGGTTCTCCAAGAAATGTATGCTGAACACAGAGATTGCACCCCAAACCAGACTGATCTGTGGACTCTTTGAAGATCTAATAACCCCATGCTATAATAAATTAAATAAATTGTCCATCTAATTTCATTTAAAAAAAAAATGCCTCAGTGTTGTAAAATAATTCATACTCAGCTGACCATCCACTACTTCCAGGTCCCTCCCATGGCTCTCTACTTCCAGGTCCCTCCCATGGCTCTCTACTTCCTGGTCCCTCCCATGGCTCTCTACTTCCTGGTCCCTCCCATGGCTCTCTACTTCCTGGTCCCTCCCATGGCTCTCTACTTCCTGGTCCCTCCCATGGCTCTCTACTTCCTGGTCCCTCCCATGGCTCTCTACTTCCTGGTCCCTCCCATGGCTCTCTACTTCCTGGTCCCTCCCATGGCTCTCTCTCTACTTCCTGGTCCCCCCCATGGCTCTCTACTTCCTGGTCCCTCCCATGGCTCTCTACTTCCTGGTCCCTCCCATGGCTCTCTCTCTACTTCCTGGTCCCCCCCATGGCTCTCTACTTCCTGGTCCCTCCCATGGCTCTCTACTTCCTGGTCCCTCCCATGGCTCTCTACTTCCTGGTCCCCACCCCCCCTCCATGGCTCTCCTTCCAGACATGTGGAAAAAGGCTGATCAATGGACACAGAGGCCATTTCCTGTGTGTCAGAAGGACTAGGAAGTAGAGACTGGCACAGGAGCTGCAGGTGATCAGTGAGTATGGAGTATTTTACAATGTTCTGACCCTTTTTTTTGGGTAACTTTTTAATTCAAATTGAGAGGGCGACCCATTTAAGATAAAATACGTTGAATGAAAAATGCACAGAACATACACACAAATCTTTATTTACCTTTACGGGGAATTTCAATTGATTATATAGTTCAGAGACCAGAAGGTTGTGCGTAAGGGTTTTTCTCATTTTCATAATGCGTACAATTGCTGCATCAATCTGGTACTGTCTGTCTTGGAAAACTCTTTCTGTCGTGGTAACCTGTTCTTCCACCTGCAAAGACATAATGGACAGCAGCATTTGTCTTATCTGTTACAAGGAGAAAATAGAAGTAAAGAACTGATTAAAAAACTCACCGTCTCCTTCATCTGAATTTGGTTGATCTTAATTCGATATAACTTGTGCTTAAAGTCCTCATTAAAGTTAAACTTATCTCCATCTTCAACGTCCTTACTCTTTGGTGTTTTGTTCAGCACTCTTGCTTTTCCACAAGCAAGTGACTGTAGAGTCCGTCTAAGCTCACTATCCTCTGTCAAGGACACAAGATCACCACAATATATCAGAAACTAGTAACCTTACACAAAGGGTAAATACAGTATAGAAAAGGAAAATACATAGGGTTGTCACGATACCAAAATTTTGATTCGGTTTCGATACTATAAAAAAGTATCGCGATACTCGATAGCATTCGAAAAAATAAAAACATCAAAAAAATTGCGTGCATTACGCATTTTATAAAACGTCCAGCCCATAATAGAACAGTCCTATCCTATTTTTTTTTGGGGGGGCTAGGTGACTAAAAAAAAATGCCGAATCGTGTGTTTTTTATTTATTTATTTTTTCTGTTAGGGCTTTGACCGCATAGGAGATATTTTTTAATATTTGAATTTTTGGGACGTGGCGATACCTAATATATTTATTTATTGTTTATATATTTTATATGTAAAATTGGGAAGGGGGAATTTAAGTATTTTGGTGTTTTTTTTTTTTTTTTTATTTTATTTTTTTACTTTTATTTCCTATTAGCCCCCTTAGGAGCTAGAACCCTTGTCCTATGCACCCTAATAGAGCTCTATTAGGGTGCATAGGACTTACACTCTCCCTGCTGCCCTATGCTTTGTGCATAGGACAGCAGGGAGCTTACCATGGCAGCCAGGACTTCAGTAGCGGTGCACCAGAAATGGCAAAAGGCAAGGGGGATCCAGCATGCATGTGGAACCAACACCCCCTGATTATACGGAAGCCAAGGTTGGCACATAACAGGTAAGAAATAGTGTTAAGTTCCCATCCTACAGAGATCACCTTGACGATTTGGTGGATGGGCTCAGATAATTTTGTACAAAATATATTTGCCAAGAATCTCTAATTTACTAAACAAGCATAGCATTAGCTTCAGAATACCTCATATCACTATGGCATTTTGTGCTTTATCTGGTTGGCAGTGTTCCGTTGCATTGTATGTATTTTCCTTTCCTTGTGCATTTAGCCATAGCAATGTGCACCTGTGCACTGGGATGTGCTGACAGTATAGAAAAGGTTGTCCCATCCAGACATTTCTGGCATATCGACAAGATAGACCGTAAATGTCCAATAGGTCCGAGTCCACCACAGAGACATCCTCCTATCTCAAGAACAGGGCCTTGTGGCCCGTAAGAAGCAAGACAATTTAAAACATTTTTTTGCCTAATTAGAATTTGAATTTGTAGTATTTTCTCTTATATTTTTAAAATCAATTTTAAAAAGTTCTTTCTACTTAAAATTTCTTTTTTTCTTTTAGTCTCCCTAGGGGACTTAAACATAATGTAGACTGTGATACAATAGGTATGGTGCTTATGAAGTCTCTCTACTAAGTCCTGCCTCTGGCACGACTTTATAGGAAGATTACCATGGCAGGCAGCGGTGCTGTCACTGTCGGCAGGTGTCAGCTATAGAACAGAGCCAGGAACTGTTGCAATGCACGTATGACGCACTTGTACATGATATCATGTTAAAATGTTACTTTTCACTCTAAGGTTTATTTTAGTCAATTACTGTACCTTCCATTCCTCCTTGGGTTGTTTTTTCAGATTTACCTCATTTGCAGTTTTCTCTTATCCCCACTGCTTGAATCCTACTTCCTGGTTTGTCATGTGACTGCTGTCCCCTTAGGGCACTGAGGTGTGTCCTGACATCAGCAGACCATGTGACACTAACCACGCCCCTTGTCCTTACCAATGACACGTTCCACATTACAAGGCAGGATGTAACCAGCCACTGAATATCAAAACAGATTTGCCACAAGGTGCAATGGTAGGCTAAAAACCTTGGATTACAGTTTTGCTTAATGGTGGTATTTGGGGTTAGTGACATAACAGGAATATCTGTTGAGTGGAATAGGTTTCTATCTGTGGCACAAACCCTTTTAGAGGTAAATAGGAAATATTGAAACACTTGCACAAAGCTGATGTCTGACTACCAAATTGTGAATTAAGGGGGTATTCCGGTTACAACACGTTTATCCCCTATCCACAGAATAGGGATAACTATCAGATCGGTTGGGTCCTAATGCTGGGACCCCCAACGATCACGAAAACGGGGGCCCCGTGGAGCCCCTTTGAAATGGATGACGCGGATGTTTGGAAATGTGGACCGCTGCTCCATTTATTTCTATGGGAGCGCTGATCTGATACTTATCCCCTATTGTGTGGATGGGGGATAACTTATGCAATTTTAGTATAGGCAACAGAAAGGGGTGGACACTGCTTTACTTCCCCGGTATTTAATAATCCAATGTCTCCACAATTGTGTCTCATAACATTCACTCGGCGGTGCTCCAGCCTTACAACAGTAACCAACGTCCATATAACCACATAGAGAATGAGGCGGCACTCACCCTTTGTGATATCTTCTTTATTAAAAGCAGAAACTTTACATGTAGTAGGGGCTGACAAACATACTCCACGTTGTGGCAGCCGCCAGAAACTGCTCACTTGTGGAGTATGTTTGTCAGCCCCTACTACATGTAAAGTATCTGCCTTTAATAAAGAAGATATCACAAGGGGTGAGGTCCACCTCGTTCTCTATGTGGTTATATGGGGGATAACTTGTTATAACCGGAATACCCCTTTAACAGACTTCTGAATGGACTTTCTGGTGGGTTCGATAAAAAATGACTCCACTATAGCACATTTTGAACCAATTAATTTTGAGAGTGTAGTTGGCATGAATTGTGCACTCTCTTTAATAAATCTGGTGCATTTCGAATGGCGATTGTCTTTTTTACCTATTACATGAAGTTATACATTTCCACCTTTGGTCTGTGTATTTTAATCCTTGATAATGGAGAACAAATGCTTGACTGCATCTATTTTTCATTCCCATTTTGTTTTTTGGTGTGAAATGACAAATGTTGAAAACCTGGCACAATTTTAACTGCAACATTCCACCAAAATCAGATATAAATGGAACACACAGGCCAAAAGGTGCACCTTAAGGGTACATTCACACAACCGGGGTCACAAAAGAGGCGGACAGCACAGTGTGCTCCCTGCATCTGTACTTCCATTCCACGGCCCTGCAGAAAAAAAAAAGTGCATGTCCTATTCTTGTGCGCAACTGCATACAAGTATAGGCATTTCTATTATAGGACAGGCTGTGTGAGTTCAGCAAAATGCAGAATGCACTCGGCCAGTATCGCTGGTTTGCGGACCGCAAAACAGAAACAGTTGTGTGAATGTATCCTAAAGAGCCTCTAAAGTTGGCCATGAACATTAAGTGAATGTCAGCTAAACCTGGGTATGAAGGGGTGTTTTAAGTGGTGTCCCTAATCTTCCCCACTGACATGTCACAAGTCACTGCGAGAACACATACACACTCGATACACCTAAGCCTACAAGTGTACGGGCAAAGTCAGGTACAGCAGTTGGCAGGAATGGCAGTTTGGCTAACATCTTTAGAGGCTGTTACAGCTACCTTTATACTTGGGTGTGTAATACGCTGTTGCTAATATGACAGTTTTTTCTCACCTATTCCTGTAGCCTGTTTAATTTCTTCAAAGCTGAATTCATCCCCCTCGTTGAACATGAGAAGCACCAGGGTTTGAAACAAAGATACCTGAAGTTCTTTCTTCTCCTAGAGATCCAAGAGAAACAAGTTCATGAAATTAACCAAAACCTTGTCAGTGGTAAAGAAAGATCTGTCAGAATATCGAGCAGATGGAATTCATCTCTCTGAGTTTACCACATTATATGCATCTCTAGTCTTAAAACGATCAGAGCAGTCTCCGTCCTATGGTTTAATTAGGCCACATCCATAGTGATAGGTCATGGGACTGCATTGTCTGTGTTCTTCTTAAAACCACATTTACTACATAATGATGGCAAAAAATGATGACATGGTGACATTACAGCAACATTATGGACAAAACCGCCGAGTGAAAGTATGTGACCAATAGAGGGGTATTACTTTTTTTTAAATTTCTAGTACAAGTTTTTTTTTTATATCTTTGCCTGTCCAGTCATCTGGCACTTAAAATGTCCTCTGTGAGTTTAACGTGGAGCTGGATGAAATAGCGTTCGTCTGTATGGCCAGTGTAATCGCTGGATATTCTCATCAAACGCATTCCCAGTCACTATCATTAGATTTCTATCATAAATTACTATAGCACATTTCATGAAGAGTATCTGGTAGCTCCGTGACCGCTTCTCACAAGTTTATTCCTCGACATCTCAGCTTGAGAAACTTGTTTGATCAATGCGATATGACCCAACAGTGGTTAAAGCAGCAAGATGCAATCTTTATCACATGACGTGGTTTTACTGTGAATTCAGACGTTGGAGTGAAAAAAAAAAACAAGTACAAAAAAAAAAAAAAAATGCAAAATGCCAGCCGTGCAGCACAAAAGTGCACTTCAAGCGAATGGTGTAACGTGATGTGACTTCTTATCAGAATTTTACAGTGTTTTGATATGCAAGACTGACTCATGCAGACTTTGGTCTCCTAGAAAAAGGTTAAAGCTGCCGAGATACTTAAGATAATTGCTGGCTGAACAGTTGCTGCCTGACAGCTATCTCTTCCACCTCCCCCACACAAATGCATGTACATCATGTTTGGCTCGACAAAATAACAGGTAACTAGACCACAGCGCCTGATGACAAAGCACATGACGGCCATGAAGCAATTATGTCTATGATAAGCAGTCACTCTGCACTTACTTGTTTAAATTCTGCTTTTAATACTGCGTGCCCGAGCGTGGACTGCCACTGAAGTCTTCTGCCACTGTGTTTACCAAGATAGAAAGTCTTGAATATTTCCTGAAGTTTTACCATCTGAAAGGGAGGAAAAGACAAATAATACCTTATAGACCTGACCATGTGAATAAAAATGGCTGGTGATGGAAAACACATCTTCCAACACAATATGACTTAGGCCTCTTTCACATTATCGGCAGCACGGATGCGGCAGGTGAAGGGTGCCGCCGGATCCGTGCTGCCGCAGGTACATGTGTGGGGCCGGAACCGCACTCCGGCCCCACACGTCACACAGTACATACACACAGACACATACATACTTACATGCTCCCGGCAGCTCCGCGCAGCACAGTACAGGAGGAGGACGGCGCGCACATAGGACGATTCCCCACAGCTCTGCTGGGCGCTGTGGGGAATCGTCCTATGTGTGCGCCGTCCTGCTCCTCCTGCGCTGTGGAGACCTGCCGGGAGCATGTAAGTATGTATGTGTATTTGTATGTGTATATGTCTGTGTATGTTTATGTGTATGTCTGTATGTGTGTATGTGTGCAGGTAACGGATCCGTCATGAACTCCATTGTGTCACACCAAACGGATCCGTCCTCATTGACTTTCATTGGGGGTCATGACGGATCCGTCTTGGTGCGGATGCCTGGACCGGAGAGCAAACCGCAGCATGCTTTTAGGAGCCTCCGTTATCTTCAGTTCAGTTTTGCCCCCATTGACAATGAATGGGGACAAAACTGAAGCGTTTTATTCCGGTATTGAGCCCCTATGACGGAACTCAATACCGGAATTAAAAAACGCTAGTGTGAAAGTAGCCTTATGGGACCTTGAGAAGAGGAAAGAACATGTTTTAAAATCCAGACATGGCTACGTATATGTATTTGTTTTTTTGGAATGTGGGAGGAAACCATGCAGATGTTGTCCCTGGTCGGATTCGAACTCAGGACCCCAGAGCTGCAAGGCACCAATACTAACCACTGAGCCACCACGTATAGTAGACCATTGTCTCTGGACAACATGATGCTTTAGCTCACCAATGTGTCCTCTGTAATGCCACCATGGGCTAAATAAATAAGACTAACCATGGCATAGATCATGCGATCCTCGGCATCCAGTTAGCTACAAAATGGCAAGATGTAGACTGTATGCTAGAATCATATAAAGGTGAAAACAGTGCCACGTGCCGGCAAGAGCATGTGTATTGTCCTGCCACATAACTGGATGCCAGAGGTCACATGGCGTGTGTGGGTCACGTCTGCCACCATGCAGTCCTGTACAATGGAATGGCCTATGGATCTTTGCAAGTCCATTGGTTATACAGCGGCTGACACACTTTACTGCACTGGATAGGTGTATGAGCAATAATGTAAACTCCAATAATAATGTAAATCGTTCTCTAGTTTATAAGTAAATAATGGAATGAAATTAGAAAAGCTTACACAAGAAAACCTGTATAGTACAAGAAAAAAAAAAGTGTAGCTTTAATGGGAAAATCCTTATACTTGCCTACCTCTGTTGGTAAGTGCACATCCATTGGGGTATAGGTTGGCCAGTAACCCATTGTCAGTATATTGACAGTCAAGTCTATGTTGCCAGGATCACTGTGATTCTGCATATACTGTAGAAGAATAAAATATAATTTATCATAGTGTAAAGGTATAAGACAATCTACAGAGGTTCAATATCCCAGCCACATCTAGGGTGCCATTAAAGAGCACTGTCAAATCAATAGGCAAGCAGGGGACAGATTCACAGCGGCACTCACCAGTCCACAAAATGTATCAGCACCACGAGGTGGATGCATCATGACTCTGGACAACAGACGTTGTCTCTCTATACACTTGCTGGACCAGGAAAGAAGCATGTATAGCGTAAAAGTCTCCAGTTATGATGCATCTATCTCGCTATGTTGATGTCTTAAAGGGGTTATCCAATAGTAAAAATACCCCCCACAATGCCCGGGCCCCTCCTACAGACGATACTTACCTGGTCCCCAGCACCCGCATGCCTCCGGATCGCTGCACAGCCACCTCTGATCTCCCTAACGTGTGGATCAAAACATCTGGCGATGGGGAGAAGTAGCCAATAAAAGGGCGCGATGGGCCCAGGCATTGTGGAGGGTAGAGGTACTATTGGATAACCCCTTTAAGGAACAAAATAAAGCACACTATTTTATGATCCCTTGAGTGCTGTAGTAAATCTCTCCTCTGCATGCTATTACATGGATCAAACGCCCGTTCCTGACATTTGCCCTTGTGTAAATGTGCCACTGCTTGTATCTTTTATGCCGCAAATATGATAATAATTTGCTGGCGGCACTTAGCTTGCAGGCAAACAATCTGTTTGGGGGATGAGCGATCACAGTGGCGATTGTTTGTCCATATTCACAGAAGATGACGCCTCTGCTCAACGATCAGATAATTATCAGCAACTTTCCATTTCTTCCTGAAAACTGGCTGTGAATCAGGACTTGTAAAAGGACGTAATTGCTTTAAAAGGCCCCTTAACATTGAGCTGGGTTACACAATGTACTAAAGTACACAATCCGGGGAGAGAATAAAATTAAAGCCAAACAAAGATTCAGCAACTTGTGAAAGGTTTCCAGGTAGCAAAGATTATACTTTACACTGCACATACCAAAAATAAACTGAAACTGCAAACAACAAAGAAGCCAATGAAAAATGATGGTACAAAGGCAATCTGTCACCAGGAAGACCAGGCACAGTGCCTCGATGCTTGAATGCAACAATACATTTCACTTAGGCTACTTTCACACTAGCGTTTTAAAATTCCGGTATTGAGTTCCGTCATAGGGGCTCAATACCGGAATAAAACGCTTCAGTTTTGTCCCCATTCATTGTCAATGGGGACAAAACTGAACTGAAGACAACGGAATGCTCCTGAAAGCATTCCGTTCCGTCTTCAGACCGGAGAACAAACCGCAGCATGCTGCGGTTTGCTCTCCGGTCCAGGCATCCGCACCAAGAAGGATCCGGAATGACCCCCAATGCAAGTCAATGGGGGCGGATCCGTCTGGTGTGACCATAATGGTAACCGGATCCGCCCTCCATTGACTTTCAATGGAGTCCATTACGGATCCGGCTACACATAGACACATACACACACATAAACATAAACATACACACACATATAGACATACAAACACACATACATACTTACATGCTCCCCGGCAGGTCTTCGGAGCGTCAGGGACAGGACGGCTCACACAGGTCACGATTCCCCACAGCGCCCTCTGCTGGGCGCCTGGTGGAATCGTCATGATTTCACCAGGCGCCCAGCAGAGGGCGCTGTGCAGAATCGTGACCTGTGTGAGCCGTCCTGTCCCTCTGACACTCCGAAGACCTGCCGGGGAGCATGTAAGTATGTATGTGTGTTTGTATGTCTATATGTGTGTGTATGTTTATGTGTATGTATGTACTGTGTGACATGTGTGGGGCCGGAGCACGGTTCCGGCTCCACACATGTCACTGCGGCAGGCCTGATCCGGCAGCACCCTTCACCTGCCGGATCAGGCCTGCCGCCAGTGTGAAAGTAGCCTTAGTGATTCCTTGCATCACTCTAGGAAAAAAGAGCACCTGCCATCAGGATGAACCCTATTAAGCTAGGCATACTGCCTGGTAGGGTTGATGCTGTGGATTCAAGTGATTAAAATAGCCTGCGGTGTTCCCAAGACTTTTACGCTTTGTGCAAATGAGGGCTTCAGTGCCCTGAGGGGTGGGGCTTAGACCTTTCAGGGCACTTCAACTCCTCAGCTTTCCAGTGCCAGCCATGTCCCTCTTTGCCCTGAAGCCCTCATTTCCATAAAGAATAAAAGTTTATTTTTTTTAAATACAGGAAAGCCGCAACCAATTTTTACAAGGTAAGAATCCTTTTTATTAGCGGCAGAAACCCTTCTAGGCAGTATGCCTGGTTTAAAATGGTTGATTCTGCTGACAGATATTTAAGCCATGTGCAAATCAGCAGTTAAGTGCATAGGGTTGGCCCAAGCCACGCTGTGCACCCTTGCTCTTCCTGATTCCTCTGCCAGCCCCTTCCTCTTCTTCTTGACTGACAGGACCAGGTGAGATGACTATGCAAGAATGTGGACCTGTCAAAGAGATGGAGGGGTTGACAGAGGAAGCAGAAAAGGCGAGGGTGCACAGTGTGTTATGCCTTAACTTTTCCTTTCAGGGTTGCCAACCACAGTTTTTCTTTTTTCTGGACAAATTGTCCCAAAATCATGAGCTGTAAAATGATGATGATTACCACCAAAATAACCTAGTCAAGTAGTACCAGCCTCCAAAAAAATCACGGACTTGTCATTTTTCTCACGGACACAGGAAAAAAGTCTCCCATTTTTGAGGACTGTCCAGAAATTTCTGGACGGTTGGCAACCCTGGTTCATTTGCATGTGGATTCAAATATTTCTCCAAAATGAAACAATGGATCAATAAGTGAAAGGTATCATTACATTGAGAGGAGCTAAACTTAGAAAGCACTGTACAAGGTTTAACAGTGAATTTCCTGATGACAGACTCCCTTTAACAGTCAGGTGTCACTTTAAAGATTCAAAGGTGAAAATTAAATGAGATTATTACAAAGATGAAACTGGTATGATTTTTGTCCACTACATGTAAAATCCTTTTATCTGTTGCCACTAGAAGGCTGATACTGAGCATTAAAAAAAGCATCAGCTCCTCCTACTGAATATACCCTTCCTGTATATTAGTAGGAGGAACACAAAGGAAGGAACTCTGAAAAGAAAAAGAACCTCTGAAAGGTAACCAAACTGCATTATTTGGGTGGGAGCTGAGCCCCCAATGCACCCCAAAAACTTTTACTATGAGTATAACATTCAAGTCATTGGGGGGCACAGACAACAAGGCTGGGCTAAATGTCCAGTCTTCTGGAACCTGGATAAGGTGGGCTCTCTTCACCTGAGAGACCGCCCCCCCCCCAGGTGAAGATCAGGGCTGTGGAGTCGGTAAGCCAAAGCCCCGACTCCAACTGCGACTCCTCAATTTCCCCTGACTCCGACTCCCTCATACATGGAGCATGTTTAAGTGATTACTTTAAACAAACTTTGCATAAATCAATAGTACAGATAAGTCATGACAAAAAGAGTTTGTAATCTATGTTTTACTGGATATCTTTACTCTGAACTTTCAGTATCAGGCTTTTCTCTGGGTACAGATCACTAAGGGCTTGATGTATGAAAACTGTCTAGGTCTAAGACTTTCTTTGTTGCCCATAGCAACCAATCAGAGCTCCCCTTTCATTTCTCCAGAGCACTATATGAAATGAAAGGGGAGCTCTGATTGATTTCTATGGGCAACTAAGAAACTTCTACACCTAGACAGTTTTCATACATAAGGCCCGAGGGGTTTTAAATCAGAAGAAAAGAAAACTAAGACATAAAGCAGAGAGAACATGCACTGGACAATTTATGCACAGTTTATTGAAAGTTTAGATATACTAAGAAGTACCTGCCTTAAAGTGGTTTTCTCAGCACATTGATTCACTGGCTGACAGGCAGTTTGCACTTACTATGTCTCCTCAGGCTGTGGGGGAGGGGGGTCTCCAGCAGTTATTACTCTGACAAAGCAGGGGATTCTGATCTCTAACACAATTACAGGTAAAGCCATCCTTCTCAGTGAGAAACCTGCTGAACTGTCTATAGCTCATGACTGACCACTGTATTTAGAAAATGTCTTCTTTTATCTGCCCCTTTAGGTCGAAAGCTAATCTTTGTAACTAGTGAGAAAACCCCTTTAATCCTGTTTTCTCTAGTAGCTCTGAGATGAGTACAGCCATTCCTTCCCAGTCCCTTTTTCCTCTGATCCGTAGCAGAGGAATTTGACTTCTGAGCATCTACATGAAGGGCAGCACACAGTCATCTCAACTGAAAGCCTAGATCCTTAGATCAGGAATAGAACAGACATTTATAGGACATTTCATCATTTTCACAAATTCTTATGAAAATATATTCAGCACATACTGCACTGAACTAAATGTACAAATTTATTATATATTTTAGGAGTCGGAGTCGGTCCATTTTATACCGACTCCAACTCCGACTCCACCAAAATGGTCACCGACTCCGACTCCACGACTTCGACTCCACAGCCCTGGTGAAGATATCCTGCTGATGAGATGAATTGATTCTCTCATCTCTACCATCAGGTCCATGTCTTCGACCACATCCAACCTCCAGTTGGAGAGACTACTCTCTTGAAAAAATCTATGACTCATCTGTCAGACCTGGAACGTGTACCACTGAGAGTGCGGGAATGTGGCGTTCTGCCTATTCCAGGATAATGTGGCTGCCGATTGTCACCTAGTTGGTTGATATAGGCATAGCTGTGGTGTTGCCCACCTGAATTCAGAGTGGCTGGTCTGGAGGGACATCAATGTTGTAGACCCAAACTCTTCCTCAATTCTAGGATGTTGATGGGAAAGGAGGACTCCTGCTGAGATTACGGCTCTGAGCTGTAAGGCTACTTTCACACTAGCGTTTTAAAATTCCGGTATTGAGTTCCGTCATAGGGGCTCAATACCAGAATAAAACGCTTCAGTTTTGTCCCCATTCATTGTCAATGGGGACAAAACTGAACTGAAGACAACGGAATGCTCCTGAAAGCATTCCGTTCCGTCTTCAGACCGGAGAACAAACCGCAGCATGCTGCGGTTTGCTCTCCGGTCCAGGCATCCGCACCAAGATGGATCCGGAATGACCCCCAATGCAAGTCAATGGGGGTGGATCCGTCTGGTGTGACCATAATGGTAACCGGATCCGCCCTCCATTGACTTTCAATGGAGTCCATTACGGATCCGGCTACACATAGACACATACAGACACAGACATACACATAAACATAAACATACACACACATATAGACATACAAACACACATACATACTTACATGCTCCCGGCAGGTCTTCGGAGCGTCAGAGGGACAGGACGGCGCGCACAGATGACGATTCCACCAGGCGCCCAGCAGAGGGCGCTGTGGGGAATCGTGACCTGTGTGAGCCGTCCTGTCCCTCTGACGGTCCGAAGACCTGCCGGGGAGCATGTAAGTATGTATGTGTGTTTGTTTGTCTATATGTGTGTGTATGTTTATGTGTATGTATGTACTGTGTGACATGTGTGGGGCCGGAGCGCGGTTCCGGCTCCACACATGTCACTGCGGCAGTCCTGATCCGGCAGCACCCTTCACCTGCCGGATCAGGCCTGCCGCCAGTGTGAAAGTAGCCTAAGGTTCCTGCCCATTCTCTAAAAATCATGTCAGTGCAAGTGTTCAGCCACTAAAAAGCAATGAGTGACCCTGGAGGATGTCTCAGGCGGAGAGCAATCAGCAAACAGACTGCTAGGCTGCTAAGGGAAGGAGGGTCTTCTGATCTAAGGGGTTTTTGTAGCAGCTTCTCCTTGGATCTTGACAGATTGCTCGTTTCAGCTGGATATTCAGATGCTGTCTTCTTTTTCACCTTCCAAAAATATCACCTTCCAAGGCGTGCTTTTCAATACTGTTTTAGTTAAGGAATAATTAACTGTGCAAGAATTACCCACTGCAGAAAGGTAGACGGAAACACTCTAGCTCTAGGCCACCATAGTTCCCAAAACCTGCACGCAGAAGAGAGAACAGGTCAGAGAACCCTTGTCTCAGTGCAAATAATATTTCCTAAGGTAGGAACACTATCGAAAAGCACGCTGCAGAAGGTGATCTTTTGGGAAGGAGAAAAGGATGACTCAGAGCGCCTGATTATCCAGTTAGAATCAACAAAGTGTCCAAATCATTCTGAAAACTCGCCTTAGGCTACTTGCACACTTGCATTTGCAGGATCTGTTTGTGAGATCCGTCCAGGCTCTCACAAACGGATCCGTCATGATAATACAACCGCCTACATGCGTTCTGAACGGATCTGTTTGTATTATCTTTTACATAGCAAAGACGGATCCGTCATGATAATACAACCGCCTGCATCCGTTCTGAACGGATCCATTTGTATTATCTTTTACATAGCAAAGACAGATCCGTCTTGAACTCCATTGAAAGTCAATGGAGGATGGATCCGTTTTCTATTGTATCAGACAAAACGGATCTGTCCCCATTGACTTACATTGCGAGTCATGACGGATCCGTAAACATCAGTTTCTTCATGCGGACACCAAGACGCAGCAAGCAGCATTTTAGTGTCTGCCTCCAAAACGGAATGGAGACTGAACTGAATAAACTGAAGCAAAACTGATGCATTCTGAACGGATCCTTTTCCATTCAGAATGCATTAGGGAAAAACTGATCAGTTTAGGACGGTTTATGGGAGCCTGTGACGGATCTCACAAACGGATCCTGCAAACGCAAGTGTGAAAGTAGCCTAATTGTGCTTCCTGAACAGAGCCTTTATGAGGACATTGTCCAAAAAAGGGACCTTCCCTATGGAGAGTACTTCGGTGAGTACTTGTGTGGCTACTGACAGACCAAACGGAAGGGCCACAAAATTGGTAGTGGTGGAGAAGCACATAAAAGCGTGGAAAATGTTGATCAGATGGGCAGACAGGGATGTGTAAATATGTGTCATTTATGTCATAGTAAAGGCGCTAATAGCTGTTCAATTCCACCAAATTCAGTACTGCAAATTTGTTATTCCACCTGCATAAAAGGAAAAGGCCCTTGATTGCAGGAATACATGGGCTCGGGGAAATACAGGTGTAGCAAAAAACAAAACCTGGAGCAGGAAGTCAGTTTAGTTGTGTCACAGCCCTCATAGGCAGCAGCAACTCAGGAAAGCACTTGTATCTAACATGGTTGCCATGTTTAAGGATGGTTTAATGATGCTGTTGCATTCCCTAATAGGCTTGGGGTTGTCACATGAAAGAGGCCCAATGTGGACAGAAAAAAGGGGTAGAGAAGCATGCGCCTGTCCCCCACTGCCTTCCTCCTGCCCAGGAAGGCTGGGGAGTATTTGAAGTCTGAAAAGCCAGACTTTGTTGAATCTGTAGAGCCCGGAGTTGACAGTATGGGGCAGAAGAGATGGTTCCCTAGGCTATAAAAAAGCGTGTAAGCGGGATTAGCCATCATCAAGCCACAGTGTAGAGGAACACTGCAGAAGGAAGTCTCCAAATGGAAGCGAGACACCAGTGCCCCCAGGAAAAGGCTGTATGTGGTAAAGATTGGATGGAATAGTGGAGGTAGTAGAGATAGAATGCAGGTGGCAATGGCTGGCTGGGAGGGGTGGGTCTAAAGATGGAGATACTCAGCTAGCTATTCAGTCTTGTATGTTGTTCTTGTCTTCAACTCCCAAATGCAAAACAGCAGTCACCACTTCAGTGTGCCTCTCTCAGGTGAGAAGGATCACTGGTGGGGAGCAGACTGGAAACCAATAACGCTTGGGCTGGTGAGTGACAGAGGAGCTCTGATGCTCTTGTCTCCCTGTCTTGAAAGGGGAGAATGGCACTGACGACTTAACACCATGTAACCTGTCCCTGGTGGGGAGACAGTATCATCTGTGTTTCTCAACCTAAAGGGAAAATAATAAAATAAAATACACCCACGGGTCAGCTCAGCATCTATACAAGTGGTATATCCTGTAGGAGGAGCTAACACTTTTTTAATACTTAGTATCAGCTTCCTAGTGGCAACAACAAATACCTCAGTGTCCAGGGGTGGAATGGCTGTAGACCCTATGGGGAAATTTCCTGGTGTGCCAATGCCAGGGGGTGCTGCACAAGCTCTCCTCACGGCAGCAAGCCGGGTACATAGCGACCTAATGCTCTAAGCATTAATTAATGCTAGGAGAATCGGGTACTTATGCACTTAGCTGTAGGTGTCCTCCTGAATTAAACAATATGGTGATAGAGATGAATACTGTGGTGAAGGCTGTAGTGTTTTGTGCCACACTGCTATTTGGTTCTACTAGGGTGGTATTTTGTGCAGCACTACAGTATTGCTGGCCATGCCTACTTCTGTTGCCCACCTTCTGTCAATTTGGGTCAGGCTACAACATGGGGCCGCTTTTAGGTATTTTTGCCAGGGACACTTTAAGTTCCCAGTCTGCCAACGACGACTGACAGTTACAGTATGTCAGCTCTATGGCAGCAGTCTGATTCTCTGGCAGTGGAAGTCACAGACCTCAGATGTAGATTCACCACATGAAGAACTGCATTATTGGGCAGAATTCAGCTAAGCTAGCATGATGACATTTCTTCTGTCACATACTGGATTAGACAGTTACCAGTTAAATGGAATCAAGGAAAATTAAGGGGTTGTCCACCCACTATAAAAGAAGAAGTTTAAGATTTCAAAAGGAAGAATTTTGCATACTAACACCACTTTGCCCACTGGCACATGACAGGTACTGAATGGTAGGAAGTCACATAGATGGAGGACAGAGCGGTGTTTGTATGCTTAGCAGATTGCAACCATACAAAACTTCCCTATTTAAGCACATATCAGGACAAAATCTAACGCCCAAATGAAACCACATACAGAGGCAGGTAATTAACTGCATGTTCAAAAACCTAGTTGTCAGTACTTTTTAGGCTCTTACACCAATTATTTTTTCCATCAGGATTCTGCTGCTTTTTGATAGGAAAAAAATGTAGTTTAAGTAAAAAAAAAATATAGAAATCTCAACTGATCTTATAAGTAAATATGATCGATCAGGATTTGTTAGGATGTGTTGAAAAAGTGACCCATCAAAGCCAAGTTAAAATGGAAGCCATGAGGCTATTGAGAACATACATTGTATTATAATCACATGACCCAGCAAACAGGACTGGCGACCAAATAAGACTCATTTACAATGTAGATGCTGTTTACAGACTTTTCAGAAAGTACATTTAATACAAATAAAACAAAAAAAAGATAAAAAAAATGAAGATTATGTTACCTGCTTGAATTGAATCATTACATCTTTTGACAGCTCCATGTCTTTAAACATCCCCTCCAGTTTACTGGTAAAGGCTGCACCACACTCTACAAGGAGCAAAACAAGAAGTCAGGCTCTAATCCGAGAACTGCGATTTACTGGGATTAACTGGAATAAAACACTTTTTTTTTTATTAACTTTTAAATCCACATAATACTGAATGTTTACCCTTATCCATTAAATGGTTTGGATTTCAGGGCTATATGAAAACAAGCCCTATCCTTAAGCCCTATTCGTAATACTACACATGCCTGGCTGGTCGCAGCCTTCTCTGGCAAAATCAGGGGGATGAATTCTGCCTTAAAGACTACGGGGGTTATTTAACTGGTGTAAAGTAGAACTGGCTTAGTTGCCCATAGCAACATCTTCCATCAGGGGAGAGTCCAGAGGCCCCATACACATTAGATGATTGGTGGTAGCTCTGGTAACTATAAATTTCATGATGCCTTGCCCAGGCTTTGCAATGGGAGGATATGCCAGATTTCATCTATCACAAGCCACAGTTATATGAAATACTGCAAACTGTAAGCAGGATCTTGGATAGCTAGGTTTAAGACACAAGACTTGCTGTGAAAGACAGAGGGAAAGACCAAGATGATTGATCAACAGTCTTAGTGCTGTATTAGGCCTCTTGCAGACATCTGTGGAGCACGGTCCGTTAAAACCCGAAAAGGCCTCCTGCTGAGGCCGCTGTATAGTAAAACACTCGTATGATCTATATGAGTGTGTTACTATACAGCGGCACGAAGCGCACGGCGTCATAGGAACCAATGACGCCGTTCGCTACTGCTCTCAGCAGGAGGCCATTCCGGGTTTTCACGGACGGTGCTCCACGGATGTCTGTATTAGGCCTTACCCTGGCTGATACCTTACAAGCTTGACCTTGACACTGGTGAGGGTTGCCTTAAATTATTTTATTTACATATAGTCTATTGACTAGTGATAGCCCGTCTTGCACCTGTGTCTATATTGTGCTAGACGTAACCTTTATTTACTTGTATTTAATACCTATCTTTTGTGCTTAATAAACCCTATATTAAAATGTGCAGTGTTGTAGCATCAGTGTACTGCTCAGCTATTATCTATTGTGCTGGTTTCTCTATGTCTGTGGCAGGCTGGCAGCCGCGTGCTGGCTCCAGACTCTTCCCAACAGACTGTATCCCTGCCTATGTTGTCTCTAATTGTAGCGTTCTGTGATGTTAAACACTGACCATTAAAATAATACCCTCAAACACTGCCCCCCGACATGTTTCGCCACCTCCGTGGCGTCCTCAGGGGTTTAGGGCAGTGAGTGTTTGTGGGCGTTGCCCTCTGGCTATAAAGCCTCCTATGGTGACGATTTATGACGCCTTCCAATAAGCTGGATCTTTTCTCCTCTATCTCCACCTTTTTCTATTTCTCTCCCTCTGACAGGCACTTACCCATATCTTCTTCATCCCCCTTCATGACGTATTACCTACCACGTAGTTGGCGCTGTGCTGCTCGTCACTTTCTCTCTATGCGTACGTAATCTCGCGTAATTTACGGAGATCTAGCTCATGCGTTCGCTCTTAGTCTCTATTCAGCACCAACCTCGTATTACGCATGTCTAAGGACCATTTCACTAGAAGCATCATTCTCCATATTTTAATTCTTCACTGAACTCCTACCGTCTGTGTGATATGGATACTTTCATTATCAGCCTGGAGCGATTTGTGCTTTTTGCATTACTGCCATATTAGATAAGATCAAGCAGCAAACATTAAAAATAAGCAGCGAACTATTGGTTCGCTCCCTGATCCTCTCCACTATGTACGCATAGAAAGTGACGAGCAGCACAGCGCCAACTACGTGGTAGGTAATACGTCAGGAAGGGGGATGAAGAAGATATAGGTAAGCGCCTATCAGAGGGAGAGAAATAGAAAAAGGTGGAGATAGAGGAGAAAAGATCCAGCTTATTGGAAGGCGTCATAAATCGTCACCATAGGAGGCTTTATAGCCAGAGGGCAACGCCCACAAACACTCACTGCCCTAAACCCCTGAGGACGCCACGGAGGTGGCGAAACATGGCGGGGGGCAGTGTTTGAGGGTATTATTTTAATGGTCAGTGTTTAACATCACAGAACGCTACAATTAGAGACAACATAGGCAGGGATACAGTCTGTTGGGAAGAGTCTGGAGCCAGCACGCGGCTGCCAGCCTGCCACAGACATAGAGAAACCAGCACAATAGATAATAGCTGAGCAGTACATTGGTGCTACAACACTGCAAATTTGAATATAGGGTTTATTAAGCACAAAAGATTGGTACTAAATACAAGTAAATAAAGGTTACGTCTAGCACAATATAGACACAGGTGCAAGACGGGCTATCACTAGTCAATAGACTATATGTAAATATAATAATTACCCTGACTGATGAGACTAACGAAAGCAGCAATCACCTGCTCGTCAGTGAAGGACATTACATTATCCGATTACCCTGCGCTTTACACAGGCAGATCATTGCTAATGAACGTTAATACAAACGCTTGTTAACAATGATCTGGCCGACCCTCAGTCGGTGTAATACAGCCCTTACAATATCTATAACAAACAGTTTAGAATACTTGAGGTGACAACTGCAGAATACACAGGGCTAAGCAGCTTTGTGGTTGTCACCCAGTATATTCCGGGATGTTACACATTCTACCCTATATATAGAAATGCATAAAATACAGCAGTCACATCATTAAAGGTGAGCATTTACATGGGACACTGATAAAGGAAGAGTAATAAAAGAGTGCTATAAATGGAAAGTCAATGGCCTTGTCTACAAAGCCGACTCCAAGATCTGCACTCCCTTAACGTGGCAAAAAATAATGAATTCCAGTAAAGGGAAGGAAAAAACTGCCTTTTACCAAGTCTATTTGGTATCTGACCTATACAGCAAATCCCAGATAGAACTTTGTAAATGGGGCCCAAAGAGGTCATTTCATCTTAAAAGAAACGTGCAGCAGTCTTATGGATGAGCTCAGCTGAACAGACAGCAGCTTCTTATCATTTAGTAACATCTTTCACAAGACAATGTACTTCCACTTTATGAATATTCGTTCAAGGTAATGTGGTCTGTAAGTGTAGTCTTACAACTGAAATAAAAAATAAAATGCTTCCAGTCCCTTCACTACAGTGTTACTTTTTCCCTGCATTTTCCCTGTATAAAGTACCTCCTACTCTTCTGGTTGTTACTCTCTTCAACTTCCAGGTTAGAGACAGGACTTTGGTAGCATCTCGGCATACTCCCCTCCCTAATACATGGCCCATTATTGTTTTAAATCCGCCTACTGAAGCAAGATCCTGAGTGTGGCTATTCCAGCATTCTACATCCCAACCCACCCAAGTTGCCTAGCAAGTATAAAAATTTGTGACTGCTATGGGTGCTCATAGGTTGTCAGTGCAGCCCCTTCAGAAGATGTAACTAATGTCAATCTGACATGAATAGGTGGGGATTAGCAGCCTGCGGTCCTTTCAGTAATGTGATACGGGGATCATGTCATCAAGCCGCAAGAAGAAGCATCGCAACTTCTGGTGTCATGTGAACTGGCAGAATGGGGGATCCCGGCTGATACCATTCTATGTGGAAGTGTTATAATATATAGAAGAAGATTTATGGCTCAATGAATAACCCCTTTAATTTTCTTTACCTGTGGCATCAATTCCATCATCCAGTATACTGGATACTGAT
This sequence comes from Rhinella marina, assembly GCA_900303285.1. Classification (NCBI taxonomy): domain Eukaryota; kingdom Metazoa; phylum Chordata; class Amphibia; order Anura; family Bufonidae; genus Rhinella; species Rhinella marina. Next base: position 88,019 of record ONZH01015650.1, on the reverse strand, counting down.
ACTTAGAACATAACTATTTCTAAAACAGTATATACAACCCCCAGAAAGGAGAAGGACAAGAAAGTTATAGCTACAAACAAGTATATTGGAGAAAAGAATTAATCAAATCCGTTGGAGTGAGTCTGCACTACAAACCTTCATACATACCATGTTTAAGTTTAGATAACATTGATTTCTCAGAATCCACAGACGCACTTTTTCCCACCAATAGTCTTTTAGCAAGGTCTTTCTTATAAAACGCCTCAAACACATCTTTACCTGCGAGATAGAGAAAAACAATAACCTGTACATGAATGATAGGATGAAAACATCAAAATCTTATTTTAATTTTCTAGTATCTGCAAAATACGCGGGCAAGAAATAGTCGGATGACAGATAGTTTTCATAGTTAAAGAAGAACTCCCGCAAAAAATTTTATTCCATGTCCTGCTAGAAATGTACATGATGTAATCTGTAGTGAATGTCATTTTCTTACCAGTGTCTGTATTTTTGACTTCTATAATCCTGAAGTTTCTTATCTGTGTCATGTGACCAGGAATTAGACCCACCAACTCACACATAGACTTATGTGTGGACAGGAAGTCTAATTCTCTATGTATTCCTATGAGACTGAAAGTGAGGCTCCCATAGGAATGAATAGAGCAGTTACTGGCTTTCTGTCCTGGGTCAGTTGGAGGTCAAGGAGTTAGTCACATGACCCAGCTACAATAAGAAGAGAGGTTATTACTTACAATTACATTCTCTGATGAGAAGATTACATTCACTACAGATTATATCATGCACCTTTCTAACAGGTCAGAGAATAAATTTTTTTTGCAGGAGTTCTTCTTTAAAAGCTTCATAGTCAAATCTCCAGAATGTACCTTTCACTGCCAAGGACGTATGAAATATGTTATTGCTGTGACAAGAATATTATGGCGGAGACCCAATCACTACTAAATAAAGGGGCAGGTGCACTCGGCTGAGCAGCTAGGAATCCGTACACTGCTTGCTTGTACAGAGTCGACCAGATTTGAAGGGGCCTCTTTGTTATACACAGTAATGACAATTGCACTTTAAGAAATGTCACAAAATAGTATTTTTTTTATTTTTTATAGCTACTAACTCCCATCTCCTCTAAAGGTGACCTTATGTATTAAAACCAAAAACTTAAAAAAAAAGTTTATATCACACTTGCATCACATGAAAGAGCAAGACCACAATTATCAATGAGTCATTCAAAAAAGCGTAAATAATTTCTGGATAAGGATCAAAGGCGATCTACACGGTTCAGAAATAACTATTTTTGCATAAAGTTACAAACATACCGTGGATGAATCTAAATATGATCATAATTTTATCAAGGCATCGCTCCAGTTCTTCATCTGTGGCCTCTTTGTTCCCCGAGCGGAGCTTAGAATCAACATATTTAGCTGTAATAAAAATGGAATGCACATGGGAACATGTACAACCTTGTAAACCAGGGAGTCAAGCAAATAAAATAGAACAGATTTATTATGTTTAAGATATATAGTGGCATTAGGGCTACTTATGGATTCATTTATAGTTTGTTTTTATGCACATTTTAATTTTGCTATACAGTCCTGATATAGATGTATACATGTTCTACGAAATAAGATTTTACAAATAAAAATGGTACAGCAGGACATCATACAGCGGCATCCTATTCTCATTCACTACCACTGTAAAAGAAACAGTATCGCTCAATGATTTTCGACAGCAACCATCCGCATCTAATATGAACGGATCCGGTTGTATTATCTGTAACATAGCAAAGATGGATCCGTCATGAACTCCACTGAAAATCAATGGGGGAAGGATACATTTTCTATTGTGACAGATTGTGACAGAGTTAAACACATCCGTCCCAATTGACTTGCACTGCAGGTCATGCCGGATCCGGCTTGCTCCGCATCCTAGGACGGAAAGAAAACCATAGCTTGATGGGGTTTGCTCTCCGGTGTGGGAATGCAACCACATAGAACGGAATGCATTTTGGAGCATTCTGTTCTGATCAGTTACGTTTTGTCCCCATTGACAATGAATGGGGACAAAACAGAAGCATTTTTCTCCAGTATTCAGATTCTATGATAGTAGCCTTAAAGGGATTCTCAGTTGGGCTTACTCCATGTTTAGAACTGCAGAAAGCGTAAGGCTTTGCATCCTAAAATCCCCCCACTGATCAGCCTGAACACAGTTCGTTCAGGCAGGAAAGGACAATACTGAGAAAAAGTGTTTGGGCTTTGTGGCTGCCGAGATTGTTCACCTCTGTAGGCTCCTTCTTGAGCTACAATTGAGCTATAATTGCGGTCTTGGTCTTGTTTTGAAAGGGTCCTCAGGCCTACTTCTCCTCCTTCAGGCAGGCTGAGATAACACCCAGCTGATAGGATGAGGGTTGCTTTAACCTTTAATATCTCAGAATTTATTTGAGCTACAGCACAGATCTTGTTTGAAAGCAGACAATCTAAGCTTTAAAACAAGACCAACACTGTGGTGCTAAGTGCAATACACCAGAGAACTGCAAAAAACCTGCAGCATTCTCTTCCATTCAAATTTCTCAAAGCAAGTTCCTTCTCCATTCTTTATGTGGCCTGATGCATGAGAAATATTGTATGAGATGATGGCCATTCAGATAATACAGACTGCCAGACTGGAAGCCCCAAGTACAGAGCAGCTAGGGGAGCTGTCTGAGTGAGGAATCCCTCTCTATGATGTCCAAATGCCCTATCAGAGACCATGCACAGCGGATGTCTTTATGAGACAACATTTTTAATGGTGATGTCTATTAAACACCCACCATCATTTTGGTGTGGGTTAAAGGGAACCTGTCAGCTCTGAAACACCCTCCAAACTAGAGTAAGCGGTGTATAGTGTAAGTGACATGGAGTCTGGTTATGTAATTTTTATCTTCATACTCACTTCCATTCCGACGCTGTGCTCCCACAAACCTGCAGTAAAATGCACTCAGTGGACTCCAGTGCTCATCACATAATGGAAAGGAATCAAAGAAGAGTCCTCTTAATGCATTTTACTGCAGGTTTGTGGGAGCACAGCGTCGGAATGGAAGTGAATATGAAGATAAAAATTACATATTCAGATTCAGCATCACTTACACTATACACCGCTTACTCTAGTTCAGGGGGTGTTTCGGAGATGACAGGTTCCCTTTAAGTTGCAGTAGCTTCAACAGCTATCCTCTGTAAATTCTTACTTCTCCTCCTACGTAACATCTTTATAGCACAAGTCTACATCAAATGTGGATACAAAGGTGGCAGAGGAACTGTAGAGAGCATCTGCTCTTACTGAACTGACATGGAGGAAGGTTGGGTTGTATAGAGGGTAATGTTTATTGTAGTTTTTTTTATGTATAAGGAACCTACTTATTCAGGGCCCGTTCACATGACCGTGTGAACAGGTCCGCACCTATTCCACAAAATTGCGAAATATGTGCATGCCCGTTCACTTCAATGGCAAGAATGCAAGAAAATATAGAACATGTCCTATTCTTGTCTGCAATAGTGGCATTTTGAATGGGGCGCCCGGCTGTGTGTTCCGCAAGTTGCGGAACCCACGCCGGGCGGCATCCGTGGTATTGTAGATCTGCATTTTTGCGGATCCGCAATACCACGGCCATCTGAATGAGCCCTAAGGCCCCTTGTAGACGAGCGGGAGACACGAGCGTCTCCTGCAACGGATCTGCAGGGCTGGAATACCGGCAATGACGGGGATCGCATAGCATCATATTGATTTATGATGCTATGTATCCCTTACAGTACTAGAATGTAATGGATAACAGTGATATAAGGCTGTCACTGTTATCCATTACATTCTAGTACTGTAAGGGTTACATAGCATCATAAATCAATATGATGCTATGCGATCCCCGTCAGTGCCGGGAGTCCAGCCCTGCAGATGCGTTGCGGGAGACGCTCGTGTCTCCCGCTTGTCTGCAAGGGGCCTAAGGCTCCACTTTATGTGATATCATAAAAGCCACTAAAGTATTTATAGAAAAATAGCGAGCTTGTTGAGTACCTATCAGTTCTGCTGGCTTATTGGCTCTCCTATTGACAAATGTTTCAAATGACTCCTTCATAACATTGACAAACTTCTCATTTTTCTGGAAGCAGACATCAATGATATGGTCCACTTTATCTTTGAAATCCAGCAAGTCTTGGACCATGTCCTTATCCTTTTCTGGATTGACAACTATTGAGCTCCCAAAATTCTGCAAGAGAGAACACCATATATAATAACCAAAAATAACCAATAAAATATAATAATAATATGATCTACATTAGCATTCAGTCTGCCACCTAATTAGACAGTCTACCAATAACTGCTGATCACAAGCCATTCTGATACATTTTTATTGCATAAGAATATGAGGGCCTGTATGTGGTCTGGACTGGAGCTGACCAAAACCTGGTCACCGGGTCTCTTTCAGCAGTCTATGGAATTGGGCAAGGTGTTCCCGCTCACTTCAAAAACCATGGATGAAAGCTAGCAGTGAAAGAATCAGGCTCCACCTATCCCTGCCAAGCTGGAAGGGCAGACAGCAGCTGTCAGATGACAGATCTGCTAGGGAAGATACAGGCACAGGAAGCTAGCTGATGATAGTGGGCGCATGACATGGTTACATTGGGTGTGATTATATGGGTGTGGAGATGGGAGATAATTCTGGAACTACATGAGTGAGATACTGCTGTGGCTTATGGGGGAGGGGAACTGCTGTTACTAATGAAAGGAGGAACACTGCTATTACTACTAACGGCTCATGCACACGACCGTGTGTAATTTGTCGTCCGCAAAATACGTATCCGAAAAAAACCCAAAATGGATGACATCCATGTAACATCCATATTGTATCCGTTTTTTTTGCGGATCCATTGTAACAATGCCTGTCCTTGTCCACAAAACGAAAAAGACTAGGACATGTTCTATGTTTTTGCGGAAGGGACTTGTAGACATAAGGAAATGGAATGCACACGGCCATTTCCGCTTTTTTTTAACAGACCCATTGAAGAGAATGGTTCCGCATACGGACCTGTAAAAAAACAGAACGGAGACAGAAATAAAATACGTTCGTGTGCATAAGCCCTTAGGAAGAAAATGAGGCTTAACTTTTGGGACACAGTAGTGCGGTGATAACTGCGCGGTTGGACTACTTTTATGGGACACTGGACACTGTTGCTTTACTGGGATGCTGGTGTGCATCTTTTTGAGGGGACTGTGACCACTTGAACAAGAAAGGGTCGCTGCTGTATTGGGGGGAGCTGAACAGCACATATTGCTAAGGGGGACCAAGGCTATGGACGAGCATGACTGTGCTGTGACTACAAAAGGACGGGGAGAATGAAAGAAATCTACAATTGTAAGGCTGGGTTCACAAATTCTGTAAAGAGAGTTTTTTTCCCCCAAAATGAGGATTAGATCAACCATGGTTTTCTTTATACGACATGTTGTAGTAGTACAATAGTACAAAGTAATATTTATTTTGGGGGGGGAAGTATACACCCAAAGCATCTTTGCTTATTACAAACTTTTAGTCAGTGATGGATGGCCTAGTTTTATATATATATATTATCAATATATCTTAGGCATTTGCCCAGTTATTTTACTTGCTGAGCAAATACACAGAAAGAGGTCATAAAATTTGGATGACATGAAACTATGTAGAATATGTAAAACTCAACTTGACTGTAAAATAAAACTAAAATAGCTGGAAGACCATAACGTGCACAGAACTATAAAATGTGTGGAAATAAATGCATGAACAGAAGAGGACATGTATATCTGGTGGCATTTTGCTTTACAACTGTAGAAATATGGTAAAATAATGGGTTTCATACTTTAATGTACTCCCCCCAGTGCTGCAGCAGGATTGCCTGACCACCTCTGACCCGGCTGAAGAGCTGATACATAAGAGTCAGGTCCACAACTCTGTTCTCATCCAGCATGTTCTTCAGCCCTGCATGTAAAGAACCACGCACAGCTATTACAATCACAGTTTCCTAACAATAAGCTCTGTGTTCATACGTCATTATATTCAAAAAGGTCATACACTCCTGGAACACAACTTATACATGGACAATACAGTTCACTTGACGGCCAGAAAGCCATAGAACCGGTGGAGCTGAGCAGATTTTTATCTAGTTTTATAGCAATAGATTCTGTAGAAATAGTAATGTAATAATTTAAATCTCTTCGCTCATGTAGTTTTTCAGATGCGGTTTTGACTGCACATCAACCTCAATGTCTGGATACACAACCTACTCAGGGGGCATCATAACTTCAGAGATCTGTCACTTATGTGTGAAAGTGCTGTCGTTTTGAAGAACTTACATCCTATTCTGCAATGTGTGGCCAGTGGTACCAGCATGATATGCAGAATATTGCCCTTAGCTGATGGACAACTGTCTTGCTAATACTATACATAGGGAGAGAGCTGCCAATTAGAGCTGGGGTGGTGTGGTGAACATTAACATATAAGTGACAGACCACTGAATTCAGAATACCTGTCACTTTATGTTGCCCTAAGAGTAGATGGTGTAAAGGGTCTGATTGGTTCCCATTAAAGACCCTGAAAAATTGTATCATATTTGTTTAACCATTACCAGTAAGCATTACATAAATATATGGATGCCAACAGTCTGCAGAGCTGCCGTATATTTATGGTCCTCCTTACCCTGTAGATAGTGGGATTTATGCTTCAGGGGGTGTTCAGATCTAGCTGTAACTAACAGCCACTGGTCCTGGTGCCAACATGGAAACCCAATTGGCTCAGGTTCGGATAAGGGCACCTGGACCAGAATCCAGTAAAAACTTGTTAGATACAGCACACTTCCATGCTGCAGGAGCGTCACAATCATCAGGTCCCCGCAGCACAGGAGCGTTCAAGCTTTGGGTGTAATTATCACTGGGGTCTGAAACAAGCAGGTTTTGATATCAGCGCCAAGAACAGAGGCTTTTAGTTATGTGGATACCTGACCCCTTCTCAGAAGAAGCTACACTGCTATCTCTATAGGAAAGAGAGATAACACCTGGACCGGTCAGTTATCAACCAATCAAGTCTTAAGCCTGTATTATACCAACAGATTATCTGACCAATTTCTTGTCCAACCAGACCAGATAGTTGGTGTGTATAACAAAACATCTGTGTGTAAACGGTCATCTGACCAATGATTGGTCAGTAAATCTGTCAGATAATCTGTGGTGTAATAAAGCCCTTAAAGGGAGTCTGTCACCTGTTTTTCACTATTATAACTAAGAGCACTGCCCCACAGAAGATTGCAGACACATCCCAGATAGGGCTGCAGCAAACGATTATTTTAGTAATCAAGTAATCTATCGATTAATCCAATGATTAATCAAGTACTCTAATAAGAAATAACTAATTAAAGGAACGTTTTACTTTAAAAAGTCATCAGACCCCCAGTACCATCAGTCCTATATGCCATCAGTTACCCCCGTGCCATCAGTCCTATATGCCATGATTTAACCCCAGTGCCATCAGTTACCCTATGCCATCAGGCCCCTGTGCCACCAGCTTTCCCCCCAGTGCCTCCCATTGCCATTAGGTGCCTCAAGGTGCCCCCCGGTGCCACCAGCTTGCCCCCCCCCAGTGCCACCAGCTTGGCCCCCAGTGCCTGCAGGTGCACCCCAGTGCCTCCTTGTGCCCCCCTATGCCACCAGCTTACCCCCCAGTGCCTTCAGGTGCACCCCAGTGCCTCCAGGTGCACCCCAGTGCCACCAGCTTGGCCCTCAGGTGCACCCCAGTGCCTCCAGATGCACCCCACTGCCATCAGATTAACCCCTCCATATCCCCCACTCCCCAGCGCCATCAAATGAACCCCTTCATGTCCCCAGTGCCATCATTAGCCCCTACATATCCCCAACTCCCCCAGCGCCATCAAATGAACCTCTCCATGTCCCCCAGTGCCATCAGCCACCTTAAAAAACAGGTGCCCCCTACTCTGTTAAGAACACTTACCTTTCCAGGCAGGGTGCGCTGCTGGCCGACAAGGAGCCCGCAGGAGACGACCGCATCTTCTTCCCAGCATGCACTGGGAGGGACATGACGTCACACACACCGTCAGGCAGCGCGCACTGACGCTGTGTGTGAAGCCAGTGCAGCGTGGTGCCGACAGGAGGCCACGGATAAAATAAAAAAAACTCTCTCACATCTCCTGCGCCGTGGCTCTGCTCCTGGTCCGCACTACATCCTGACGCTGTACGCGGTCAGGACAGTGCAGAGCCGGCCTGGAGAAGACAGAGGAGCGCCGGACCAGGAGCGGAGCCACGGCGCAGGACAGGTGAGAGAGTTTTTTATTTTATCCTTATGGGGCTGGGTGGGCTGATCTGAGGTCTGATGGGGGTCCAGGCACCTACTACATACTAGTGAGCGCTTCCATAATGGAAGCGCTCACTTGTATTCGCTTTATAACACCCATGGCAATTTTCCCCCTACTTTTGGGGAAAAAAAGTGCATCTTATAAAGAGAAAAATACGGTAGGTCATTCATATGTACTCTAAAACAGTCCTATTAAAAACATAATTTTTCCAACAAAAACCAAACCCTTAAACAACTACATCTATGGGAAATTAATAAAGATTCTTGGAATGCAGAGATTTTTTTTCAAGAAATGTATTTTTACTGAGCAAAAGTAGTAAACAAAAACATGATTCAGTCTCCTGGAACGAGGAGAGAGCGTGTGCTACATGACTCCTTCTCTCACTTCGCTCTACCAACTTCTGATATATCGCCAAGACACAAAGACATATCACATTTTTTTGAAAATGCAGGTACACTTTTAAGGGGTTTTCCAGGATTATGCCCCTGGAGGTGTGGTACCTATTGAAAAAAAACAATCGTACTCTGCTACTCCACATCACTCCCTTTATCGATATTCTAGCCCCTCGCTTGTTTACTTCTGGCTGGGGTCAAGCGCGCCTCTTCAGCCAATGACTGACCTCAGCAGGGTGGGTGTCCCCAAGTGGCATGTCACTTCTGGGTCACATGGTATTTAGGGAGTGCAGTGGCCCATGTGACCCTGTCTGTGATGAATGGAATGACACGGAGAAGGCAAATATTTTTTCATTAGGTACTACACACTTTTGGAGCTGGCTTTAAAAAAGAAAAAAAAAGGATTATCTCATCAATTTTACGCCCTATACAACACAGTTGTCACCTAAGCAATATACAACAATAGGCAAAGCAAACATGGGCATTCCGGATTATTTTTAAATACTGGGTGAACACGGCCGCAGTTTTGGTCCGCATCTGGATGTGGACAGCACACAATGTCCTATTCTTGTCCGTTTTGCACTCGGCCTGTATCTGCTATTTGTGGACTGCAAAACACTTATAGCCGTGTGCATGAGCCCTTACGGTAGTACAGTAAAAGCCCTTACTGGCCTCCTTATTCCTGGCACTGGAGTGTCTGACCACCAGACTGATACAGTAAGATTGTCTATGCAGGTCTATTAAACTCATCAAGTCTCTCATAAACCTGCACAGAAAATCGTACTTCCTGCTGACACAGCAGAGCAGCACGAAAAGTGAGCACCATTTTTTAATCCCAATTTCAGGAAATACAAATAGTATAAAAAGAGGAGCTGGGGTTCTCCCATTGTTAGCAGTGGCTAAATGACTCTTAGAGTTTGAGAACAAGATGCTCTGATCCGAGGAAACCAAAATTGATCTTTTTGGCCTCAATTCTAAGCGTCATGTTTGGCTGAAACCAGGCACTGCTCATCACCTTCCAATACCATCCCTATAGTGAAATCCAGGTGTGCAAACCTTGTGGTATCATACCCAAGAAGACTGGAGGCTGTAATCACATACCGAGTAAAGGGTCTGAATACTTATGTCAATGCAAGATTTTAGTTTATCCCATTCATGAAATTAGCAAAGCTCTCAAACATTCTGTTTTTACTGTCTCATTAAGTGCAGATTGATGGGGAAAAAACTGAACTTTTTTAATTTTATTTTAAGCACAACGACTATATATATATATATATATATATATACATACATATATATTTATTCACTTTATGGTATTAGACATTTATTTTCCAAAAGAGATAAACAATCACTTTATTGATGTCCCCATTGATTAATATATTTCACTGAAATTAATACTGCACTTAAATACTAAAACATTAAAGAGGCCATAAATCGGGATTACCTTTTTGTAAGATGGCAGCCAAGTGTTCGCCTAGTAGCTGTTTCTCCACACAAGCTATTAAAGGTTTGCTGAATGATAAAATGTAGAATATTATTTCTTGATGCGCAGGTTCAATGGCAGCAGAAATATAGTACGTAGGAGCTGCACACAACTGTTTTGGTCTGAAGTTATAAGCTTGCACTACTAAAACCTTCCACAATATTTTCCATTACAATTTCCCCCTATTTCTGTGGCCACAACTCCCCTTTGTCCCGATGTAATCATTAGGGTACATGCACACTGCAGTGTCATTTTTGCAGATTCTTCACATGGTTTTCGCACCAAAACCTGCATCTGTTCCTTGTGGACTTGGTCGCACATTTGCCCCCGATCTCACCTTCTGAATTGGAAAGGGTTAAATGTGCACTGAAAATCCACACAAACAATTGATGTGCTCTAGATTTCAAAATCCACACTGCAGGTAGACAAGATATTGAAAACCTCATCTTTTCAGATTGTACTGTATTATGCTGTGGATTTTCTATACAAAATTCTGTGTGGAAAACCCACTCATAATATGCAATAGGAACATGTAGCCTTAGGTCTCAGTAACTTTGTATCTATAGTCATGTATTATCATTTGTTGCCATTATGAAATATTACTGAGGCCTGCAGTGACTGAATGATATGGCCATGTTACATTATGACCTTATGGACCCCTCTTCACCGAGACCTAATGTACTCATACACGCAAGCAGGGACTGGTAGAAAGCAGAGTGTTAAGAATAGAGGAGAAGTTTAACAGGAAATACATCAGCAAGATTTCATTTTTGAGAAATGACAAATTCTCAGACAACCCAATTAAAAGGTCTTTGCTCCTCTGCTGAATCTCTTCCCATTGGTTGGAGAGACCAAGCGAAATACACAATAGATTTGCTGGTTTTGCACAGAAGAGACGAGTCATCCTGATAGAAAATTTTTTTTTTTTTGCAGCAGCTCTGGACATGCATACAAACGTGGGTTCTCTAAGGCAGACAATGATAAATTACTTACTGTGTCCCATGGTCTAAATACGTAATGACTCTATCAGACTCTTCTTCTAAGCGCCTATTCACATGATGTAAATATTCAGGAATCTAGAAATAAAACATGGCAAGGCAAATAAAGAGAATATACGGAAAATTGTTACAACAGGCCAACAGTGACTGATTACACAGATTACTGATATGCAAGCTTATTTTCTACAGTAATCTCACACACATTTATAAAAGCCTCTCAACAGAAGAACCCCACAGAAAAAAATAAAAATAAAAATCAAGAATAGCATCTTGTCACTGGCGTGTCATAGCCACACATCACATATCCAACTTCATTCAGACATAAAATGAGACACCTTTTCAGGTTTTGCTTTTTAAATCCCTTAACCCTTTAATGCGTTTCCATTTTTCACTCCCTACCTTTCTGGGGCGATAACTTTTTTATTTTTCAGTTTACACAGCCGCATGAAGGCTTGTTTTTTGTGGGACAAGTTCCTCCATTTAATATGGCATACGACGTAGTGGAGGAGCTGGATATAAACTCCAAATGTGTAAAATTGGAGAAAAATAAAATAAAATTCCGCAACAGTTTTATAGGTTTTGTTTTTACAGCGTTCCCTATATGGTAAAATGGATCTGTTGCTTTCATTCTCCAGGTCAGTACAATTGCAGCAAAACTTGAAATTTAATACTGAAAACTTTTTTTTTCTTTTCATCACCATATTCTGACCACTATAACTTTTTTGTAGTTATGTGTACAGAGCTGTGAGAGAGCTCATTTTGTTCAGGCGATCTGTACTTTTTATTGATACCATGGGGTGTGTAGGACATTTTGATCACTTTTTAAAATTTTTTTGCAGGAGGTAAAAGCAACCAAAAAACGGCAGATCATACATTTTGACTTTTTTTTCCATTTCGCTGAATACCATATGGAAAAAAATCTATATTTTTTTTAATAGGACTCCGCTATCGCACACAGCGATACCAATGAAGAGTATTTTTTTTTTTTTTTTTTTTTAACTACTTACATTTTTTTATTTACATTTTGGGAAAAAAAAGGGATTTGAATTTTTTTTTTTTTAAAACATTTTCTAACACTATTTTATAGTTCCCATAGGGAACTATAACAAGCAATCATCAGATTGCTTCTCTCATACACTCTAATGCATTAGCACTGGAGTGTATGAAAGTTACAATGTATTCCTATGGAGCCACAAATCTTATCGTATGCCCATTAAATTCAAAAGGGCTGGGTTCTCCAGAGACAGGGACACTCCACTCTGTCTAAGGCCTTATTCACACCTCCGTATAATGTGTCCGCATCCTTTCCGCATCCGTTTCCGCAATTGCGGACAATTATGCGGATAGGATGCGGATCTATTCATTTCAATGGGTCCCTAAAAAATGCGGACAGTACACCGTGTGGTGTCCGCATCCGTGTGTCCGTTCCGACTGTCCGCATAAAGAAATCCTCCTGTCCTACTTTTCTCCCGAATTGCGGTCCGTAGCACAATGAAAGTCTATGGATCCGCAAAAAATGCGGAAGACATGCGGAAAGGCATCCGCATGTCATCCGTATTTGCGGATTCCGTTCCAGGAGGGGAGAAAAAAAAAGAAAAAGGTACAGATGTTACTCATCCTTGACATATGGATACATCCTTTCCGTTTTTTACGGAAAAACGGAATGGATGTCCTGGAAAAACTGAGTTTTTTGCTGAACAACGGATCCGCAAAAAACTGACCGTTTTCCAGGATGTGCACACATACGGACGTGTGAATGAAGCCTAAGAGATGGAAGTACAAAATGGGAGACACACCCCTTCCCCCATTTTATCTCAGAATTCCTTAAGGCCCCTTTCACACGGGCGAGATTTCCACATGGGTGCAATGCGTGATGCGAACGCATTGCACCCGCACTGAATCCTGACCCATTCATTTCAATGGGGCTTTTCACATGAGCGATGTTTTTCACGCATCAGTTTGCCGTTGCGGGAAAATCGCAGCATGTTCTATATTTTGCGTTTTTCACGCAGCCCTGGCCCCATTGAAGTGAATGCGTCATTGTGAAATCCGCATTGCATCCGCACGCAAGTGCGGATGCAATGCGTGATTCACTGATGGTTGCTTAGAGATGTTGTTTGTAAACATTCAGTTTTTTATCACGCGCGTGAAAAACGCATCAAAACGCTTCGCACCCGCGCGGAAAAAACTGAACGAACGTACGCAATCGCAGTCAAAACTGACTGCGATTGCGTGCGGATTGGTGCGGATTTTCCAGAACGCATCCGGACTGAATCCGTGACGCCCCTGTGAAAGAGGCCTAATAGTGTATTTGAACATACATTTTCTAAACCAGAGAACCCCTTTAAAGGTGTTATCTCACATAAAAGATTGCTGCGCAATGAATAGGGCATTTCAGATTATGTATTACTGCATTATACATGCTATAAAATAGTGCAAGGTTTTTTCCTCTCTGGAAGCGCCCCCTGCTGTGTATAATTTTAGTCCACCTTCACCTGCATGCTCTGTAACTTCCCTGCTCCCTTCAGTGCTGACGTAGTGATCTCATAGTGCAGCAGGGGAAGTGCAGACAGCTTTCATTCATTCAGCCCTTCTAAATTCATAAACATATACACCCCTCTAGAGTGGATAAGGAAACTGTGGGGCATTACATACCACATATATCATTGGGGCTATATATGCGGGACTATTTTGTATGCAGGGGAGGAAGGGGTTAACAAGGGCTAATTGCAATGTATCCTAGCTGCTGCCCACCAACAGAAGATCTCCAAATAAGTGGTGAATAGGGATGAGTGAACTTGTGTTTTCAAATTCGGCATACAAGGTTCAGGTTATCTAAGAGTCCTGTTATGGATTCTGCTACCACGGACAATAAGTTATGGTCCATGGTAGCGGAATCCATAATGGGATACTTAGATAACCTGAACCTTATACACTAAACTGGAAAACACAAGTTTGTTCAACACTATTGGTGAATAAATTTTTAAAACGGCCTCTTTCACACGAGTGTATTGAAATCCGTCAGTATTCTGGCTCTGGATTATGCACAGATCCCTGATGATATAACATCAGTATTGCTTCAGGGCTTCATCAGGATTTCCATGCATATTCTCTCCTCCCTGCATTTTTAATGCGCGCCCATAGACTGTCATTTGGAAACAAATATGCACAAAATTCGGATATGCTGCGGATTTCAAATACTGACAAAAATTATACGGCCATGTGAATAGCTCTGTTCATTAAAGAAGAACTCCCACAAAAATTTTTATTCTCTGACCTGTTAGAAAGGTGCATGATATAATCTGTAGTGAATGTCATTTTCTTATCAGAGGCTGAAATTGAGACTTTCCACTCTCTTCTTATTGTAGCTGGGTCATGTGGCCAACTCCCTGACCTCCAACTGACCCAGGACAGAAAGCCAGTAACTGCTCTATTCATTCCTATGAGACTGAAAGTGAGGCTCCCATAGGAATGCATAGAAAATTAGACTTCCTGTCCACACATAAGGTGCTGTGTGAGTTGGTGGGTCTGATTCCTAGTCACATGACACAGATAAGAAACTTCAGGATGATATAACTCAAAAATTCTGCTACTGGTAAGAAAATGACATTCACTACAGATTACATCATGTACATTTCTAGCAGGACATGGAATACAATTTTTGCGGGAGTTCTTCTTTAACATTAGCAGTGCATTCTGGTACATAAAATCTGGGTCATTTACAGATTGCAAGTACGCTCGAGTGAAAGCTGCCAAAGAGTTTTAGATTTTTGGGAGAACCACTTTAAAGGGGCTTTCCAGGCCCCTGAAAAATTCTGCTAAATGATGAGAATGGTATAATGTAAAAAAGGTTTACTCACTCGCTCAATCCTCCACTGATCTTACTCCAGTGATGACATAACCAGCTATGTGACCTCCAAGACAAGTGACAGGTTACAGGGATCACATGGAGTATCTGATGATGTCATCATGAGTGATTGAACATATGTCTAAATACTATCGGTATCTACAGTTATGGCCAAAAGTTTTGAGAATGACACAAATATTATATTTTCACATGATCTGCTGCCCTCTGGTTTTTATGTGTGTTTGTCAGATGTTTTTATCACATACAGAAATATAATTGCAATCATATTATGAGTAACAAAAGCTTATATTGACAGTTAGAATGAGTTAATGCAGCAAGTCAATATTTGCAGTGTTGACCCTTCTTCTTCAGGACCTCTGCAATTCTCCCTGGCATGCTCTCAATCAACTTCTGGACCAAATCCTGACTGATAGCAGTCCATTCTTGCACAATCAATGCTTGCATTTTGTCAGAATTTGTAGGTTTTTGTTTGTCCACCCGTCTCTTGATGATTGACCACAAGTTCTCAATGGGATTAAGATCTGGGGAGTTTCCAGGCCATGGACCCAAAATCTCTATGTTTTGTTCCCTGAGCCATTTAGTTATCACCTTTGCTTTATGGCAAGGTGCTCCATCATGCTGGAAAAGGCATTGTTGATCGCCAAACTGCTCTTGGACGGTTGGGAGAAGTTGCTCTCGGAGGACATTCTGGTACCATTCTTTATTCATGGCTGTGTTTTTAGGCAAGACTGTGAGAGAGCCGATTCCCTTGGCTGAGAAGCAACCCCACACATGAATGGTTTCAGGATGCTTTACAGTTGGCATGAGACAAGACTGGTGGTAGCGCTCACCTCGTCTTCTCCGAATAAGCTGTTTTCCAGATGTCCCAAACAATCGAAAAGGGGATTCATCAGAGAAAATGACTTTACCCCAGTCCTCAGCAGTCCACTCCCTGTACCTTTTGCAGAATATCAGTCTGTCCCTGATGTTTTTTCTGGAGAGAAGTGGCTTCTTTGCTGCCCTCCTTGAGACCAGGCCTTGCTCCAAGAGTCTCCGCCTCACAGTGCGTGCAGATGCACTCACACCTGCCTGCTGCCATTCCTGAGCAAGCTCTGCACTGCTGGTAGCCCGATCCCGCAGCTGAAACACTTTTAAGAGACGGTCCTGGCGCTTGCTGGTCTTTCTTGGGCGCCCTGGAGCCTTTTTGGCAACAATGGAACCTCTCTCCTTGAAGTTCTTGATGATGCGATAGATTGTTGACTGAGGTGCAATCTTTCTAGCTGCGATACTCTTCCCTGTTAGGCCATTTTTGTACAGTGCAATGATGACTGTACGTGTTTCTTTAGAGATAACCATGGTTAACAGAAGAGAAACAATGATGCCAAGCACCAGCCTCCTTTTAAAGTGTCCAGTGGTGTCATTCTTACGTAATCATGACAGATTGATCTCCAGCCCTGTCCTCATCAACACCCACACCTGTGTTAATGGAGCAATCACTGAAACGATGTTAGCTGGTCCTTTTAAGGCAGGGCTGCAATGATGTCGAAATGTGTTTTGGGGGATAAAGTTCATTTTCTAGGCAAATATTGACTTTGCAAGTAATTGCTGTTAAGCTGATCACTCTTTATAACATTCTGGAGTATATGCAAATTGCCATTATAAAAACTGAAGCAGTAGACTTTGTAAAAATTAGTATTTGTATCATTCTCAAAACTTTTGGCCATGACTGTATACTCCTAAATGCACCAACTCAATTAAATGTAAAGTGCCACATGCAATTTTTAACATGTTATCACTTTGGGAAGGCATCGTATTAAGAAAACCTATCCATACACAAGGTTATAATATAGTTCCACTTGCCTCTCTCTCTTGCATTAGTCTCTGCCCTTCAGCTGCATACAAGCAATTGGTTTCCTCCAAAAACCTTCCTTCAAAACAATCTTTGTACACCTATACAAATCAATAGTGAGAGGTAAGGAAAGATTATTACACTCAATATACAAATGACAAGGTATACGCTTATACAATTTCCCATTTACTTTAAGTTTATCTTGGGGGGCCATGCTAAGATGATGTACTTAGTGAGACTTAGTCATGTATATAAAGTTGTTCTATTTTATAATATTATATATTTTATTATATTAATCCAACTAAATTCCTGGAGTGCTTTTGATGGGATTAACTTTAAAGTGAAATTGTTGTTCCAACTTTAAAAAAAAATAGAATTCGTCTTCAGCGTTCTACTTAATTTTGAATATGGCTTATGCCCCTTTCACAAGAGCGGGAGACTCGCATGTCTCCCGCAACGCATCTACAGGGCTGGACTCGGCACTGACAGGGATCACATATAATGCTCTGCGATCCCTGTCCGTGCCGAGTCCAGCCCTGTAAATGCGTTGCGGGAGACATGCGAGTCTCCTGCTCGTGTGAAAGGGGCATTAAAGTAAGATGCAGAGACCAGCTTCTCAGCCTGCCTCTGCCTCCCTATGTGAAACTAACAGGGGCTGCAGCAATCAGCCTCAAAGTAAGTGTACTGTATGCCTCTGTTTAGCACTTTCTGTTAGCTGCAGTGCAGTCTTCCCTTGAACCTACACATAAAAAAAGTTGAAAAGACAGATACACTTTAAATGGGTTGTCCCATTACATCAACTTATGCCTTATTCACAGGATAGGGGATAGGTGTCTGACTGGTGCTGACCCGCTGATAACTAGCCGTGCTCCCCTGTTTGAACAAAGCGATGGACATGCATGCATGCTGCCACTCTATTCAGCTCTTTGGGGCTGCTGGAGATCGACAAGCATTGTAGAGTTGAAATGGGCAGCAGCAGGCATGCAAGTCTGCCACTCCATGCAAATGTGTGAACACAGTCCCTCATATTCTAGGGATTGTCAGGTGACCCAGTAGTGAGATCCCTAATGATCAGACACTTATGTCCTATTTAGTGACTAGGGCATAAGTTGTAATGGGATAACCACTTTAAGACTAAGGACAGACAATGCTGTACTTTTCAAGCACTCTTTTGTATGGCTTGAAAACTGGTGTTTCTCGCTCGTATCATTGGGGGACACAGGAGACCATGGGTATAGCTGCTGCCACTAGGAGGCGACACTAAGCAACCAAAGTGTTAGCTCCTCCTCTCAGCTATATCCCTGCTGCAGGCACTGAGCTAATCAGTTTTTAGCTTAGTGTCTGCAGGAGGCAGACCTCCCTGCCTTGCAGGGTGTCTTCTTTCTTAATTTTACATCTTTTTCCTTTAGGTACGGGAAACAGAGATGCCTGGCTTCTCTGTTTACCCGGGGAGGAAGGCCGGTGTCGGTTTCCCTCACCGCCCGACCCCCCCCAAGAATGCAATGTGGACCAGGGCAGCCCAGCTCTCCTGCATCCCTCCAGCCATGGGGTCACCTACACTTATGCAGTCCTCCCCTCCAGCCCAGCCTCACTACCACCTCGGTGCTAGTAGCTGAAGAGGTGACCCTGCTGGTTCTGTGACGGAGGTGGAGGTGAACAGAAGAGGATGAAGATGAGGTGAGTACTCTGCAGGTGAGTATAACCCTGTCCCTCCCTCCCTCTCACGGCTCCCCGGCCAAGCACTGCTCCACGGCCCGGGCCCCCTCCTTGTATTCCCGGTTCCGCGGCGGTGATAACTTCTGACCGTGGCCATCCCTCCGGGTTACCTCTGGGGCAAACTTTTTAGCCAGCGGTTACTTCCCCGGCGGTTACTTCGACCGCTACATCTGGCCACCGGGCGCGGAGAACGCCCGTCCCTGATCTTCTTGGCCTGAGGTTCCATTTCTCCACGGCCGTTCTTCCGACCGGAAGCTCTTCCGGCCGGCTCGCTTCTACGCGAGCCCCCGGCTTTGCGGCCTAGTAGGCCACAACTCCCATCCCGAGGTTGATGGGCGGGGTCTGCGCCTCGGGTACGTAATTTTCGCGCCAGGGCGTCCCCTTTCCGGTAGCCTCTCTGAGCTCTGCCCCTCAGGTCTCTATATATGAAAGAGAAAGAGATAAGAAGAGAACTCTTCCTGGCCTTACTGGGGCTGGCTCCCCATTAGATGGCTGGCTAGTTTTGAATTTAACCCCTTCGTTGTCTCAATTGAGGCATAGAGGTTTTAGTGGCACATACACGACCAAATGCAATTGACCACCTCTAAGGTGGTGCATCTACTGTTTCTGTATATCCCTCTCCTCCCATGAGTGAGGGCTTTGCCATTATATGTGTGCTTCCTGTCGTTTGTCCTTCCATCCATATATGGACTGATGGACCCGCGTACACCGTACATGCTGTCGTGTTCCTTACTCCTCGTGGGGAGTATTTACCACTGAGTGCCGCACACTCTATAGCATTGTGAATACACGACCACTGGATATTGTACTGCCTGTCGCATTACCCCCCTTCTTAGGCGGCGTAACTGCTCGACCACTGGATACTGTACTGCCTGTCGCATTACCCCCCTTCTTAGGCGGCGTAACTGCTCGACCACTGGATACTGTACTGCCTGTCGCATTACCCCCCTTCTTAGGCGGCGTAACTGCTCGACCACTGGATACTGTACTGCCTGTCGCATTACCCCCCTTCTTAGGCGGTGTAACTGCTCGACCACTGGATACTGTACTGCCTGTCGCATTACCCCCCTTCTTAGGCGGTGTAACTGCTCGACCACTGGATACTGTACTGCCTGTCGCATTACCCCCCTTCTTAGGCGGTGTAATTGCTCGACCACTGAATAATATAGTGCCTGTCACATTTCGCCCCTCGTAGGCGGTGTAATTGACCACCTCTAAGGTGGTGCATCTACGGTTTCTATATATCCCTCTCCTCCCATGAGTGAGGGCTTTGCCATTATATGTGTGCTTCCTGTCGTTTGTCCTTCCATCCATATATGGACTGATGGACCCGCGTACACCGTACATGCTGTCGTGTTCCTTACTCCTCGTGGGGAGTATTTACCACTGACTGCCGCACACTCTGTAGCATTGTGAATACACGACCAGTGGATACTACACTGCCGGTCGCGTTACCCCCCCTTCTTAGGTGGCGTAACTGCTCGACCACTGAATACTGTACTGCCTGTCGCATTGCCCCCCTTCTTAGGCGGTGTAATTGCTCGACCACTGGATAATATAGTGCCTGTCACATTTCGCCCCTCCTAGGCGGTGTAATTGCCTGTCGCATTACCCCATTCATAGGTAACGGGATTGCACGACCATGTGATGCTGTCTAGTCTGTTGCATTACCCCCTCCCGCCTTGGGCGGTGTAATTGCTCGGCTATTGACGGTACAACCTGTCACATTATCTCCCTTCATAGGCATCATGATTGCATGACCACCGGATATCACCAGCTGGTTGCATTACCCCCTCCCTTAGGCGGTGTAACCTCTCTATCTTTAGGAAGTATATCCCGCGTTCCTACTCCCACAGGTACAGCAATCACATGTGCGGGCGAACACATTGTCCCACAACTGGATACTATGTCTAGTACGCCACGGCACTAGAGACAATATTTACTTTCTTGATTGTCCCCTGCACGGGTGAAGTAGACCGACAGACGGTACCGACTATTACCTGGTCCCCCACCACAAGCGGAATGTTGCCGCGACCATGGGATACTGCAGCTACTCTGCATTACTCCTTCTTTGTGGTTGTGGGTTGTGAGCACTAACATGACTATTCTGTCATCCAGGGTGTAACCCCACCATACCGCTTCAAGTCCCGGAGGAACTCTACTACATGACTGATCCTGTTACTGGACACCTTAATAGGTGGCGTATCTATCTCAGGGGGAAATTTGGTAGTTCTTACCAAACCGTTTGAGCATTACAATGCCAGTGTATAAGGTATCCACTTCTAGTGGGGGCGTATCGGCTAGATCTCCATACCATTGCTACTACCGTATGTCCTCCTCCGCTGGTGGAGTATTTACGCTAGAACTAGACATTGTAGCTACTACGGTGCATCCGCCTTCCAGGGGGCGTATCTACCCTAGCTCTGTCTTGTGGCTCATACGGTGTAACCTTTTCAGGTGGAGTTTTTGCTCTAGCATGCGCTAGCCTCGATTTAGATCTCCCACTAGGGTGCAGTATTTGCCCTAGTAGCTCCTACGGTGGAGCCTTCTTATGTATTGCACTAACCTTGTTTAGGCGTTTACTATCGGTATGGTCTGCTTTCCAAGCACTCCAGACTATGGCGCCTATTGATCACTCTCCCCCTCTGGTGGAGTATTTGTGTTGATACTAGATACCTTAGCTCTTTCTGTACAGTCTCCTCGCCAGGTGGAGTATGGTGTTAACGCTGTACACTAGGACTTTTGCGGGATGCCCTCCTCCTCAGGTGGAGTATTGCACCGGCACGGGTTCATGTGGATTCTCCAGTCTGACCTCATTCTCAGGTGCAGAGTTCCCTTAGCCCTAAGTGCTTTGTCTACCGCGCCGTGTTGTCCTTCTCAGGATCAGGGTTTTTGTTCACCCTGCGGGCCATGGTGGCACCCCCGTTGCTTCCTCCTTGTTCCGTGCATTCGCACTGGTTGCGGTTCTGTGGTTCTACCACATTGCCCTTGTCCCATTCCATGTTTCGGCACTGGCTCTGTATACTGTAGCCTCTGCCGCTTCCCTCATTCTATGGGTGGAACCCTCACACTGGTCCTAGGTGTGGTTATTGTGTCTTCATTCCCTCTCGGGGATCTCCGGCTCATTTTACGCTATTAATGCATGCCGTTGCCCCAATGGTGGGGTGTTTAGGTGTCGCTTCGGGTTTTGTGGATTCGCTCACTCTTTCCTGATGACATGGTCATCTGCGGTACTTCCATTTTCAGACCGAGTATTCACATTAAGATACATGCGATAGCTCATGAGCCATTCACTCCTGGCACTCACTTGCAGGGTTCTCCCTGATTGGCATAACCTTTTCGGTTATATGGCACTAGTCTTCCACATGATGTCCATTTCAAGCTAGACAGGGCACTAACTGTTGATGCTATTACACCATCAACACTGCCTCTTTTGAGATGTGTTAAAGATTGACATGTCCCTGTGTAGGTGACACACCTATTCAGGGCACATACAGTGCATCAACTGCCTTCCCCCTCACACCAGCCGGTGCCATGGTGCTGGCACATATTGTCACAATAACTGGTTGTTTCGTTCCTGGAACGCAACTCCCTTTCAGTGTTATGTCCCTCTGCAAGACAAGTAATTGCGCTCCCCCCAGACGCAGATTCTGTCTATCTGACCAGTAGCCAGTTTCCTAAGTCGGATGGTTATTGTTCCGGAGCATTTGCCATACTTTGTTCTTATATGTTTTGCAGCATCGGACATAGTCATCCCAGGTTCTCCTGGGGAAGTATTTATCCTTTCTCGGTTTTGGGCAGAGTCGCTACACGGTGACAGTAGATGGTCTTTGACACTACACACCTCCTATATATTTGACCTTTCAACTACAGTTGGGTCCGCCTTATCCAGGCAATTTGGAGGATATCAAGCCACCTTCTTTCTTAAAGGTCTCATGACAACCTTCTGCGGTTCCAGGGGCCTCTGTCTTACACAAGTAGCGGCTCTTTAGGGAGCATTTCCTTTTAGCAGAGATGTATGCGGTGATCCTTATCTCTTGGATCTGTTTCCGTGAGGGTATTCCTACCAGGGTTTGTGCCCTCTCTCACGTATAGTAGCCTACGTTCTTTAACAGTGCGGTTGCTCCGTATTTGGAGGCTGCCTAATGCCAACCATGTTTTGGTCCTGCATCCAGCATCACTCACAGTATTCCCTTTGTCTAGTGGCGGAAGTTGCTTGGCTGCACTCTTCTGCCGCATTGCTCTTCTGCTGCGCGGACGAGATGCTTTTGTTTCCTTTAACTGGTTCTGGTGGTTACTTTTGGTCCTCCTTGGCCATCCCTCATTTTGTTTAGTCTCTTCTCGTATTGGATTCTTGCAAGCCTCGCGGAGGGCTGAGCGGTCTGGACGGCTGCGCGCCGTTACCCGTTTGAGCAGGTCCCACAGGCCCTTTTCTATTATCATGCAAGAGATCCTAGGTTCCAGTCCGGGCGCCACGGCAATCCTGTGGTCCTCACCATCCGGAAGTTCCTTCCGCACATCATTCTCAGTCGTCAGACATGCTTATACTTCTTGTGGATATTATGTGCCGTTATCCACATCTTCTGACGCTTCTTGAGCCCTTGGACTTCATTTAGCTGGGTTTTCCTTGGTTCTTTCTTTACCCAGCCTAGCACGCCATGTGTTATACCTCTCTGGCTGGCCTTCTTGATTCATACTCTTCCTGGCCCTTTCCGGTATTCTGTGCACCCTCCCTCACATTTCTGTGTGGGATCCCATGGCCTGCCTTGAGGCTGTTCTTGTCTTTTGTTCCCTCCCCATGGTACTGCTTTGGGACATCCCATGGTCTCCTGTGTCCCCCAATGATACGAGCGAGAAAATAGGATTTTTTGTGCTTACCTGTAAAATCCTTTTCTCGCTAAGTTCATTGGGGGACACAGCTCCCACCCAGTAAGTACATTGCTGGCTCTTTTTGATGGGTCTCACCTATCCTGGTTCTGACCCATCTCCAGCTCTCTTCTCACAGTTGGTTTCTGTTGGCTTCTCCTGGCTGCTCCTACTGCTTTTGTACAAACTGATTAGCTCAGTGCCTGCAGCAGGGATATAGCTGAGAGGAGGAGCTAACACTTTGGTTGCTTAGTGTCGCCTCCTAGTGGCAGCAGCTATACCCATGGTCTCCTGTGTCCCCCAATGAACTTAGCGAGAAAAGGATTTTACAGGTAAGCACAAAAAATCCTATTTTTATATATAATTTTAGATTTTTTTTACTCACTTTTATAGTGCTGACATTTTCTGCAGCACTTGACATTATTGCTTTGTGTCCAGTGGAGCTCACAATGTAAGATATATAGAGAGTTATCCCTCAAGATACAATATTTCCAACTTATAGTGGTGTTTTGTGGGCCATCATAAGTTGAAACTAGACTCAACATACAAAGTCTCAAATCCAGATCCAACTATTGTGACCATTTCACTGGTAAACACCTTTGTTGGTCGTCTAGTAACTTCCTCTACGGTACTACATGTCCTGTACTGCCCCCTGTCTGTGCTTGGATGAACTTTGGACACTAGGTGAGCTGTGACATTTTATTTTTCTGGTACATGCAGTATCTCACAAAAGTATGTACACCCCTCACATTTTGTAAATATTTTATCTTTTCATGGGACAACACTGAAGATATGACACTTTGATACAATGTAAAGTAGTCAGTCTACAATTTGGAGACAGCACACAGATGTATTTCTTTGAATTATTGTTTATTTTATTTAATTCATTCCAACATCAGTGGTACTTAATGGACATCAGTGCAACGTTTCGGGCCAATTTAATAGGTGCCCTTTTTCAAGCAGATCCGATGCTTGGACATCTGTGTGTGGCTAATGTGCCACACACAGGCATGGTGGTGGAAGTGTCATGGTTTGGGGTTGCATGAGTTATGTTGGCTGTGGGAAGCTACAGTTTATTGAGGGAACCATGAATGCCAACATGCACTGTGACATACCGAATCAGAGCATGATCCCCTCCCTCCAGAAACTGGGCCTCAGGAAGGGACGGACTCAAAATAATATACAACGAGACCTTTACATATATCTCATTTTTATTATTCCGCTTTGTGGTACATCGAAATCTCGGTCTACTGTGCTATAACAAGTATTCTGTCTATTATTATTGGCAAGTTGTATTTCATTTTTGGATTTGTACCCTGTGCTGTACAGAATGTCCTTCTTGTTGTATATCAATAAAATATACAATTATAAAAAATAAAAAAAAGTGGCCCTGTAAAAAAAAAAATCTAAGAGTGGCCCCATGTTGTAGCGGTGAACAAAACTTACAGAAGGTGGGACAACACAAATAGAGAGGGCCAGCAAGTGCAAAATACTGTCCCAGCAGAAACATAGCACAGTGCAGTACAATATGCTGCCCCAAAAGCTGTCCTTCTGTTGTGGCCATCAATAGATGCCATTTTCTGTCCTCCTCCAGTTGTCTCTCATTAAGATATGGAGCAGCAGACTCAGGAGATGAGATGTGGGGTGGGGTACATGAGTTTCTGATTCTCACAGGGTTAATTACCACTGAGAGCTCATTATGTACCTGGCCAGCGGCAGAGAGGATGGCTTGGGTGGCCCCATGGGCATCGGCCAACTGGGAAACTGAGGGTAAAATTCCTGGACAGGCCAAGCATATCTCCAGACCTAAACCCTATTGAGCATCTGTGGGGCATCCTGCAATGAAAAATGGAGGAGTGCAAGGTCTCTAACATCCACCAGCGCCGTGATTTCATCATGGAGGAGCGGAAGAGGATTCCAGTGGCAACCTGTGAAGCTCTAGTGAACTGCATGCCCAAGAGAGTTAAGGTAGTGCTGGAAAATAATGGTAGCCACACAAAATATTGACATTTTGGGCACAATTTGGCCATTTTCACTTGGGGTGTTATCAAATTTACACTGTTGTACAGGCTGTACATTGAATACTTTACATTGTAGCAAATGTTCAGTGTTATCCCATGAAAATATACAATAAAATATTTACAAAAATCTGAGGGGTGTACTCACTTTTGTGAGATACTGTATGTACCTGTTGTGAATTTTGCCATTAAGCTCCTCGTCAGAGAACAGCAAGTTGTGCAAAAAGTACTGAAACATTGAACAGTTGGACATGTGCATTCAAAATTTTAGAGAAGGTCACATTAAGTTCACCTGTAAAGGCTAGAGCCAAATATCCCTCACTTTTCATGAGTAGTGTGTGTAAAAATGTCACGCTTATTTGTTGTGCTGCATTATTCCAATTTACTTAGGGAAAACGACAACAGTTAAAATGATGACCCTAATTTTCCACAGTAGCCATGCTGCACCTAAGTACAGTCACTAATGTGCAATTTTGTGGTATTTTTTAACTGTGAAATTGGTGCAGATATAAACCGTACCTTAAAGCTAAGTTTGAACTAAATCTAAGACTTAGACCTCTTTCATGGAGATTCTTCCATGATATAAAAGATGCTGACATCCATGTGATTATATAAAGTACGTCATTAAAGGGTTTGTCTCACTTCAGTAAGTGGCATTTATCATGTAGAGAAAGTTAATACAAGGCACTTACTAATGTATTGTTATTATCCATATTGCTTCCTTTGCTGCCTGGATTCATTTTTCCATCACATTATACACTGCTCGTTTCCATGGTTACAGACCACCCTGCAATCCATCAGTGGTGGTCGTGCTTGCACAATATAGGAAAAAGCACTAGCCTATGTGAGCTCCCATGGTCCTGGCCACCAGAGAGGCTGATACTTTTTCCTATATTGTGCAAGCATGACCACCACTGATGGGACTGCAGGGTGGTCGTAACCATGGAAACAAGCAGTGTATAATGTGGTGGAAAAATGAATCCAGCCAGCAAAGGAAACAATATGGACAATAACGATACATTAGTAAGTGGCTTGTATTAACTTTCTCTACCTGATAAATGCCACTTACTGAAGTGAGACAACCCCTTTAAGGGCCACTGCCAGCCAAATTTGACAAACATCAAACAGCAGCATTTAGCGTGTACCTAGGTACAGCATTTTTGCCTCTGGCGAGACTGAATAGACCCTTTTGCCACTATCAAACTTGCCTATTTTGGTCAGTATTTTACATCAGTATTTGTAAGCCAAAATCAGGAATGGGAAATAAAGATAGAAAAAGTACAATGGAAAACTTTACACCTCTTCTGTCCTGCGAATCCACTCCTGGTTTTAGCTTACAAATACTGATGCACAAAACTGACCAAAATAATGCCATGTGTGGAATTAGGCTAGGAAGTCAAAATGTGCATTTCCATGGCTTTTTATTACCAAAACCAAGATTTTAGCTATATAGTTACATCAATATAGTTTTCATTAGTGGTCAACTTCTGGATGTATCAGCTTCATACAATTTTAAATACCCTCATACACAGACTGTTTCCTCCATTTAAGACACTTACTTGCAAGTCGGAAAGCATACCAAGTAAACTTCTCAGCAGGCTTCGGTCCACAGCCTCTCCAGATCGCTCTTTCTCAATCAGAAGGAGGATGCCATCTATTGTTTTTGCCTGAACCAACTTATCACTTACAACATGACAACGGAATAACTCCAAACCCATATCCCTACAGGAACAAAAAGGTAAGTCTGTAACGATCTAAACATACAAGCTATACTGTGTAGAGGAAAACAATAAAAGAAATGTAACAATGTGTGCAAGTACAACTATTTCTTTTTATCCGTTACAAGCCTGTACCTCCTAGTCCTTCTACATAAGCAAACTGGTACTAGACAAATCCCATCAGGTACTGAACACCGATCCATTATGGGCCTAAAACATCTTACTGGCCTTATGATTAGGACAGCAGACAAAGGGGATGAGTGGTATTGCTGGACACTGGGTTATATCTTAAATTAAATCTAAGGATAGGTCATCATCAGATCGGCAGGGGTATGACTTCTTTCACCCTCGCCAATCAGCTGTTTGAAGAGGCCGTAGAACTTGTGCGAGCGCTGTGATCTCTTCACTGTTTAACTACGCCATATGACTTGTAGCAATGGTGCATTGTAACAACAACTGTTTGTCCTATTCGAGAAGTTGTAGTTACACTGTACCCCCGCTACAAGTTAGATGGTGTGCGGTTAAACAGTGAAGAGGCTGCAGCTGATCGGCAGGGTGCTGATAGTCAGCCCCCCGGTGATCTGATATTGATGATCTATCCTGAGGATAGGTCATCATAATTATACCACTGCCGCAGATTCTGACTACTGCACTGTAGTCCTGTATGTGAAGGATAGAGTTTGCATTACCAGAATACTTACCATATAGAAGGAAGCATCGTGTTCTGCAAGACATAGGTCCGGTCCAGAAATAGGAAAATGCTTCGAATCATAATCTAAAGAATTGAAGACAGAACAGAGACTTTTTCAGCTCTTCTAACGTATAGACTTCATTCTACAAGCTATGGGACTATCTGAGGGGCAAACCCCAAAATAAGTTCTATATTTCTAGCTACCAAAAGAAGTGACAATCTAACCCTAACTTACCTCTAACAAATGAGATTATTAAAGGAAGACTTGTTTAAAAATTCAGCGAATATTAAAGAATATGCCAAAGTGTGCTGCCCTATGCCTCTTCAGCATAAGATGCAGTTCTTAAAATGGCTCTGGCAGGTCTCCTACGTTATCATACCCGGTGAGTGCACAGAAAGCAGGAGGAGAGGCTGATCTACGACTTGATTTAGCATATCTTTGTATAAGATTTAAACATAGCAGAGGGTTTTTGCCACAAAATTTAGATCCCTTTTGAAGACATCATGAGTAAGACACCATTTATCTATACATTATGGTAGTTTTTAGAGGAACTTTCACAAAAAAAACACTTGAGAGAAGAAAGTTGTGATCTACAAAAAGTGAGTACTATTGTTTTAGGCTACTTTCACACTAGCGTTTTTAAATTCCGGTATTGAGTTCCGTCAAAGGGGCTCAATACCGGAAAAAAACGCTTCAGTTTTGTCCCCATTCATTGTCAATGGGGACAAAACTGAACTGAAGACAACGGAATGCTCCTGAAAGCATTCCGTTCCGTCTTCAGACCGGAGAACAAACCGCAGCATGCTGCGGTTTGCTCTCCGGTCCAGGCATCCGCACCAAGACGGATCCGGAATGACCCCCAATGAAAGTCAATGGGGACGGATCCGTTTGGTGTGGACACACCAGTAATCCGGATCTGTCCTCCATTGATTTCCAATGGGGGGTCATTCCGGATCCGGCATACATACACACAGACTACATACAAACAAACATACAGACATACATACAAACATACAGACATACATACATACATACTCACATACTCCCGGGACGCCGGCAGCAGGTCTTCACGCGCCTCCTGCACGCTGCGATGACGTTTCCCCACTGCGCCCAGCAGAGGGCGCTGTGGGGAATCGTCATCACTGCGCGCAGGAGGCGCGTGAAGACGTTCTGCCGGCGTCCCGGGAGTATGTGAGTATGTATGTATGTCTGTATGTTTGTATGTATGTCTGTATGTTTGTTTGTATGTAGTCTGTGTGTTGTTTTAATGTGTGTCATGTGTGGGGCCGGAGCGCTGCTCCGGCTCCACACATGTATAGCGTTAGCACGGATCCGTCGGCACCCTTTAGGTGCCGGATCCGTGCTAACGCTAGTGTGAAAGTAGCCTTACTCGTGAACATCATCCTTGTCTGTTTTTCTTTTCACATATTACTTTTATTGGAAACACCAGTGTAATCTTGGAACACAGTCCCATAAAAGAAGAAACGTTGTAAAGAAGAACATTGTTAAGGCAGTGTTTCAGTGGGATATTTTTAAAGGAACAGAAAGGTTACATATAAAAGTATGAGAATCACTCCCCTCACTGATCCCCCACTGCTGCTGTTCAGGCACTGCTCACTACTTCCTAGATCCAGCTGGAAATGACCTCTCAGCCAATCACTGGCCGAAGTGGTGACCCGCCTCCGCCAGTGATTGGCTGCATGAGAATTTTCTGTGCGTTCAGCTGTGACCAGAAATCAGTGACATCACTGAGGACTGGAGCAGCATCAGAACAGTGGCGCAGAATAACTGTGGTAATACTTTTTAAAAGTTTTAACCCATTGTTACTGTTTGTTTTTTTTAACCTTCCTAGTCAACCACTTTAAGGTGAACAGATACACAATGAATGAACTAACTCCGTGTAGTTAGAGCTCACAGCTCCAAGTAATCCTTGCTGACTCAATGTCAATATGGTACATTTAATCCGAGTCAATCAATGTGCTTGTTGATGGTTTCCAATGATAATCAGTAGAAATGTTCTACAGAAATATAATGTACAATATAACGTAATACAGTGTGGACAGTGCGGTAAACTTACCATTTGCCTACAGTGATCTTTCCAACACAAATTCACCTTTTTTAAAAACAGAAAGCTGTCAAGAGATTCTGTACACGATCACACAAGTTAAGGAAATGTAGTGAAAAGATCTAATAATTCACAGATTTTAAGAAACTTTTCGAGCTGTAGAAAACACAGCAAGAAGCAGCAGAATTCATAACGGCGTCATTCATTTTGACATAGAACAATAAACCAGTGTATATGGATGGGGAAAGCTATACAGGTGGTGGGTTTCACACCTTACAACATGATGAAAGGCACCATCTCTAGAAGCAGATTACATATGTAAACAAGACGTAAAGGATATTCTCTGAACTGGTTGATCTGGGACTTCATATGTTCCTCACATACTTGGCGGAGCTGTTTATATAGTGTGTGTGAAACTTTATAGGAGCATAGATTTTCCACAGCCTAGGAAAGGAAACATACAGAATTAATGCTCCTGAGACGGACTTTACATTCACAGTTATAAACTGAACACAAAGAAATGCACAACACAACTTAACCACCTAAGTGTTTTGCCCGAGCCCAGCTCGGGCAGTGTAAAACGTAGCCAGCTGGAGGGGGGGAAGGCTGCTTTAGATGGTAATATCTCCTCAATGGTAGCAGCTAGAAACATGCAACTGTTCTTGTATGAAAGTTGAAAGTCCAAGACTAAAATAACAGTTAAATTCCAAGAAACAGAGGAGAAATCACTGTTGGAAATCAAGTCAGGAATAATGGCGGGTAAAACCTGTTTTTACTTTCGTTTTAAGCAGCATTCACAGCATTCCGATTTCTATCAGTGATATCTTTTTCTGTCCTGAACGTATTGCTGTCATTTTGGTATTGCCTGAAAGCTTGGAATGTCTGCTTTTAAACAATATCAGTTGCATGTTTATTCATCATTCACCATTCAGGAGGAAGCCCTCCCCCCTCCAGTTAGCTACTTTTCCCATTGCTGGAGCTCCACTCTGGCAAAACAGTTAGGGGGATAAAGAAGCACTCTGTTTTTTTTTTAATTTTATTTTATATATGTTGTACCAATATTTTAGACGTTTGATTTTTTTACAACCTAAATCCGTAGATTTTGAACCTTTTCATTATGGGAACCTGGTCACGTGACCAGCAGCCCAGATCTTGCACTGATGTGTAAACAGGAAATCTTTCTCTCCCCTGTGGCTGACCTCCTGTGAACTAAAGGATGACATCACCAATCAAATCCCCCCGGCAGCTCTCAGGCCCTTCCCTTCTCTGTATATCTCTATATTCTGTTGAAGATATAATATCTTCACTAAAGTACAAGGAGTGCAGATATAAAGCAGATGAGTGTATTGAGTGATTAGCTGCAGTTACATAAACCTCCTGACACACTGCCTGTACTAACTGTGTGTGCCGAGTCTCCAGCGTAGTTCTATGAGATGTAGCTTTACGCTGGTCTCCCTGC
Organism: Rhinella marina; assembly: GCA_900303285.1. Taxonomy (NCBI): domain Eukaryota; kingdom Metazoa; phylum Chordata; class Amphibia; order Anura; family Bufonidae; genus Rhinella; species Rhinella marina. The sequence goes on along the minus strand of ONZH01015650.1, from coordinate 56,565 downwards.
ATGTAACAGCTGACTGGGGAGACAGAGAAGACAGGGCACAGAGCGTAGACAGGCTCAAGCTGTATGACATAGGAATACATAGAAAGTCTGCAGTGTGAGGGCACAGCAGTTCTGTGTCACTGATCTGTCATGGTCGCCCTTACACAGGAGCAGTGCAGTGTGGTAAGACTGCCCCTCTGTCTCTGCAAGGCCAGGCATGATGGGAAATGTAGGATTCATTAGGAAAACCTTATCTGAGGGGAAAAAGGAATCATTATGGCAGGCAACCCACAAATGACACATCAAATAAAACAGGAATACTAGAGCCACTATCTTATTCTTTAATAATGGCTTATCCTGCCCAATATAGGCAAAGAAAATCCTGGAGCGCTTTTTTAAAGACCATCTGTCAGCATAATACCCAATTAAGCCAGGTATACTGCCTGGTAGGGTTGATCATATTGTGTCCTGCTTTTGTAACGGCCTGTGCTCTGCACACTCCCCTTGAATCACAGGCGAGACATCTCATCTAGCTATGTATTCTCGCACCTGCACAGAGTCAGCTCAGTCACTTGGTGCTTGTGAAGTGGATCTGATGCGGCTTCCCAAGCTCATTAGATCCACTTCACAAGCACCAAGTCACTGAGCTGACTCGGTGCAGACGCTAGCATACAGAACTAGATGAGAGGTCTGACTCTGTCAGTCAACGGGAAGGTGGAATGTGCAGACCACAGACAAAACAAAGGTATAGTTTCAATCAGAACGATCAACCCTGCCAGTATGCCTGGTTTAATAGGGTTGATCATGCTGACAGATAAGGGGCAAACATGATAAGGGCTCATGTACATGAACGTGTGTGGCCCGTGCAGCGGACCGGAAAGTGCAGTCAGCAATACATGGGCACCAACTATGTGCCTGCCGTTTGCAGTTGCAGACCCATTCACTTGAACGGGTCCACGACCCACAAGAATAAGTCAATTACCCAAAAAAAATAGAACTAGAAAATATTTTTTTGCGGTGTGGATGCACAGACCTAAGTCCCATGAAAGCAGGCTTCTGCTCCGAGCCTCTGTTCCACATCTTGCGGATCCATTCAAGTGAATAGGTCTGCATCCGTGATATGGAGCGCATACGGCCAGTGCATGAGCCCTAGAGTCCTTTAATGTCAAAATGTAGCTCTAGTTACTTCCAGGGTAGATCCACCGAGGATGGACACACTGTAGATTTGCGGTCAAGGATTTGCTTACAGTAAATGTGCAACATATTTTAGCAAATTGACCTGCCATGTGGATTTTACATTCGCAGCACGTCAACTTATGCCTCAGTGCTTGAGAGTTATCTTCCTAAACAGCCCATCTAGCCGTGTCTCCTGAAATCAGTTTTAAGGTCAGTTCTGGTGAGAGACCTGGTGTTCCAAGGAACTGGAGCCACACTTTAAACTCTGGGATATGAATATGAATTGGGAGCCGTATCATTACATGTTGTGCCAAGAATTCCCCAGTACAAGAAGATATTCTTTGGTAAGTGAGTCACAGTGTTTAATGACAGCGGATCATATGTGTATAATTAGACATGCTCTGGTTCTCCTGTGACCTGGATGGCATAAATTGCTTCCTTCTACTGTGTAAACCTGACATGTTGACAAGAGTTGCACTGGCCTGGCCATTATAGCTCCCTGACTGCCAACCAAGATGGCCCCGGACCTGTGTTGTAGATTGCAGTACATATTCTGTACCAATTCTGCATCATTCATTCCAATGGGAATTGCACTCAGTAGTTCACACATTCTTCTGCGGGAAGGACATATTCTGTGTGGAACCACGGTGAGTGGACATTCATGGATTAGCCCCATTGAAGGGAGCTAATCTGTGCAGGGATCTGTAACGTCAAGCTGAAAATCAGCAGCAGCAGCTTTCTGAGGCATCAGCGGTTTTTTAGAGAGAAGAATCCACTGTTTGAGCAAAGCTTGAATGGAATTATTAATGTCTGCACACAGAAGGGAATATGACATGAAGAGGGGTTTGTGGACACTGAGACGTCATACCTGGTAGAGTTCCTCCAGGTTGTACTTTATGGAGGTGCTGCTTTCTATGGCGTTCACTGCTTCATGAAGCTTCTGCCAAGTGTCCTGAGTGTAATTATCCGGCAGCTTTGGTTTGTCTACAAAAACAAACAGCGTACTAAATGTCCGTGCCAACTAGAGCCAGGAGGCCATGTCCACATACAGCAAGAACTTCTCTGTCTGTGCTCTGCAGTCTTAGCATTGCCTAAACTCAGGGCAGATCGACCGCAAGTGACCAGGGGAACAAACACAACGGGGCAGATACACTAAGGCTTCATTCACATGTCCGTATGTGTTTTCCGTTCCGTATATTGCGGATGCGCAAAAAAAAGTATGTCATGCGTGTTTCCGTTTTTTTTTGCGGATCCATTGTAACAATGCCTATCCTCGTCAGCAAAACGGACAAGAATAGGACATGTTCTATCTTTTTTGCGGAACGGAATGCATACGGAGTACCTTCCGTTTTTTGCGGACCCATTGAAATTAATGGTTCCGCATACGGTCCGCAAAAAAAACGGAACAGACACGGAAACAAAAAAACGGACGCGTGAATGAAGCCTAAGGCTGGTGTTATAAATGCCAGTATAAAGTCCATTAAGATGCACAGGCCTCTTAATACATCTGGTGTATTTCTAGCCAGTCTGTGCGCCAGAAATTCAAATGTAAACCAGCTTTGATCTGGAGTAGATTTGAACAATCATTTATGTTAGTTTCTGACGTAAATTTGTGAGGCCACGTCCCTCCTTCTAAACCTCACCCACTTTTCTTGCCACTTTTGAAAACGTGAAAAATTGCAAATTACGGTGCATATACGGCATGGATCATCACCACAATACTGGCATAGAACGGTTGATAAATGTCTCTCAATCTCTGTGCTTCTGGCCGTAATGCCGTCCCCCCATGACCCCAGCTTTGAGATACATTTATGAGGGCATACTTGTGGGTCTTAACTACTACCTATATGAAGGTGTTACCTGCTTCCGCCTACTCCTATTTTTGGAAAGAAATGACAATGAATATAGAGCAGTACGAGTGCATCCTGCAGGTTTTGGTTTTTCACTTTGGTCAGAATAAATGGTTATAATAAGGGGATAAACCCGACTGAGATGAGTCTGCAATAAAGGGTATGTACTTACCTGGTAGATCCCACACTGCTATTCCAGTTCTCCAGGCCAGGCTAAATTACCTGGCTGCAGCGGTGATGTCACGTCAATAACACATAACCACTGCAGCCAATCACTGACATCAGCGTAAAAAGAGCCCAACCAGGAAAACTGGAGCATCTGCACCGAATCTGCCAGGTAAGTACTTACCAGTTCTTTCCTGTAGTTTAATTCCTGAAACGGACAACCGCTATAAAGGGGTTTTCCAGGTTTTTATGCATTTTTATATTTGAAGCCAAGCCTGCTATAACTGTTGAAAAAACATACATACTGACCTGCTCCCCAGCTCCAGGTCTCGCTGATCAAGTCTTCTGGTCCCCGTCAGTAAACCTGAAAAGGGTCACGTTGTGCTGCTATATTTAATGACTGGCCTCAGCGGTGATATATCCCCACGGCTCATCACTGCCGGGTCATGGGGCACTTGGGGATACATCACAGCAGAGGCCAGTGATTGGATGCAGAAAAACACATGACCCTGGATGAGTTTACAAAAGGGGACTGGAAGACATCAGAAGAAAGCCAGGAAGCCAGAATGGGGTGTTAGGGTGCAGGTCAGTATGGGTTTTTTTCCCCAAAAGGTACAGATGACTTGGTTTCAAACTTCAAAAAACCTGGAAAACCCCTTTAACGCCTAATTAATTAATTTATGAGATTAACCGACAAATCAATTGTATTCCATATACCAAAGAATCAGGCAAATGAATGTGCTTATCCCTAGGCTATAACCTTTTGGGTTTCTGATCAGCTAATGCTGTACGTCTGTAGTAACTAATTTAACACTTTACAGAAATCCAAAATCTTACCTTTAAAATTCTTAATGATTAATTTTTTTGAAGCTGAGGGTTTGGTGGGCAGGGCAGAACTTTTACTCAGTCCGTTGGTATGGCTAACTAGAGTTGAAAAGTTTGCTTTTCTCTGAGCGTCTTGTTCCATGGCACCACAGCTCAGCACGCCACAAAGTAGAAGAGTTCAAGTAGGTGTTCCGAAACGAGCGACCACCATTAAGAGTCTAGGGCATAGAAAAGAAGAAAAACAGAACATAACAGCACATAATGATATATCATTTCTTAAATGTTCACCTACAGCAAATTTTGCATAAATACCGTACATAGTCCAAGTAAATGTAAAAACTTTGTATGTTTTAATTTAAAATGCCTCTTTCTCCACCTATGAGCCATTTCGCCTCCTGAATGGTTCATTTCAACCTTAAAGAAGAACTCCCGCAAAAATTTTTATTCTCTGATCTGTTGCATGATATAATCTATAGTGAATGCAATCTTCTTATCAGAGACTGTAATTGAGAGTTATCCACTCTTCTTATTGTAGCTGTGTCATGTGACCAAATCCCTGACCTCCAACTGACCCAGGACAGGAAGCCAGTCACTTCTCTATTCATTCCTATGAGACTGAAAGTGAGGCTCCCATAGGAATGCATAGAGAAATAGACTTCCTGTCCACACATAAGATGATGTGTGAGTTGGTGAGTCTGATTCCTGGACACATGACACAGATGTGAAACATCAGGGAAAAATAACTCAAAAATACAGCCACTAGTAAGAAAATGACTTTCACTACAGATTACATCATGTACATTTCTAGCAGGACATGGAATAAAATTTTTTGCGGGAGTTCTTCTTTCACTCTAAAATCAGTCTTGAGAGACTACACGGACTGCTCACTAAGGGATCAGGTCATAGAAGTCTATGGGGAAGGGGGAGTAAAAGAGTGAGTGTGCTGCTGGAGGGCGGCAGTGGCAGAGTGGCACACACAAACCTAGCCGTTAAAGGGCTTATCCAATTTCTGAAACAGAGCCCCCCCCCCATGTGCCGGGCCCCACACAGATAATATACTTACGCCGCTCCTGGTCCCTGCACCGCTGCTGCTTCACCCTGTCCACAGATGAAAACAACCGGTGTCAGGGGGAGCAGCCAATGGCAGGCAGGGACGAGCCCCGTTTAAGGCTCTAGTAAGTGTTATATCTCACCCTAGTACTGGGTTCACAGCTACACTGTTCAGTAGTGCTACATGAATTTCTCCATGCTACTGCTGCTTCTGAAGGTGTGCTATAGAGAGACAGGGGAGCAGGATCTCTTCTTCTCTGCAGTGTACAGGAGACATCATAGCAGCTAGTCACCACCCATGAGCTCAGAGAAAATGACAATTAGATTAGGGCCAAGATCACACTGCAACATCACACCTATTGATTATAAACTAAAACAAGTTGGGACCCCTTTACACGGCTCGATGGAGCAAACGATTGTCGAGAAGGAAACGTTCCTTCCTGGCAGTCGCCTTCTCATCAGTGGAGGGAAAAACAGCATTTACATGCAGCAATCCCCTCCACAGTATGGGGAGTAGTGATCACTAATGCTATCACTCATTCCATTCAGAATTATCGTTTGCCGGCAGCAGAGCACAGTTGGTGCAATTGGCCAACGATAACTTAGGTGACCACACCAGCAATCTATTACCCGATGAACAAGCATTTTTGGATTTTGGATTTTTGCCCGCAAGTCAAATGCTTTGCCAGCATAGACTGGTCATGTGCTACTTGCTTGCAACCTGTTTGTAGTCTGGCTATTTTTAACAACCAAACTGCAAGTCTTAAAGTCGCCCTAGCTACAAGACTGGCGTCATATAATGGCCGGATATAGTGCTATCCTAACCTATATACAACAGCTTATTCTGAAATATCACCTGAAGCGACACGTTTTTCATTTATTGATACTTGGTAATAACAGTAAAACTGCTTGGAAACGGAGGTCGCTGGTGACAGATTCCCTTTTATACACGTAACAGAGGAGGAGGCAGCATGGAAATAAATCTTAGGCTGCTTTCATACAAATGGCACATTAGGGCAGATTTACTGATACTGCTTAAAGAGGACCTTTCACCACTCCTGACATGCCTGTTTTAATAGCTTCATGCATTCCCCATGGAATAACAAGTCTGGAGCATCTATCCTTATGTCTCTATGTTGTGCCATTCCTTTATTATTTGCACTAGAAGTTATGACTGAATTGCTATTTGTCTTCAGTAAAGGAACAGAGGGGAGGTAACAAGTTGGGGTGTGTATCTGCACAGTCTGAACATGACAGCACTGATTGGCTAGAGTCAGTCTGTGCAGGTACACACCCCCAACTGGTCACCTCCCCTGTTCCTTTACTGAAGACAAATAGCAATTCATTCATAACTTCTAGTGCAAATAATAAAGGAATGGCACAACATACAGACATAAGAATAGATGTTCCAGAATTGTTATTACATGGGGAATGCATGGAGCTATTAAAACAGGCATGTCAGGAGTGGTGAAAGGTCCTCTTTAAGGGCATTTTCAAACGATCGTGTCCACTGTGGGAAACATGCGTCCACACGGACTGGACACTCTTCCTGTGACAGAACCACACAGCATTATAATGATTTATAATGCTGTATGTCTCTGCCGGATCTCACATCTGCTGAATTATACTGACATAATGCCATCAATACAAATAATTACAGTGGAGGTTGGGCAGAGAGACACAGCATTATAAACCTTTATAATGCCGTACAGTCCCATCCCAGGAGTAGTGTTCACTATGGTAAATCACGCCCCCATATGCAGTGAACATGCTCATCCAAGATTTGGCTAAAACGTAGACAGTGTAAACTTAGGCAGTCTAAGAATCTACCAGATTTATCATAGAGGCTCATGCTGTTGGATACGTATGGCACATGGACATTTGTCTAACTTTATACAGCCTATTGACTGGCTTAAAGGGAATCTGTCAGCAGTTTTTTTTTGCTGCCTTACCTATTAAATCCTAACAGCCCCAGCGTATGCTAATAAGTCCTGACATTCATGAGCTCACGGCTCTCCCCACCGCTGACAGATATTTCCTATTGAATCAGCAGCAGGTGGGCGGGGGAGGAGCTCATGAATATTAGGACTCATCATTATGCACTGGAGCTGTTCAGTACAAGATTTTAGTAATAATATTTTTTTTTAAAAAGTGGGGTGATTAAAGAAAGTGACCTGGATTTCGATATGTGTATCTGTCACTGGTTTATGCTGCCCTTAGATAGGACACCATAAACCTGGTGACAGATTCCCTTTAAATGGGTTGTCAAGTTTTTGTTTTTTACTTTCCCCCAGCCAATGAATGGCATGTCACTTCTGGGTTACACGTGACCTTGTCTGTGAGGTATCTGGCACATGGGGACTGGAAAATCGGTGAAGAGAGCCAGGAGGCCAGAAGGTAGAAGGCAATTATCAGAAACAATCACAGTACCTGCCTGCTTGTCAGAGGAGGTGAAAGCTGCATTTACGTACAGCATTCAGCTCTGCTGTATGAGGATAAGTGATCGCTACTGAGATCGCTCGTCCCCATCAACAATGCCCTCACCTGATGAAGGACCAACGTGTTTACACAGGCCAATTATAAGGCACGAATGTTTCTTACTAATAACAAGCGTGTGTGAAGGCCAACAGTTTTGCGCAAATTGGCCGTGCCCCTTCACCCCATGTCAAGGTGCAGTGGATTGTTCTTTTTGACTTCCTTGCTTCATAAGTGTCTAAAATTAAATGTGCCAAATTTTAGAGCAATTACACCAGAATTCAGGCACAGCCATAGGTGTAAACTTGGGCCACTGTCTGAAACTGTTTTACTTTAGGATCCCCATAATGTCACTGACTTCTAGGTAAATACTAAGCAAAAAACAGTTCATGCTATGTTGTCCAAGTTAATATTAAATCCTGGACAAAGTGCAAACATCGCTAATAGAGAATGATACGGCTCAGAGATATTTTTACCTGTAACGTAAGATCTTATTACCAGCATGCAACCAGGGACACAAGATGGAAATGCCTGTCCTGTCTTTATTTGGGAAGCTGATGATGCCAGGGTACAGCTACACCGCAACATGTGTCGTGTGACAGCAAGTCACAGATAAACCATGAGACCCCAAAATACGTGCAGTTTCTCTGCAACTTACTGTCGCGCAACTGTGAAAACTCAGCCAAATCACAGATGAGATGAGTGTCACGCGCAACTTACATTAAAGTCAATGGAGTAAATGTCATGCATGACATGCGACTTGCATGGATTTTTGCAACTGTTGAGCCTCGCGTTGCAACAACACTGCCATACCATACATCAAATGTCACGTCATACACGTCCTAGCGATATGGCCCCATTGTATGTGATGGAAATACTTATTTAAGGCTCCCCTATGTTCACAAATAGGACTGAATAATAGGTCAATATTATTTTAGCATCATGCATTTTAGTTTCTGCAGTTTCTGAAAGGTGTTGTTCACCAGATCCATTTCCCCTCTCTGAAAAATGTATGTGTTTGTTAGCCAATTTCACATGAGCGTTTTCAGTCCAGAAAACATGCTGTGTGGCGGCTGTATTCCTCAGACTGAACACTGCTCCTCTGACCAAACTTAAAGCACAATAATGACTTATAATGCTGTGTGTTTCTGTCTGACCGCACACCCACTACATTATGGCAGCACAGTACAGTATACCTGCGGTCAGGCACTAACACCCACTACATTATGGCAGCACAGTACAGTATACCTGCAGTCAGGCACTAACACCCACTACATTATAGCAGCACAGTGCAGTATACCTGCGGTCAGGCACTAACACCCACTACATTATGGCAGCACAGTACAGTATACCTGCGGTCAGGCAGTAACACCCACTACATTATGGCAGCACAGTACAGTATACCTGCAGTCAGGCACTAACACCCACTACATTATGGCAGTACAGTACAGTATACCTGCGGTCAGGCACTAACACCCACTACATTATGGCAGTACAGTACAGTATACCTGCAGTCAGGCAGTAACACCCACTACATTATGGCAGCACAGTACAGTATATCTGCAGTCAAGCACTAACACCCACTACATTATGGTAGCACAGTGCAGTATACCTGCAGTCAGGCAGTAACACCCACTACATTATGGCAGCACAGTACAGTATACCTGCAGTCAGGCAGTAACACCCACTACATTATGGCAGCACAGTGCAGTATACCTGCAGTCAGGCAGTAACACCCACTACATTATGGAAGCACAGTACAGTATACCTGCGGTCAGGCAGTAACACCCACTACATTATGGCAGCACAGTACAGTATACCTGCAGTCAGGCAGTAACACCCACTACATTATGGCAGCACAGTACAGTATACCTGCAGTCAGGCAGTAACACCCACTACATTATGGCAGCACAGTGCAGTATACCTGCAGTCAGGCAGTAACACCCACTACATTATGGCAGCACAGTACAGTATACCTGCGGTCAGGCAGTAACACCCACTACATTATGGCAGCACAGTACAGTATACCTGCGGTCAGACAGTAACACCCACTACATTATGGCAGCACAGTACAGTATACCTGCGGTCAGGCACTAACACCCACTACATTATGGCAGCACAGTACAGTATACCTGCGGTCAGGCAGTAACACCCACTACATTATGGCAGCACAGTACAGTATACCTGCGGTCAGGCAGTAACACCCACTACATTATGGCAGCACAGTACAGTATACCTGCGGTCAGGCACTAACACCCACTACATTATGGCAGCACAGTACAGTATACCTGCGGTCAGGCACTAACACCCACTACATTATGGCAGCACAGTACAGTATACCTGCAGTCAGGCACTAACACCCACTACATTATGGCAGCACAGTACAGTATATCTGCAGTCAGGCACTAACACCCACTACATTATGGCAGCACAGTACAGTATACCTGCGGTCAGGCAGTAACACCCACTACATTATGGCAGCACAGTACAGTATATCTGCAGTCAGGCAGTAACACCCACTACATTATGGCAGCACAGTGCAGTATACCTGCGGTCAGGCAGTAACACCCACTACATTATGGCAGCACAGTACAGTATATCTGCAGTCAGGCACTAACACCCACTACATTATGGCAGCACAGTACAGTATACCTGCGGTCAGGCACTAACACCCACTACATTATGGCAGCACAGTACAGTATACCTGCGGTCAGGCAGTAACACCCACTACTTTATGGCAGCACAGTACAGTATACCTGCGGTCAGGCAGTAACACCCACTACATTATGGCAGCACAGTGCAGTATACCTGCGGTCAGGCAGTAACACCCACTACATTATGGCAGCACAGTACAGTATACCTGCGGTCAGGCAGTAACACCCACTACATTATGGCAGCACAGTACAGTATACCTGCGGTCAGGCACTAACACCCACTACATTATGGCAGCACAGTACAGTATATCTGCAGTCAGGCACTAACACCCACTACATTATGGCAGTACAGTACAGTATACCTGCAGTCAGGCAGTAACACCCACTACATTATGGCAGCACAGTACAGTATACCTGCGGTCAGGCACTAACACCCACTACATTATGGCAGCACAGTACAGTATACCTGCAGTCAGGCACTAACACCCACTACATTATGGTAGCACAGTGCAGTATACCTGCGGTCAGGCAGTAACACCCATTACATTATGGCAGCACAGTACAGTATACCTGCGGTCAGGCAGTAACACCCACTACATTATGGCAGCACAGTACAGTATACCTGCGGTCAGGCAGTAACATCCACTACATTATGGCAGCACAGTGCAGTATACCTGCGGTCAGCCAGTAACACCCACTACATTATGGCAGCACAGTACAGTATACCTGCGGTCAGGCACTAACACCCACTACATTATGGCAGCACAGTACAGTATACCTGCGGTCAGCCAGTAACACCCACTACATTATGGCAGCACAGTACAGTATACCTGCGGTCAGGCACTAACACCCACTACATTATGGCAGCACAGTACAGTATACCTGCGGTCAGGCACTAACACCCACTACATTATGGCAGCACAGTACAGTATACCTGCAGTCAGGCAGTAACACCCACTACATTATGGCAGCACAGTACAGTATATCTGCAGTCAGGCACTAACACCCACTACATTATGGCAGCACAGTACAGTATACCTGCAGTCAGGCAGTAACACCCACTACATTATGGCAGCACAGTACAGTATACCTGCGGTCAGGCAGTAACACCCACTACATTATGGCAGCACAGTGCGTATACCTGCGGTCAGGCACTAACACCCACTACATTATGGCAGCACAGTACAGTATATCTGCAGTCAGGCAGTAACACCCACTACATTATGGCAGCACAGTACAGTATACCTGCGGTCAGCAGTAACACCCACTACATTATGGCAGCACAGTACAGTATACCTGCGTCAGGCAGTAACACCCACTACATTATGGCAGCACAGTGCAGTATACCTGCGGTCAGGCAGTAACACCCACTACATTATGGCAGCACAGTACAGTATATCTGCAGTCAGGCAGTAACACCCACTACATTATGGCAGCACAGTACAGTATACCTTGCGGTCAGGCAGTAACACCCCACTACATTATGGCAGCACAGTGCAGTTATACCTGCGGTCAGGCAGTAACACCCACTACATTATGGCAGCACAGTACAGTATACCTGCGGTCAGGCAGTAACACCCACTACATTATGGCAGCACAGTACAGTATACCTGCGGTCAGGCAGTAACACCCACTACATTATGGCAGCACAGTACAGTATATCTGCAGTCAGGCAGTAACACCCACTACATTATGGCAGCACAGTACAGTATACCTGCGGTCAGGCAGTAACACCCACTACATTATGGCAGCACAGTACAGTATACCTGCAGTCAGGCAGTAACACCCACTACATTATGGCAGCACAGTACAGTATATCTGCAGTCAGGCAGTAACACCCACTACATTATGGCAGCACAGTACAGTATACCTGCAGTCAGGCAGTAACACCCACTACATTATGGCAGCACAGTACAGTATACCTGCGGTCAGGCAGTAACACCCACTACATTATGGCAGCACAGTACAGTATACCTGCGGTCAGGCAGTAACACCCACTACATTATGGCAGCACAGTACAGTATACCTGCGGTCAGGCAGTAACATCCACTACATTATGGCAGCACAGTGCAGTATACCTGCGGTCAGCCAGTAACACCCACTACATTATGGCAGCACAGTACAGTATACCTGCGGTCAGGCAGTAACACCCACTACATTATGGCAGCACAGTACAGTATATCTGCAGTCAGGCAGTAACACCCACTACATTATGGCAGCACAGTGCAGTATACCTGCGGTCAGGCAGTAACACCCACTACATTATGGCAGCACAGTACAGTATACCTGCAGTCAGGCAGTAACACCCACTACATTATGGCAGCACAGTACAGTATACCTGCAGTCAGGCAGTAACACCCACTACATTATGGCAGCACAGTACAGTATACCTGCAGTCAGGCAGTAACACCCACTACATTATGGCAGCACAGTACAGTATACCTGCAGTCAGGCAGTAACTCACAGCATCATAAGTCAGTCCGGGAAATACAGAAGTCACATGAAGCCTATTTCCCAGGCTGAATGCGCTCGTGGGACACTGGCCTTACAGGGTCTGTTCTTGTAGGCTCACCCAGGGTCATAGGCAGCAACCGGTGGATGTCCAAGCCTCTACTCATTAATAGGGATGAGCGAACTTCTGTTTCCAAGTTCAGTATAGAAGTTTCGGGTTATCTAAGAATTCCGTTATGGATTCCGCTACCACGGATAATAACTTATGGTCTATGGTAGCGGAATCCATAACGGAATTCTTAGATAAACCGACCCTTGTACGCCCTACTCATCATAGCTTTTTCCATGTCTCTATGGCACATCAGACTGTATGCAAGACTGGACAAAACCTGTTCACCATGATGTCTAGATAACTTGACCTGGAGACCAGATTTTGCTTCTTGCCCTTCATGCATTTGGTGGCCAGATTTTTTTCCAAACACATAGAGCTGAATGTGGTCAATGACAGCACCCATCTACATCACTCCTCACACTAGTAGTAGTCTCTGTCACCTTGGTGAGGTATGAAGGGGAATATAGCCCGGGGGAGGCTACCCTGGCTAATAGATAAATGAGGCATAACTGCTGCGGATGTGCAAGCTGTGACTACTAGACACGTGTGTGTGGGGTGACAGCTGCTACTGGGATAGCTGCCTTCTCCAACAGCTGATTGGCGGGGGTCCCGGGTTTCGGGCTCCTGATGATAGGTCATCAGTTATAATGTCATGGAAAACCCCTTTAATAACAGGCATTACTAGGGGTGCCAGCTTTAGAATCCTCCTCAATGAATGACAATGACAAACATTTGTAATGAGTAGGGATGAGTAAAGTTGTGTTTTCAAGTTCTACGTTAAAGGTTCGGAATATCTAAGAATTCCGTTATGGATTCCGCTACCACGGACTATAAGTTATGGTCCATGATATCGGAATTCTTAGATAACCCAAACCTTGTACGCTCATCCCTAGTAATGAGCTTTTCTCACAGGGATCGTTATGTGGCTGGGACATCAGTGGCTGTCATACAGGCGCTCACCCACGACACACAGCAGGGTCGATTTCAATTAATATAAAATTATACATAAAATATGAATAAAATCAGACATTAAAGAGGCTTTATAGCACTGGTGTGCGTGAAGCTTCCTATGCTGTACGTCATCTGTGTGCCCACCATACAAAGCCGTCCCACATAAGGTTTGGGCAGGAAGGACAGTGCCATGTGTGAGCCATGCAGGAAGAAGCGTCAGAAGCACAAGGGGGCGATTTACAGAAAGCAGTGGGGCAATAGTGCAGTTTCCCATGGCAACCGACCAGTTCTGAACGTGTTCAATATGAAAGGGCTGGTAAGAAATAACACCCGCAATGGGTTTCTATGGGCAATACTCCACAGGTTAGAGCCCCCACTTAGGGGGAAGATGACAGGATGATTATGTGCAGCCAATTTGTGACATCACACCTATATCACCTGTATCTAGTTGTGTCTGGGCTAGAAAAGCAGTGTTTATTATTGGGCCATGGTCATAACCTGGGTCCATCCTGTGTGCTCCCCCAGGATTACACACACCACCACCAAATCACACAGGAACAGCCAATGCAGCCAGGCACTACTAGCTAACCGGTGTACGCCTGTCACCATACCACATTATCATACGACAGGCCTCATGTCCTGCAGCCCTGGCGCTTTAATGCCAAGCCCACGCCTGGTGAGACATCTGAGTACACCGGGCCACACTGACTACGTGCAGCGCCCCTCTCTTCCGGTAACACCGGGACCATCGCCGCTACATCTTGAGGACTCACCAAGCAGGCATCGCGCATGCGCCCTGGACTGTCTCGCCGATAGACATTACTAGTGACGCGTGATCTCGATGCGCAGGCGCAGTTCGTTGACAGGTGGTAAGTAACTGGTTGGGAGGTGGCTACGTCATCGGCAGTCGCCCGCGGTGAGTATTCGGGACATGCGCGGTCCTGTTAGGTAAGTGGTGAATGGTTAATGGTGCTGTGTTTATCTGGACTGGTATTTTGTGAACCTTTTGTGGCATCTACGTGGGCAGAGTGTGTTTTAGTGGGTGTGAGAATCTTCTGTGTATCCTGTAGGGCTTATCATCTCTCTTCAGCTCTGCACTCATGTTTGGGCAGTAGTCCAGAGCCCCTTACTACTGCAGGCAGCTGTGCACTCATCAAGGGACTCTCTCTATAATCCAGTCCTTCTGTCTTTCTAAAAAAAAAACCCTGCCTGCATCTTAAAGAGGTTGTCTCAGTTCAGCAGGCAGCATTTATCATGTAGAGAAAGTTACTACCAGGCGCTTACTAATGTATTGTGATTGTCCATATTGTTTCCTTTGCTGGCTGGATCCATTTTTCCATCACATTATACATGGCTCGTTTCCAGGGGTTACGACCACCCTGCAATCCATCAGTGGTGGTCATGCTTGCACACTATAGGAAAAAGTGCCGGCCTCTCTGGTGGCCAGAAGCATAGGAGTGCATTTAGGCGCGCGCAGCAGCTCTCATCCCAGCCACTTCATATCTGCGCTGCAGTGGTGGTTGTAACCATGGAAATGAGCAGTGTATAATGCAGTGGAAAAGCGAATCCACCCAGCAAAGGATGCAATATGGATAATAACAATACATTAGTAAGTGCCTTGTATTAACTTGCCATTTGCTGAACCCTTTCCCAAGGGTTGCGACTTCCAGACAGCCGCCATACCGGTATGGCACGCTGATCAGAAGGGTGCAGAAATTACATCCTGAATGCCATCCACCTGTTTTTTAATTGAAAAAAAAATGAAGTAGCATATTCACATATAGGTTACTAATATGTGATAAATATTTTTTTATTTAAGCGCAGGTCACTTTACACTGTAATCAGTGACGTCTCCAGCAAAACTCTCAACAGTGTTGTTTTGGAGAAATAAAACTTTGAAAAAATACCTGGAGTCCCTGTAGTTACTGTGATTGCCACCCGCGTTGTTTGGATATGTCGTGGCTGGCACCACTGTAATTTTGCGCCTGTCCCTTATTTTCTCCGGACTTGTGCAGTGTATCTTGGTGTATAGCATGCCAATTTCAGAGGCAGCAACGATTACGTTTCCAAGCCGAGGGATGGCAATCACAGTAAGATGGGCAAGATTGCAGAGGTGACTGTGGCATAACTGTGACACTCCTCGATGACCCCAGTACCCCATTTACATGCAGACAAGTATTTTTTCAAAGTTTGATTTCTGCAGAACGGCACTGCTGAGACTTTTACTGGATACATCACTGATTACAAGGTGACCGGCAGCACCATGCCAGTAGTTTAATTTGCCAAAAGTTGCTGACAGGTTCCCTTTAAAGTCGTTGTCCCATTACAACAACTTCTCCACTATCCGCAGGTTAGGGTATAAGTGTCTCATCCACAGGGGCACAGAGTGGGGGCCCCTGATGAGCACAGAGTGGGGGCCCCTGATGAGCACAGAGTGGGGGCCCCTGATGAGCACAGAGTGGAGGCCCCTGTTTCTCTGTTTGAATGGAGTGACTGTCGGAGGTGGCCAAGCGCCTATACTCTGCTGTGTCCGGTAGCCCCTTAGAGTAGAGGATGGAACATTATTAGGGATGTGTACCTTAAGCACCATGTTGACATTACCCTAATAGCTCAATGGCCTCCGTTTCCTACATTTCTTAATGTCCCTTGTTTGTTTGTTTTTTTTTTCGCAGGACCCAGGTTTCTTAATTTGGAGGAGGAAAATGGCACATATTAGCATCAATCAGTATTTACAACAGGTATTACCATCTTTACCTTCTGTCTTTGTAGAATGGAGTAGTTTTCTTTCAAATACAATGAGTAGCAGTTTGGACCGGTGGAGGTCTGGGTGCTGTGCCTGTTGGGCTGGTTTCACACATATCTTCTTTGAAAATCGTTAATAAACTCCAATCACAAAAATTATTTTTAGTCAAAATTACATTTCAAAAAATGACCCCAAACGTTCCAAATCCTTTAATTAACACTTTGTTCTTCATTTGAAAGTAGCTATTTGTAATACAGATTTTGTCTACAACGTTGGGTTTGTGAAATCATGTTGTGCATTTCTTTATGATAATTCTGGACAACTTTGGTGCAATTCTTTTTATATGATTGCGTTTTACTCATTTTGGCCTAAAAATCATTTTTCAATTGGTCCTTACTAAACATTTTCAGCAGTTTTTGTGATATAAGATATCAGACTATCGCCCCAAGTTTCGTAGCTCATGGCTTATGTAGAGCTCTTATCTGTGATCTCCTAACCTCATAAACACTCATTTAAGCCATATTTTTATCAGTTTGATGAGTGTTTAGCTTTAATGAGTGTTTATAAGGTCAGGTGATCACAGATATGAGCTCTAAATGAGCCGTCAGCTGACGGGAACTGAGGAGAGAGAATCTGCAAATAGACTGATATTTAACCGCAGGTATCAGAAAAACTGCAGAAAATTTTAATAAGGACCAATTGAAAAAATGATTTGTGGTTCAAAATGAGTAAAATGTAATCATAAAAATTTGTCTTGAAATGTCCATAGACTTTAAAGTGATTTTCCGTGACTAAAATATTGATGACCTATCCTTGGGATAGATCATCAATGTCTAAACGATGAGGATCCGACTCCTGTTACTTCCACCAATCAACTGTTTGAAAAGGCTGGGGCACTCCAGTGACCACGTGACCTTTTCCTAGGCCGATGACATCACTTTCATTGGTCACGTGACCTAGGTGCAGTTCAGTGCCTAGACCTGGGCTGCTGTACAGTGTTCTGTGCTTGGTAAGCTGTGAGGAGGCCGCAGCCTCTTCAATCCGCTGATCGGTCGAGGTGCTGGGTATCGGAATCCAAGCTGTCAGATATTGATGACCTATCCTGAGGACATGTTATCAATCTTCTGCTCCCAGAAAACCCCTTTAAAATATTTCGTCATAATATATCTTTGTTATCATTGAACCTACAGGTTTTGTGATTTGCTTTGACACTGTGAATAAAACCAAACGAATTTCTATTTATTATGCGTTCATATAGGTGGCAGAGGTTATTGAAGAGAAAAACGGGGGCATTTGTGCAGAACTTATTTCATTCAGACATGCACACATCGCAAACCCCAGGCTACAGGTAGGAAGCTGTCACTTTAGCATATCTCATCTTCTCTTTAATATGTCTGTTTTATTTCTTTTCTCTAATTAGGTCACAATATGTGATATGTTTGAATCACAAGTGTTAGACTGTGTAATACATTATATTAAGCACCTTTCCTTTTTATCAATTAGTTGCCTGCCCCAGAAGACAAATGTCAACAGATGTTGGAACCTCCCTATGATGAAATGTTTGCAGCTCACTTGAGGTAATGTCTGTAGGGTCAGTCAAAGGGATTAATGGTGGGTTTCCATGGCACGATGTTCGGGCCGATTATCAGGAACGAACATTCATACAAACGCTCATTCCAGATAATCGGCCCCTGTGAAGGTGCTGCAGATCACCTGATGAGTAAGAAAATACTCGTTCTTCAGGTGAAATGATCTTTAAGGGCAGAGCTGCAGTGCCTACAGAGAGTCTCTGGTAGTCTGAGGTAAACCTCCTGTCCCATCATTGGTTCTAGCAGTTGCTCCCCCCTCCCCCTGTAGCTATGTTTTCTCTGATTGGCTGCTGTTTTATATACAGAGCTGACTACTCTTAAAGTACAGGCTGAGCCACCTGTAACAAAAGAATCATGTAAGGAGGTTCCTGGATATTTGACCTGCTCACTGAGAAGGCCGCACATGCTCAGTTTCATCCTTCAACTGCCTTCTGAGCTGTGATAGGCAGAGATGAGACATGCCCCCTGAGCTGCAGCAAAAAAGACACTCCTCTTGAGCTGTCAGCTTGATATAAATCTAGCAGACTGATGAATGGGGAGACCTCTGGATACATGTGAGGTACAGGGCTGGTACTGGTTGAAAGAGTTTGTCATGTACTATATGATGTCTGATTTTCATTTTTTTACATTAGTCATCAGATAAACCCTTTAAGCAACATACATATTATGTACAGCTAATATTAGGTCTTATTTCATTTATACTTTAACCCCTTAAAGAAGAACTCCCGCAAAAATTTGTATTCCATGTCCTGCTAGAAATGTACATGATGTAATCTGTAGTGAATGTCATTTTCTTACCAGTGTCTGTATTTTTTACTTAAATAATCCTGAAGTTTTTTATCTGTGTCATGTGACCAGCAATCAGACTCACCAAACTCACACAGAGATTTATGTGTGGACAGTCTAATTTTCTATGCATTCCTATGGGAGCCTCACTTTCAGTCTCATAGGAATGAATAGAGAAGTAACTGGCTTCGTGTCCTGGATCAGTTGGAGGTCAGGGATTTGGTCACATGACCCAGCTACAATAAGAAGAGAGTGGATAACTCTCAATTAGAGTCCCTGATAAGAAGATTGCATTCACTACAGATTATATCATGCACCTTTCTAACAGGTCAGAGAATAAAATTTTTTGCGGGAGTTCTTCTTTAAGCCAATTTTATTTTTTGCCTTTTCCTCCCTGCCCTCCATGTGTGGGACTACTGCTTATAGGAAGTACAGGGCAACCATGACCACTATTCTGAAAACTAAACCATTGCAGTCTGTGGTATAAGTGATCTAATGATTATGTTTGTCTTCTAGGGGGACTAAAAATAAAGTAAAAAAAAAAGCTTGTAAAAATAAAATTAAATTAAAAATAAGATCACCCCCTTTTCCCATTTTACAAATAGAAATAAAAAAAAACATCAGATCACCTCACAAAAAAGCTCCCTCACAGCCTGCAGACAGAAATCTAAAAATGATGGGTGTCAGAATGTGGCAATGCAAAGAAATATTTTTTATAGTTTATTTTTTAAAGCATTGAAACATAAGTTTATACAAATTTGGTATCTCTTTAGCTGCAGTGGCCAAAAGAATATAGGTAAGGTGTCATGCTAACCACCCACTGAATGCCATAAATAAGCAACCCATAGAGCAATGGCAGAATTGTGGGGGGTTTTGTCAGTTCCACACCATTAATATTTTTTTCCAGCTTTCTGCTACATTATATGTAATTTTAAATGGTTCCATTACAAAGTAAAACTTGTTTCGCTATATGAAAAGAAAAATAAAGTTATTTCTTTTGGAGGGCAGGGAGGAAAAGGCAAAAAATAAAATTGGCTTAAGGGGTTAAAGTATAAATGAAATAAGACTTAATATTATCCGTACATAATATGTATGTTGCTTAAAGGGTTTATCCGATGACTAATGTAAAAAATGAAAATCAGACATCATATAGTACATGACAAACTCTTTCAACCAGAACCAGCCCTGTACCTCACATGTATCCAGAGGTCTCCCCATTCATCAGTCTGCTAGATTTATATCAAGTTAAAAGTTCAAGGGGAGTGTCTTTTTCTGCTGGGAATGTCAGGGGGCGTGTCTCATCTCTGCCTATCACAGCTCAGGAGGCAGTTGAAGGATGAAACTGAGCATGTAACATAGTTTATAAGGCCGAAAAAAGACATCTGTCCATCCAGTTCGGCCTGTTTTCCTATAAGTTGATCCAGAGGAAGGCAAAAAACCCCTGTGAGGTAGAAGCCAATTTTCCTCACTTTAGGGGAAAAAAAATCCTTCCCAACTCCAATCAGGCAATCAGAATTACTCCCTGGATCAACGACCCCTCTCTAGTAATTATAACCTGTAATATTATTACCCTCCAAAAATACATCCAGGCCTCTCTTGAACTCTTTTAGTGAACTTACCATCACCACCTCCTCAGGCAGAGAGTTCCATAGTCTCACTGCTCTTACAGTAAAGAATCCTCTTCTATGTTTGTGTACAAACCTTCTTTCCTCCAGACGCAGAGGATGTCCCCTCGTCACAGTCCTGGGGATAAATAGATCATGGGAGAGATCTCTGTACTGACCCCTGATATATTTATACATAGTTATTAGATCTCCCCTCAGTCGTCTTTTTTCTAAAGTGAATAAGCCTAATTTTGATAATCTTTCTGGGTACTGTAGTCCACTCATTCCAGTTATTACTTTAGTTGCCCTCCTCTGAACCCTCTCCAGCTCTGCTATGTCTGCCTTGTTCACAGGAGCCCAGAACTGTACACAGTACTCCATGTGTGGTCTGACTAGTGATTTGTAAAGTGGCGGGACTACGTTCTCATCACGGGCATCTATGCCTCTTTTGATGCAACCCATTATCTTATTGGCCTTGGCAGCAGCTGTCTGACACTGGTTTCTGCAGCTTAGTTTGCTGTTCACTAAAATTCCTAGGTCCTTTTCCATGTCAGAGTTACCCAATATTTTACCATTTAGTATGTACTGGTGACTTGCATTATTCCTTCCCATATGTATAACCTTACATTTGTCAGTGTTAAACCTCATCTGCCACTTCTCTGCCCAAGCCTCCAGTCTATCCAGATCCATCTGTAGCAGTGCACTGTCCTCTTCTGTGTTAATTACTTTACACAGTTTAGTGTCATCTGCAAAAATTTATATTTTACTGTGCAAGCCTTCTACAAGATCATTAATAAATATATTGAAGAGAATAGGGCCCAATACTGACCCCTGTGGTACCCCACTAGTGACAGTGACCCAATCTGAATATGTGCCGTTAATAACCACCCTCTGTTTTCTATCACTGAGCCAGTTACTTACCCACATACAGACATTTTCTCCCAGGCCAAGCATTCTCATTTTATATACTAACCTTTTATGTGGTAAAGTGTCAAATGCTTTGGAGAAGTCCAGATATACGACGCTGCGGTCCAGTCTAGAACTTACCTCCTCATAGAAACTGATTAAATTGGTTTGACATGACTGATCTCTCATGAAGCCATGCTGATATGGAGTTATTTGCTTATTTTCATTGAGGTACTCCAAGATAGCATCTCTTAGAAAACCCTCAAAAAAGTTTCCCCACGACAGATGTTAAACTTACCAGCCTATAGTTCCCAGGCTCTGTTTTTGGACCCTTTTTGAATATTGGCACCACATTTGCTATGCGCCAATCCTGTGGAACACTCCCTGTCAGTATAGAGTCCTTAAATATCAGAAATAAGGGTCTAGCCATGTGCAGCCTTCTCAGTGAGCAAGTCAAAGAAATAAGGAAAAAAACAAACAGTAGGTGGCTCTATACAGATACATTTTATTGAATAACTCAATGGCTATGCTAAATTTTTAATTATATGCAGTTACAAAAGGATTCAGATCCAAGTGCTGGTTTGAAAACGGTAGAATATTTTTCGTGGGGCTAACCCCTTTAAAGTAGCACTCTCACAAACATTTTTATTCTCTGACCTGTTAGAAAGGTACATGAAGGTAATCTTCTTAGGCTACTTTCACACTACCGTTTTATAATTCCGGTATTGAGTTCCGTCATAGGGGCTCAATACCGGAATAAAACGCTTCAGTTTTGTCCCCATTCATTGTCAACGGGGACAAAACTGAACTGAAGACAACAGAATGCTCCTGAAAGCATTCCGTTCCGTCTTCAGACCGGAGAACAAACCGCAGCATGCTGCGGTTTGCTCTCTGGTCCAGGCATCCGCACCAAGACGGATCCGTCATGACCCCCAATGAAAGTCAATGGGGACGGATTCTTTTGGTGTGACACAATGGTGAACGGATCCGTCCTCCATTGACTTTCAATGGAGTTCATGCCGGATCTGTCATCTGCACACACACATACGTACACACATACAGACATACACATAAACATACAAATACACATACATACTTACAGAGGGCGCTGTGGGGAATCGTCCTATGTGCGCGCCATCCTGCTCCTCCTGCGCTGTGGAGACCTGCCAGGAGCATGTAATGTATGTGTATATGTCTGTGTGTGTGTGACTGTGTGACGTGTGGGGCCGGAGAGCGGTTCCAGCCCCACACATGTCCCTGCGGCACCCTTCACCTGCCGGATCCGTGCTGCCGCTAGTGTGAAAGAGGCCTTACCAGTGACTGTATTTGTGGGTTATAACCTCCCTTCTGATCCTCAACTGTATCATGTGACCAGCACTCTGCTCTCCAACTGACACACAACAGGAGGTCAGTTACTTCTCTGTTCATTCCTATGAGACTGTAATTGTATAGGAATACATAGAGACATTGGCCTTTTGTTCACACATAAGATGCTGTGTTATTTGGAGAGGCAGAGTGTTGGTCACATAACACAGCTAAAGATCAGAAGGGAGGTCATAACTCACAAATACAGTCATTGGTGAGAAAATTACCTTCACTACAGTTTACATCTTATACCTTTCTAACAGATCAGAGAATATTTTTTTGTGGGGGTGCTTCTTTAAATAGATTGATACTGGTGCCCCCATTTTTATATAAAATGAACTTTTATTTTATGCTAATAAGGCCTCTAGGTGCAAGGGGCGTTACCCCTGCTACTAGAGGCTCTGTTGATTGACAGGCCTAGGCAGAGAAGAAACACTCCATTCACCATAGCTTGCAAGGACCTTCAATAATGTCATGACCATGTGATCAGTCACATGGTTAGGATCACACAAACAGCCTGTCTCCTCCTAAACCATGTGACTGATCACATGGTCATGACATCATTGAAGGTCCTTGCAAGCTATGGTGAATGGAGTGTTTCTTCTCTGCCTGGGCCTGTCAATCAACAGAGCCTCTAGGAGCAGGCGTAACGCCCCTTGCACCTAGAGGCCTTATTAGCATAAAATAAAAGTTCATTTTATATAAAAATGGGGGCACCAGTAAATAAAACAGATATATATTTGGAATCAGGTGACATTAGCACATCTCTAATGTCAGCCTGATTCATACCGAAAAAACTGGTGACAGAAACCCTTTAATCTAAGTATGAGGAAATGTGCTGATAAATGTAGAATTGAAGCGGTTTGCTTTTGTAGTATAATTTGGGACAGTTTTTGATCATATGATTTATAATTACGTCAATATATTGTGAACTCTCTTTGTAGGTGCACCTGTGCTGTTTCCAACCATGATTTCGTGGAGGCGTACAAATTCCAGACTGTTGTTGTTCAATATCCTTTTTAAGTGGTAGAATTGTTTCCCCATGATACAGTAGTATGCCATGTTTCTTCAGCCACACTTCTATATCTCTCTCCACTACTCTAAATGTTTGCCTAAACATAGTTTACATCATTTCTGAAGATTTTCCAGGCCCATAAAGAAGAAAATTGGTGAGTGTGACCATACAAGCACGTGCATGAGCAGCTTCTGCTCTAGAAGACTCTAGACCATGGATTACAGGGTCATACATTCAGTGAAGAGGAGAAGGTGTAGTCCTGAAGGGACAACCTATTTAAAGGGGGTCTGTCAAGTTATTTCCACCAATATAACTGAAAGCACTGCCCCACAGAAGATTGCATACCTGTGTGCAGTTTGTGTCTTTATTCTATGTCTAGAAAAAGTACTTGTAATCTGCGGAAAAATGGCTCCCAAGTCCCGAGCTGTACGGGGTCTGCTGTTCCAAGTGCCCAGAGTACTGCTGCTTGTCAGCAGGTCTTCAAAAAAAGGACAACCCCTGTAAAGAAATAAAGTACACATTTAATATTTGACTACTATATATAAAAAGTTGTGCGGTCATCTTAATGTTATTCTAGATGGTATGGGAGAAAACTTATTGCACACCATCTTGGGTTTTTTTAAGGCTTCACTGAAAATGCACAGTAGAGTATATAGCCTTACATATGGTGATTCTTCTATAAAATACACTATGCCTTTCTATTTTACTCTTCTGTCGTCTTAGCATATGCAGCCCATCTTTCATTCTCAGGATTGTGAGATATCAGTCGGTTAGAAAAGAAAGGGGTGACATATCCTAGCACATACTGTATGTTGTTACTTTGTGTCATGGAAATATGCATTTAAGAAAAGTCTATCAATCATGGGGCAATAAGTAATTTAAAGGGGTTATTCAATATCATAAACTTCCCCTCCATGTGCCAGGCCATGTGCACAGGGAATATACTTACCCCACTCGCTGCTTCCTGTGCTGCTCCTGGTCCCCGCACAGACGCTGCTGCTTCTCCCCGTGCGCTGATGAAAACATCCGGTGTCGGAGGGAGCGGCCAGTGGCAGGCGGGGACGGGGACGAGCCTCCCTGGCATTAAGGGTGACACTAAGGAGGCCTGTCCCCGTCTGCCATTGGCTGCTCCCCCCCCCCCCGTCACCGGATGTTTTCATCTGTGCACACGGAGAAGCAGCAGTGGCGGTGCAGGGAGCGGGGTAAATATATTCCCTCTGAGGGGCCTGGCACATGGGGGGGGGGCAGTTTATGATATTTTGTAACCCCTTTAAGCACTTTTGTATGTATTTTAGACACTTTTATTTCTACTTGCTCACCAAGGGGGCTTAGCCTGCCCGGATGGGGGAGTGGCTTCCTGAAAAGGGGCGTGATTTAGTGCAACACCATGTGCCACAAAATGTGACAAAAGTTTGGCATCAAGTAAGCCAACTATTAGGTGGTGTAATGTTAGACTAGACATTGTGAGGGGGAGACAGATTTATCATCCAATTTAAGGCGCCTTTGTAAAATCTGGTGCATTTTTAAACTAAGTTGACACTGGATAAAAATTAGAGAGTATTAGTAAATCTGCCTCACTTCTGATGGACTGGCAAATACTGAATAAATGTGGATTTTATTTTTATGTTTTTCTGTTGTTACAGGGCATTGCCTATTATGTATGCTATTACTCTGGATTTAAGATATTTCGCCAACAGCGTAAGTTTAAAAAAAAATAAAGGATTTTGTTGGATGATCTTGTTAACAAGAGCACATAGTCTGTACATACATGATGGCTATTGACATCACTTCTCTTGCTGACATATTTCTATTTCTCTTAAAAGTGAGCTATCATGGCAGAATCTTAGTGGGTTAAACTTATGTCAGGAAAGCCATGGCAGAAACGCTCTGCAGATGCAGCCACAACACAGGCTCAACTTGGCTGTAATCATTGTAGAAGCCGTGTACCTTTACCATTATCACATGGCCAGGACAGGTTCTTAGCCTCTGGCAGTAAACAATAAAGGATCTTATGCAATAACCCTAGATCTTAAAGGGAATAGGACAAGCCGTTGTAATTACTCTGCACCACTGCCACAAACCAAATGGAGGAGGCACTGCTTGCACAAATGCTGTGAATTGGCGGGGGTGCCGGGAGTGAGACCCACGCAGCTCTGATATTGATGACCTATCCTGACACTGCACAACCCCTTTAAGACCCACGAGGAATGGACACATTTATATGAATACATTTTTATTAAGTAAGCTTAATTTGCCCAAATCCCTCTTTAACCATTTTACTTCATATTGTGTCCTTAGGCCGACCAACAGCTAGTGAAAAAAGGCAAAGGAAAAATTGGAGACATGCTGGAGAAAGCTGCCGAACTGTTAATGAGCTGTTTCAGAGTGTGTGCTAGTGATACGTGAGTATTTCCTTCCCTGGAAAATAACCTTAGAAAACGTAGCTCATAAGATTTAGGCATTTTAGCTAAGAGATATACTTTACTAAATTTTGGTTTCAGTATTTCATTCTGTACATTTTTTGAACCCATTTGCTACTGGCTAGGGTTGCCTCGGGTATCGATAATTCGATACTGAATTGATACTTTTATACCACTATCGATTCGGTACCGGAATTTCCTATTTTGCGATACTAAAATAAAAAATTCTCTTACCTGTCCTGCGCCGCGGCTCCGCTCCGGCACTCCTCTTCTTCTCCGGG
Organism: Rhinella marina; assembly: GCA_900303285.1. Classification (NCBI taxonomy): domain Eukaryota; kingdom Metazoa; phylum Chordata; class Amphibia; order Anura; family Bufonidae; genus Rhinella; species Rhinella marina. The sequence goes on along the minus strand of ONZH01015650.1, from coordinate 30,168 downwards.
CCCGTAGGACGTAGTGCGCGCACTCTGAAGAGAAGAAGAGGAGCGCCGGACCCGGAGCGGGGCCGTGGCGCAGGACAGGTAAGAGATTTTTTTTATTTCATTTTGATGGGGGCACAGTGCGCTGATCTGAGGTTGATGGGGGCACGGTGGGCTGATCTGAGGTTGATGGGGGCACGGTGGGCTGATGTTAGGTCTGATGGGGGCACAGTGGGCTGATCTGAGGTCTTATGGGGCACAGTGGGCTAATCTGAGGTTGATGGGGGCACAGTGGACTGATGTTAGGTCTGATGGGGGCACGGTGGGCTGATCTGAGGTCTGATGGGGGCACGGTGGGCTGATCTAAGGTCTGATGGGGGCACGGTGGGCTGATCTAAGGTCTGATGGGGCACACAGATTTTTTTGTGTTTTATTTTTTTCGGCGTGGTATCGAGTATCGAATACTTTTTCTTGGTATCGAAATCGAATCAAAATTTTGGTATCGTGACAACTCTACTTCTGGCAAGGGTGAGCACAGTGCACTGCTGGTGTTTCCTGACACTACTTTAATAGCTGGGATCGGAGGTAAAACCAGTCCTGGTTATTCATTCCCTTAGATGTCATAGTCAGTAGCAACTGCAGCATGTAAGCCCTGTAATGGGAAAGCCTCTGTGCCTTACACTGATAGGTGTGATACACTGCAATACAGAAATATTTTGGCATATTATATAAGTGAGTATGCAATAACCTAGTGGGATTAAAAAAAACTTAATATAGTGTCTAGTTAAAACATGTTATCTCAAAAACTATAAAGAAAAAAGTGCAGCCATTTGGTATTGTCATGTCCGTAACAATGCTAACATTATCAGGTAATTTAGTCTGCACAGTGAATGTTGCACAGAAAAAAACACAGTGGCAGAATTGTTGATTTTTTTTTTCCCCCCCATCGTTTGTAATGCCATTAAAAAAATTCAACTTGGCCCCAAAAAAGCTTTCATACAGCTATGTCAATAGAAAAATAGCAAAGTTATGGTGCTTCAGGTGTTCTAAAGAGAATATAAAAAAAATCACTGTCCTCAAGGCTCAAAATAGCTGCATACTTAAAGGGTTGGGGACAAGGGGATAAGTGGTTTATTGCTGGGAGTCCTACTTCTGAGTCTCCCAGCAATCACAAGAACGGGGATCTTCAAGTGCCCTATGAGAATGGAGCAATGGTGCACATCGCATGCATGTCCACCACTCCATTCACTTCTATTAACAGCAGTCCCATAGAACTAAATGGAGCTGTGGCCTGTGGACATTCATGTGCATTACCAATCCTTTCTCATAGGGAAGTCCGGCAGCACTTGCGGACCCCTTTTCTCGTGATTACTGAGGGTCCCAGAAGTCGGACCCCAAGCGATCAAACACTTATGTTCTCTGTCCTGTGGATAGTGGATAAGTATTGTTAGTGGCACAGCCCCTTTAAGGGGTTATAGGGACCAAGTAAACAGCTGTATTGCAGTTGTCTGTACAGTTAGAGTGCAGGAGCATGACTGTGCTCCAAAACACAGGTCTATTCTCAGGATCTGTGTCGTCACCTTCTCTAATGGAAAGTGAGTTAAAAAACAATATGAAAACATTGTACCTTTTTAAAGGGGTTGTGCAGTGCTTAGATGTTGATGACCTATCCTGAAAGGAAGCAGTGCTCGCAAGAGTGCCACTCCTTCTTCTTCATACAGCTGAGTGGCGGGGGTGCCGGAAATTGGACCCCCGCTGATCTGATATTGATGACCTATCTTGAGGATAGATCACCAATATCTAAGCACCGCAAAATCCCATTTAATATTGCCGTGCAACCCCTTTAAGTTGCCTATTCTGCAATATTCTGTGCCTGGTACTACAGCTCAATCACACTAAAGCAAATGGGGCTGATCTGCATTACCAGGCACAGCCACTACTAGATGTACGGAGCTGTGCTGGTAAACAGTGAAGGGGAAGAGCGTCTTCAGTCAGCTGATCATCAGGGGCAGCAACTCTCGAACCCCCTAATCTAATATTGATGGACAATGCTGAGGATAGGCATTCAGTATTTTAGTCCTTGAAAGCCACATTCTATATTAGCTATACAATAGAAATTTTAAAAATGTTTAGCTTTTTTTGGATCCTTTCACAGTACATGTACGTTCCATTTTGGATCTTTTTTGCTTTGTTTGTTAATACATTATTACTGTTTTATTTTACAGCCGTGCAGCTTTTGAAGACTCAAAAAAGTGGGGAATGTTGTTTCTAGTTAATCAGCTTTTCAAAATTTATTTTAAGGTAAGCTTCCAGATGTGTCGTCTCCTTAAAAGGGTTTTCCCCCAAATAACATTTAGCAGGATATTGCTGGGGTTCCTAGTGGCAATGGGGGGTCTTTGTACTTCCTCTCCAGTATAGTCACAGTGTAGAGAGGTATGGATTGGCTGAGTGCTTCTGCTCCATACAACTCTATTGGAGATACAGAAAAGCTCTCATCTGTTCCTGTATTCTCTGTGGATAGGTATACCCCTTTAATTGTTTTTGTAGGCAGACAGTGGGATTTGAGAAAGGGGTAAATCATTATTGGCATATATACATTATACCTTAGCTGTATTCAGATAGCATGTGTCCCAAGACCTCATTTATATATATGGAATGTATTAAATGACCTTCTCCCAGTTTTGCTCAGAAGGAACACTTGGCTGGCTCATATGCCCTTCTTTACAAGAAATTTCTCTTTTTACAGTCGGTAAGTGGCACACGACTTTCATAACCATATATTTTATTCAATTATAGATCAGTAAACTTCACTTATGCAAGCCCTTGATCAGAGCAATCGAAAGCTCCAACTTTAAGGAAGATTATAGCATTTCACAAAGGGTCACTTACAAATATTATGTTGGTCGTAAAGCCATGTTTGACAGCGATTTCAAGAAAGGTATGTTACCTAAAAGCGGTCATTCAGTATTGATAGCTTTGTACTACGTGGCATTGTGTGTGGCATCACTGTCGTTTCAATAAACTTTGCCTCAGTCAATGGAAGAAGCAGTAGTGAAACTTTATAATATATCATATTGGAGGGTATGGCAAGACTGGATCAAATTCCAAGAGCCTCCTGACTGTCAAACCATGTCTGTTTCATGTATATTCTTTTTTAGAGGTTCCTATTACCTTCAGGGATCCTGGTTTCTGTTCTGATATTAGTAGACTTTGCTGTTTTGGTTTTTGTTTCTCTTCCCCCTTCTCTTTTCTAACTTTTCCTTTTCTTTTTGTATATCTTCTTCACACTTGCAACTAGTTGTACTCAACACATTAGTATGTACGTCTCATCCTGAACAGAGAAAATACATTTTTTCACTTATCATTTCCTCCCCAGCCCACCTTTGCATTGATTTTCCACCCTTAATTCATTACAAAAAAATCGGTGCTGAAAGTTCAGGTTACACTTGCTGACCCATAGAAGTCTATGCAGAAGTGAGAAGGAGGGAGTAGCTCTAGAGAGGAAGAGACTTGGACACAAAGACACGCTGCTGTTTGTTCTAGCAGGCATTTAACTATCTCACCCCATCTGCTCTGCACTGATGAGGGACAATCACCCTGAAACAGCTGTCTGCAGATGAGGTGCTGGCTTATTTAATATCCGAGTCATGTCTCAAGGCCTATTTAAAGAGCTGAACATTGACTTACAGGATAGCTGCCTTACATCTGGTGGCATCAGAGGCAGAGATTGTTAAGAGACCATTTGCATCCCCTTTCTTCCCAGAATTCCAGAGGAGCACATATGGCCTATAAGTCTCCTCACGCCAATTAAGGCGCTTTCTCCCCAAGGAGAGATAGTATACCCCATATCTCACCCCAGTGCTGGATTCACAGCAGTACTGCGTGCTCTCTGTGCCAAGGCTGCACCTGAGTGTGTACTAGAGAGAGATAAGTGAGCAGGATCTTCTCTTTTCTATGTGCGTTGTGTATAGAAGACATCATAGAAGCTAGTCTCCATCCACTAGGTCAGTGGTGGCGAACCTATGGCACGGGTACCAGAGGCGGCACTCAGAGCCCTCTCTATGGGCACCCACACCCTGGAAAAAGTCTATAGTGTACCAATACACCTTAGACCTTTCCTGCCATTCATCAGCGCAGGGCGCACTATGAACAGCACAGGCAGTGCACTGAATGTAGGCAGGATATTATAGCTAAATGATAAAATACTGTACATGGAAGATATACCATATTGGACTGTAGTATTCAGGATAAATTGCTGTGTTGGCACTTTGCGATAAATAAGTGGGTTATGGGTTACAGTTTGAGCACTCGGTCTCTAAAAGGTTCACTATCACTGGTCTAGTTTAATGAAAACTGAAAAAAAGAAGGCAGTAAATAAGCAGTTGTATATTTAGCAAGCACACACCAGGTCTGTCTATTGAAGATTGTGTTCAGCTTTTTTCTTTTATTCGCTTGTAAAAGAATTGATTATATTAAACTTGGTTTAATTTTTTTTTTGTCTCCATAGCTGAGGAATATCTCTCATTTGCCTTTAGGAACTGTCTCCGCTCTTGTCAGAAAAATAAAAGGATGATTCTAATATATTTGCTGCCTGTAAAAATGCTCCTGGTGAGTGCCCTGGTGTTTGTAGCTCCATCTTATAGCCCAATATATTATGCAAACAAGGGGTATTACAGAGGTATTCTGGTGATTTCATGTTATCCCCTATCCACAGGATAAGAGATGAGGTTGGTGGGAGTCCAACTGCTGGGACCTCGCCGATTACAAAAAACGAATAGCAGGTTGAGCATGTGCGCCGGAATTCTATTCATCTCTAGGAACTGACGATGATGGTGGAATTCAGTGTTTCCGTGGCTGTTTCCGCAATCTGATGGAGATGAATGGAGCAGCATTGACCTGCTGCTCTGTCCAGCGGGGTATGAGACGCATGTTTTCATGATCGGTGGAAGTTCAAGTAGTTGAACCGCCTCCGTTTTAATAGCTCTAATCCTGTGGAGAGGGGATAACTTGAAATAATCTGAAGTACCCCTTTAATACTGAAAACTGACTTCAACCCAAAGGTGATTCTTGCCTCTTGTTGTGTAGTGCTTCTTTTAGAATATGTAGCATTCTATACGCAACTAAACCACTGACCGTATATGACATGGGAACCCGTTTACACATACCTATGTTTTTGTTGATAGTAGTATAACTATGAAAAGAAGTTTTTAACACTTAGGCGCCATGATGCCAAATTCCCTTTTGGCAGTAAATCCTCCTGAACCCTCCCCTCTCGAGCTAGAGCTATCATGGTTTCCTGCATCATGGATTGTTACAGCCGTCAGTCAAGAGGAGGGTTTACTGCCTAAAGCTGTCCACTAGTTAAGTAACGCCAGCAGTCACTTGGCATCACGGTGCATAAATGATTAAAACTTCTTTTCACTCTTGTGTCATTGGGGGACTTAGAAGACCATGGGTATAGCCGCTGCCACTAGAAGGTGATACTAACTGAAGACAAAAAGGGTTAGTACTTCAGCTTTATGACATTGAGCTAATCAGTTTTAGCTTAGTGTCAGTAGGAGAGAGCCCTATGGAATGGAAGTACTTCTCTGTTCTCCTCCCCGGCCCCCCAGGGGTTAACATTTGGGTTCGGGCCTATCCTATTCTAGGCTGAGGCTACACCTGCACCCTCTCTTCTCTGGAACTCCCTCATTGGCTTCCAGAACAAGGCTCTTAGCTCAGGCTCTCTGCCAGGAATTTCCGACTTCGGATCTTTCCCAGCCAGCTCCAGCCAGTCCTCCTCTCCCTTCTGATAGCTTCCCCTTACTGTGGTTGCTGATGTCCGAGTGCCTGTCCAACAGCCCCACTTGCAGAGGATTACGCGTTGGGCACTAGTATTTTGGAGGAGGCCAGCTCTCTCCCACGTTCTCTGAGGCTCCAGCACCTGATGTCACATTTGTGAGGGGGTGCAAGGCCCGCAGGCATCAGAGCTTTATTTAGCCATCAGCTTTGCTTTGGGCCTAGGCTTTCTCCCAAAAGGAAGGGCTATCAGTGGGTAGAATGGGCATGCTCTTTAGCTTCTCTCCCGCCATGACACCCTCTTGTCCTCTTCGGGTGTGGTGAAGTTTTTGCGCCTTCTCCACTTTTCTCCACCTCCTCTAGTCCCTGGATCAGCTGGACATTCCTGTGCCTCGCTTGGGGGACGAGATCTATAACAGACTAGGTAGGATCTACCCTAATTGGCAAACTACCCCTTCCTACTGGATCCAATACCTCCTTGCTTCTTCCCTCTCCCGTGCCTTGTCTTCTAGCCATATCTGACTAGCCTATTGAATATTTGTGCCCCAGACATTAGCTTAATTATTATACAGTGGTGAAGTATTTGCGCTATCGCTAGCACTATATGTGACGGGTTAACATAGTTCTGAGATGCACCAGAGATCCTTATTAGCCCCTCTCAACGGGCAGAATAAGTTAATTATCACTAAGAGCCAAATCAGATGCACCAGACATCATTACCCACCTCAATGGGAAGAATAATGGTATGATCACTAGGTGCCATATCTGTCTAGCCTCTCCAGTACTACGGGCACCAGGCATCAGCCTTACCCTCCTTCAGAAGTGGAGTAATTGAGCTGTCGGAAAACGCTGTATGTGACAAACCACATCACCTCCAGCAATAGATGGAGTAATTGTGTTCTGGGCAAACACAGCACTCTTCTCTAGGTGGAGTGATTGTACAGTTACTAAATTTCCCAGCCTTTTCCGTTCCTTCCTGTACCATGCGGTAACGTCCTATACAGTTTAATCAAGCACCAGACAGCTGCATTACCACCCTCAATAGAGTAATTGCGCTTTTGGATACTGCCATACTTCGTATGTCTTCTTACTTCAGGAGATTGAGTACTTCACCTGTTGTCCGCCAGATACACTAGACGTTACTTCCTGCAATAGGTGGAGTATTTTCACACTACCTCCCAATGTTATATCTACAATGCAATGTAAGTTAGTGGTTTTCTGTTGGAGAAATGATTGCGCCATTAGGCTAGGGCTACATGACGACATGTGTCACACGACACAATAGGGCACAACAACACTGCAACATGTGTCGCGTGACATTGATGTTGCACAACAATTTTTATAATGATAGTCTATGGTGTCACACTGCGAAATGCGAAATACTGCAACGCGACAGTCGCAGAAAAACCCATCTTTGCAGTGCGACACCATAGACTATCATTATAAAAATTGTTGCGTGACATTACTGCTACAAAATGCATGACAAATGTCGTTGTGTAGCCCTAGCCTTACTAGATTCTCTATCTGACGTAACTGCACAGTTGGGGTCTGTTTTTTTTTTTTTTTTTTTTCCTGTCCTCATAAGGTGCAATTCTTGTATTATCTTTATAGTCTGTTATCTGTGGGGCCTACACAGTCTTTACATATATCAGATAACAGTATCTGCCCCTTCATGGGAGGGGCCATAGCTTGTTGGTGTATGTAACGATTCCACATAGCATCCCTTGTACTGGTCAAGGGTATGTTGTTTCACTCAGTCTTGGTCTAGTTGAGTAGTTTTTAGAGGCCCTGTCTGTCCAGCATATGCATCTGTCGGCGTCATTGCCCCCTTCCACATGCAGAGGTGATTTCCAGTCTCAATACTATAGTGGCTTCATTAGGACTTCCACTGACAGCCTTCTCTGTCATGATATAGCTATTGTTTCAATCTCTGGGCTCAATTTATGTACCCAATTGAGTCTACGTGTGTAGGTCTATCTTTCCAAGACTCTCGTCAGTCCATCTGCCTGGTTCCCATGCAACTGTTTATGGCACTAAATGTGTTTTTCGCTATCTTTTCACATGCTTCACAGTACTTTCTGGGCCCCCAGTACCATGATTTTTTTTCTATTACCTCCCGAATGTCTTGCACAGTCCAGACACGCATTAGCTCCCATCTTGTTCCTATTCCTTCTATTCCAGGTCCATATCTTTTGTGAACTTCAGATGTAGGCATGGGTTAGCTCCCATCTTAAAGAAGAACTCCCGCAAAATGTTTTATTCTCTGACCTGTTAGAAAGATTCATGATGTAATCTGTAGTGAATGCAATATTCTCATCAGATACTGTAATTCTGAGTTATCCCCTCTCTTCTTATTATAGCTGGGTCATGTGACCAACTCCCTGACCTCCAACTGACCCAGGACAGGAAGCCAGTTACTGCTCTATTCATCCCTATGAGACTGAAAGTGAGGCTCCCATAGGAATGCATAGAGAATTAGACTTCCTGTCCACACATAAGATGATATGTGAGTTGGTGGGTCTAATTCCTGGTCACTTGATACAGATGAGAAACATCAGGGAGATATAACTCAAAAATACAGCCACTAGTAAGAATATAGAAAATAGAAAGTGTGGCATGTATTGGTATTCAGCCCCCCTGAATCAATACTTTGTAGGACCACCTTTCCCTGTAATTACAACTGCAAGTTTTTTAGGGTAAAGTCAGGCTGAAATTTGTGCCCATTCTTCTATGCAGAATAGCGCAAGCTTAATCAGATTAGATGGAGAGAGTCTGTGATCAGCAATGTTATAAAATCTTGCTACAGATTCCCAATGGGATTTAGGTCTGGACTTTGGCTGGACCATTCTAACACATGAATATGCCTTTAAGCTTGTAGGTGTAACTTGTAAAAATGTGGAAAAATTCTAGGTGTATGAATTCATTTTCAAGGCACTGTACAATCTTTTCCAAATTTATTGCATTCTCCGCATTACTTTAATACAAAATATGTAACTGGTTTTCCTCTAACCCTTAGGGTCACATGCCAACCTTACAGCTCCTGAAAAAATACGACCTAATGCAGTTTTCAGAAGTGACAAAAGCAGTCCGGTACGTACCCTGGTAAAATAATTCATAATCTTCTAATCTTTGGAGGCCAGTAGATCTTAAAGGGGTTGTCTGAGCCAGGATTGTGGAGTCGGAGTCACTGACCATTTTGGTGGATTTGGAGTCGGTATGAAATGGACCAACTCCGACTCCTAAAATGTATAATAAATTGGTACATTTAGTTCAATGCAGTATGTGCTGAATATATTTTCATAAGAATTTGGGAACATGATCTAGGCTTTTAGTTGAGATGAATGTGTGCTGCCCCTCATGTAGATGCTCAGAAGTGAAACTCCTCTTCTACAGATCAGAGGAAAAAGGCACTAGGATGGAATGGCTGCACTCATCTCAGAGCTACTAGAGAAAACAGGGTTAAAGGGGTTTTCTCACTAGTTACAAAGATTAGCTTGATACATAAAGGGACAGTTAAAAGAAGACATTTTCTAAATACAGTGGTCAGTAGATTTTACTTTAGTCATGAGCTATAGACAGTTCAGCAGGTCTCTCGCTGGTACACAGGTTTCTATGGTAACCTGCAGACCATTAAGACTGTTATCTGGCTGAGAGCAGGAGTGACCTCAATAAGCAAAATGTGTTGAGGACTGAGAAGGATGGCTTTACCTGTAATTGTGTTAGAGATCACAACCTCCTGCTCTGTCAGAGTAAGTTAATATATGCTAATAACTGCTGGAGACCCACCTCCGCCACGGCCTGAGTAGACATAGTGACTGCAAACTGCCTGTCAGCCAGTGAATCCATGTGCTGAGAAAACCCCTTTAAGGCAAGTACTTCTTAGTATATCTAAACTTTCAATAAATTGTGCATAAATCACTTGTCCGGTGCATGTTCTCTCTGTCTGCTTTATGTTTTAGTTTCCTTTTCCTCTGAGCTCATGTTTGGAGAGGTTAGCTGCTCTCATGGCTTCTATCTGCTGCTGATGCAAAACACCTAGAGCCTTATGAATGAAAACTGTCTAGGTGTAGAAGTTTCTTTGTTGCCCATAGAAATCAATTAGAGCTCCCCTTTCATTTCATATAGTGCTCTGGAGAAATGAAAGGGGAGCTCTGATTGGTTGCTATGGGCAACAAAGAAAGTCTTAGATCTGGACAGTTTTCATACATCAAGCCCTTAGTGATCTGTACCCAGAGAAGCCTGATACTGTAAGTTCTGAGTAAAGATATCTAGTAAAACATATATTAAAAACTCTTTTTTTCATGACATATCTGTACTATTGATTTATGCAAAGTTTGTTTAAAGTTATCACTTAAACATGCGCCATGTATGAGGGAGTCAGAGTCAGGGGAAATTGAGGAGTCGGGGCTTTGGCTTACCGACTCCACAGCCCTGGTCTGAGCTTTTCATATTGATGACCTATCCTCAGGATAGGTCATCAATATCAGATCGGCGGGGGCCTGACACCCACACCGATCAGCTGGGAGCGATGGGAGGCCTCCAGAGCAAAATTTCAAGTGTCATACATAGTAAAGGGTCTAAATACTTATGTACATGCAAAGTTCGTTTTTTTAATAAATTAGCAAAAATGTTCTAAAATTCTGAGTTTACTTTCTCATTATGGGGTATTGGGTGCAGACTGATGGGGGAAATTTTGAATTTTCTTTATTTTATTATTACAAGGCCACAAGATAAAATGTGGAAAAAAGATATTAAGATGTATATTACCTGTGATATTACCAATGTAGGTAATACCTGTAGTATTACCACTAGGTTACCTGACTTCTCAGAAATATGCTGATTTTCTTTGACTTGTATAATTCTTACTTGGCAGCTGTTTATATTAGAACTGGTTTCTGTGATGAGTTAAGTCACAAGGATCCTTATTTCAATGTTATATTTGTGTTTTCAGTGAAGGCAATCTTTTACTGTTAAATGAGGCTTTAACCAAACATGAAACTTTTTTCATCCGTTGTGGCATCTTCCTGATCCTGGAGAAACTGAAGATAATCACACACAGGAATCTTTTTAAGAAAGTGTAAGTTCACTCTGCCAGCACTGAAATCTGTGTCATTGTGGAAGTCTGTGCAATATCATGAACCTCACCTCCATAGATTCAGAGGTTGAGTTGTACTTTTTGTCTCATAAGCCATCATTTGCTTATTTTTTAAATTACCAGTGTTTGGTTTTATGTTCAAATCTTCCATTATTAGAAAACAGGGACATGAGATTGGAGACTAGTTTCTTCAACAGTGTTGATACAATATGTTGCTTTTCCTGCAGTTAAAAGGATATACTCATCTCTCTCAACATATCAGAATTATGCAGCACTCTTAAATGTAAAAAACTTTGCTTTATTTAAAGGGCCAATCAGCTGTTTTGAGAAGGCAGTGGCCTTCTCCCTGCTCACCAAGCACAGCGCCTGGCATTGTATAGTGGCTGTGCTCATTATCACAGCTCTGCCCCTTTGCTGCACCTAGGCCATGTGACTGAGGAACTGGTCGTCACTTGGCCAGGGGAAAGCTGTGAGAAGGCCACTGCACTACTGTGAGCGCTGCTGCCTTAAACAGTTGATCAGCGGGGGTCCAGGATAGGTCATCACTATTTACGTCTTGGAAAACACCTTTAACCACCTAACTGTTTTGCCCAAGCTCAGCTCAAGCTATGGGAAAAGTACTTAACGGTTCTGCCAGAGCTGGGCTCGGGCAGAAGTGGAAGGGGACTGCTTTAGCTGCTGATATCTCCTTTCATACAAGACCAAAATGACAGCATTAGCCCAAGATAAACAGGAGATATCACTGTTAGAAATAGTCAGGAATAATCGTGGTAAAACCTACATTTCCCCAGTCGTCTCCATGACAGCACATCCTGAGACTGTCTCTCCTCTGATAGGACAGGAAAAAACACAGAGAGGTTTAAATTCCCTCCCCTTCCCTCCACCACCAGTGTTTTTTCCTGTCCTGCCAGAGGAAGGAAGTCCAGAGAGGTGCTGGGAGACCCCCTGGGTTTTCTGGCAGTGCTTTTTTTTTTTTTTTCTTCTTTTTCCATTTCTTTTGCACACTTACCTGTGCATTACAGCAGGCGGGGATCGGGATCCTCAGTTTGGCTCTCCCCTTCCCCTTCAGACAGCCTGCGCCCGGGGTCCGAAATTGGAGGGCCCCCGACAGTCTTCCCTGCGCCGGCAGCCATTCTGGGCCTAAGACCAGGGAAATGGGCGGCCGGAGCGACGCTATGACGCGATTCCCTCCGGCCGCCGGGGTGATGACGTCAGACGTCGGCGCGGCAGCGTGCGTCGTGACGTCACTCCCGGCGCCCATACCCGGAAGTGGGGCCGCATAAAGGACGCCACCGCGGATTATGGCGTCCTCCACGTGCCTACAGCTCCTGGAGAGGAGCAGAAGACTTCTTTCCGGCCCCGGCCGTATTTTTGAAGATCGAGGAAGGCACCAGCGGCAGCAGCTCTCATCAGCTGCCTCCAGGGGAAGGGCCCACTGAAGGAATGAGCGCCCCAGTTACCCCAGGCTCAGGACCAGAGCCAGCCCCTATGCAGGGAACCGTGAGTAGCCTGACCTCAGGCACCTATGCTACCCCCGTGTTCTGCTGGCGGCTGACTCTTCTCTCCCTCGGTTTTTCAGGGAGAAAAAGAGTCATCTTCATCCACTAGACCTAAGTCTAGGAAGTGTGGGGTCTGTGCAAAGCGGTTATCCCCTTCCGGATCAAAACCCCTTTGCAAAGAATGCACTGCAGATGTTATTAAGGGTGAATCATCCAGCTTTCTAGAAGACATTAGGACTCTGGTCAAGCAGGAGGTGCAGTCCGCAATGTCCTCCCTCTCCCCCAGACGCCCTCCCCCGCAGTCTTCTAGAGAACCTCTGGCCGTAGATACGGATGCAGACTCGGATGCCCCCGTCCGATCAGATTCAGATCTTTCCCAGATAGTCGACTCAGAGGAGGATAACGAATATAAAAGATTCCTGTTCAATCCAGATGACTTAGAGGAATTAATTAAAGCCATTAGAGCCACTATCCGTATGGAGATTCCCAGAAAACCGAGATCGGTTCAGGAGGAGATCTTCGGGGGTCTGGGGGAGAGGCCAAGATCTGTCTTTCCCGTTCCTGACAATGTTCAAAAGTTGATTAAGATGGAATGGCAAAAACCTGAAAAAGGTTCTTTCATCCCTAGGGGTATAAAAAGGCGTTATCCCTTCCTGGAGGAGGACTGCGCAGACTGGGAAACAGTTCCCAAGGTGGATGCCCCCGTCGCCAAGGTTGCTAAGCGCACTATTCTTCCCTTTGAAGATTCCGCCCAACTTAGTGACCCCCTAGACAGAAAGGCGGAAAGCCTACTCAAAAGATCTTGGGAGGCTACGGCGGCGCTCCTGAAACCAGGGGTAGCAGCGACCTCCGTTGCCCGTACCCTCAACATCTGGCTTGAACAACTAGAACGCCACATAATTAATAAAACACCAAGAGACCAGATCTTGGAAAGTCTGCCCTTACTCAAGATGGCCACGTGCTTCCTTGCGGACGCCTCGGCGGAGTCCGTCCGTCTATCTGCCCGTACGGCGGTTCTCTCCAATACTATCAGGAGAGTCCTTTGGCTGAAAGCATGGTCCGGTGACTCCGCGTCCAAGAACAAATTGATATCTCTACCTTTCCACGGTCAGTACGTTTTTGGCCCAGACTTGGACAAAATACTTGAGTACGCGACCGATAAAAAGAAAGGCTTCCCAGAAAGTAGAAGTCGTCACAGCTCTCGTTTTTTTCGTGGCAGACAACCATCTCAGAGCGAAGACAGAAGAGGCAAGGGGAAGTCAGGGAGGTGGAGCTATACTAAAGGGGGCAAATCTAGAGGTTTCCTATTTAACCCCAATAGGGGAGACTCTACCTCCACGCAAAAACAATGACGGCGTTCGGGTTGGGGGGAGGCTCAGCTCCTTTATCCACATCTGGGAGCAAGTATCCACAGACCCGTGGGTACTAAGCATCATAAGATCGGGCTACCAAATAGAGTTACTTTCCCCTCCCCCGGAAAGATACGTGGTAACTATTCTCCCCCGAACCCAACAACCAGCATTAGAACGCAGCATCCTAGATCTGCTTCAGTTAGGGGCTATAGAGCCAGTTCCCCTATCTCAACACGGCAGAGGTCATTACTCAAAACTGTTTATGATAAAAAAAAATCAAACGGCAAACTAAGAACTATCATAAACTTGAAGCCCTTAAACAAATTCATAGTTTACCAGGCTTTCAAGATGGAGACTATCCGGGGGGCCGTAAAGCTTATCCGGAAGGACGCGGTGATGGCCACCCTAGATCTAAGGGACGCCTACTTTCACATACCAATACACCCACAGTCCAGAGGCCTCTTGCGGTTTGCTGCCCGACTAAAACATCAGACCCGGCATTTTCAGTTCAAAAGTCTACCCTTTGGGATATCTTCTGCCCCCAGGGTGTTCACCAAGGTAGTAGCAGAGGTGGTCACGACCCTCAGGCAGCAGGGGATCCAGATCGTCCCGTACCTGGACGACCTCCTAATCATAGCGGACGACAAGCCATCCCTACAATCACATCTGCAAACCGTGATCTCCCATTTTCAATCTCTGGGCTGGGTCATAAACGGGGAGAAATCCAACCTTCGTCCACAGTACAGGAAGATTTTCCTGGGTATTCTATTGGATGCCCATCTCCAGAGATCCTTTCTTCCTCCCCAGAAGATTCAAAATCTCAGGGAGAACATTCGACGTTTCCAGGGCAAATCAAAATGTTCTATAAGAGAGGGGATGAGAATCCTGGGATTCCTATCCTCCTGCATCCCGGCAGTCGCCTGGGCCCAGGCTCGCATGAGACCCCTGCAGAACCTGATTCTCACAGTCTGGAACGGATCTCAGCTTACCTTAGACCGGAAGATCTCCTTACCCCAATCGGTAAAGAAATCCCTAAACTGGTGGCTGAAAATCCAAAATCTTCTAAACGGTGTATTTTGGGATCCAAGATCATTTGCTTCCCTGACGACGGACGCAAGCTCCTGGGGTTGGGGTGCCCACGGAGAGGGGAAGATGTTTCAGGGAAGATGGACCTCAGCCGTAAGAAAGCAATCATCCAACTACAGGGAGTTAAGGGCCATCTGGGAAGCTCTACAGGCGTCTCTGAACCAGATAAAAAACCAACATGTTCTGGTTTACTCAGACAACGCAACAGCGGTGGCGTTCATCCGTCACCAAGGTGGAACCAGACACAGTCCCCTCCAGGGCCTAGCCTCCCAGATCTTCGGCTGGGCAGAAGCGAATCTGAGGTCGTTGTCAGCCGCACATCTCAGAGGGGTCCTAAATCGAGAGGCGGACTACCTCAGCAGGCAAAGAATAGACCCGGGAGAATGGTCCCTCTCTCGGGAAGCCTTCCAGGTCATCGTGGCGAGATGGGGATCCCCCTCCCTGGACCTGTTCGCTTCCAGGAAAAATCACAAGATCCCGAGATTTTTTTCCCTGAACCCAGCAGATTACCCGACAGCGGTAGATGCCTTCAGCCAACAGTGGAAGGACAGGCTAGTGTATGCCTTCCCTCCATTTCCCCTCATCCCGAGGGTCCTACAGAAATTCCGCTCAGAAGCATGCAGTATGATTCTGGTGGTCCCCTACTGGCCCAGGAGGAGCTGGTTCGGTCTACTAAGATCCCTAAGCAAGAAGGACCCAATGATGCTCCCTGCATCCCCGGACCTTCTAACCCAGGGCCCAGTGCCTCATCCTCAGATCGGAATCCTACACCTGTCTGCATGGTTTCTGAAGAATCCATCCTGCTTAGGCTAGGACTATCTCAGAGGGTGGTTAACACCCTACTTCTTAGCCGGAAGTCAAATACATCCAGCGCGTACCTAAGAGTATGGAAAAAGTTCGCTTCTTGGTGCGGGGATAGGTTTAACCAAACGTCTCCAGATATCCCTCTAATCTTGGAGTTCTTACAGAGCGGCTTAGATCTGGGGTTGGCACCTAATACCCTTAGGGTCCAGGTCTCGGCGCTTGGGGCGCTCTACAATTCTAGCCTCACTGATGTCCCGTGGGTGTCCAGATTTCTGAAGGCGGCCGACAGAATAAGACCCAGAGTAAGGAACTTAGTGGCCCCATGGAGTTTAAATACCGTGCTGCAGGCCCTTACAGCTCACCCCTTCGAGCCTCTTACCTCCTTGTCTCTCAGGTGGCTGACATTTAAGACCATCTTCCTGGTTGCTATATCGTCTGCAAGGAGAGTCTGCGAACTACAGGCACTTTCAATTCAAGAGCCCTTCCTAAGAATCTTGGATGAGAAGCTAATCTTCAAACTAGACCCCAGCTTCTTACCCAAGGTGGTCTCGTCCTTCCATAGGTCCCAGGACATTATAATACCATCCTTCTGCTCCAATCCGAGGAATGCCCAAGAAGAATCTTACCACAACCTGGACGTGAGACGTTCCGTACTTCATTATATCGAGGTCACCAAGGACTGGCGGAAGGACAATAACCTTTTTGTCCAATTTTGCGGCCCCAATAAAGGGAAGAAGGCAGCCAAAAGCTCCATTTCTCGGTGGATCAGACTGGCGATCACCGAGGCTTACAAAGCCGCTGGGAAAGAAGCCCCTGCTTCTCTCAGGGCTCACTCTACTAGGGCCTTGGCAGCTTCCTGGGCCCAGAAGTCCGAGGCCTCCCTACAGCAGATATGTAGGGCGGCAACCTGGAAGACAATCCACACCTTCACTAAGCACTACAAAGTGGATGTCTTCTCGGGTGAGGATATGGCCTTTGGACGTAAAGTCCTTTGTGCTGTAGTCCCTCCCTAATAATTTCTTCGTTGTTAGTTCTCAGGATGTGCTGTCATGGAGACGACTGGGGAAATGAGTATTACACTCACCGGTAATCCGGTTTCCTGGAAGTCTCCATGACAGCACATACGTCCCGCCCCTTTTTTGTTTATTTGTTCCTTTGTGTATATAGTAGGAATTATATTCCTTTCACTCTGGTGTCCGTTAAAAATACACTGGTGGTGGAGGGAAGGGGAGGGAATTTAAACCTCTCTGTGTTTTTTCCTGTCCTATCAGAGGAGAGACAGTCTCAGGATGTGCTGTCATGGAGACTTCCAGGAAACCGGATTACCGGTGAGTGTAATACTCATTTACTTTCAGCTGCATTCACTGCATACCAATTTCTAACAGTGATATCTTCTTATGTACTGAAGATATTACTGTCATTCTGACATTGTTTAAAAGCTTGGAATGCCAGCGATCAAACAATACAAAGCAAATCTCTACCTGGTACCAAACCAGAGATATGAGCAGCTAAAGCAGTTCCCCCCTCCCCTTCAGTCCGGAAGAGGAGGGGGAGCAGTTACAGAGCTGACAAGCTGCAGGAGGAAAGGAAAAATAGTAAAAAAAAAAAAAAAAAGTATAAATGTGGCATTATCATCATTGTACTGACCCACATAATAAAGTTATGTTATTTTTACCACACATCAAATGCTGTAAATACATTCCACAAAATGATGTTAAAATTGCAGGGTTTTTTTCCCCCTAAAAATAAAATGATAAAAGTTATTTACTATACTATATATACCGTAAAATTGTTAAAAAAAAAAAAAACCTACAACTAATCCCGCAAAATAAAAATTAAAATTTAGAAGAAAAAAAAAATTATTTTCTGACAGTTGGAACACAAAGGGGGAAAATATTACTGGTCCTTACTTGCTAAAATTAATTATGTCACTAATGGGTTAAAAATGTAATTTTGTCCTCTGAGTCCTTGAGTTGTGCGCCAACAAGATTTACTGCAGGCACATATTAAAAATCTACTATAAAAAAAAGTAAATGCACGCTTCTGTATTCCAGACCGCACAATCCCTCTCACACGAAGCGTGATTCCCGCAAGGGACATGCTAGTGTGAAAGAGCCCTTAGAGTATGTTAGTGTCTTATCTGGGTTTTGTTTTTCTTGTATTTTTTAATGGTTACCTCTTCTGCAGATATTTGTTACTCCGGACGCATCAACTTTCTCTGGATGCCTTTCTGGTTGCTCTGCGATTTATGCAAGTGGAAGATGTGGATATCGATGAAGTGAATTGTATCCTATCTAATCTGATCTACATGGTAAACTAATAAATGATATCGCCGATATTCAGGAACAGCCGCCAGGAATTTAGTGGATACCTCTGAGCTGGTCCAGTGTGTGATTGCATCGATTTACTTACTAATGTATTGTGATTGTCCATGTTGCTTCCTTTGCAGGCTTGTTTCATTTTTCTATGATTATCCATCATTTCCTCTGAATCAACTTGCAGGATAACAGGCTGAACTAGATGGACAGATGTCATTTTTCAGCCTTATAAACTATGTTACTATGTGTGTTATGTATGTTACTATGTTATACGCTGCTCATTTCCAGGGGCTACAACCACTACTGCAGCCCAGATACAGGGTAGCTGGTGCTTTTTCCTATAGTGTGCAAGTACAGCCACCACTGCTGGATTGGAGGGTGGCCATAACCATGGAAACAAGCGGTGTATAATGTGATGGGAAAAATGAATCCAGCCAGCAATGGAGGCAATATGGATAATAACAATACATTAGTAAGTGTCTTGTATTAACTTTCTCTACATGATTAATGCCACTTGGTGCTACATGATTAATGCCACTTGGTGAAGTGAGACAACCCCTTTAATTTAGCATTGACAGGTAATTGGAAATAGTTAAAGGGGTTGTCTCCCTTCAGCAAGTAGCATTCATCACGTAGATGCAGTTCATACAAGGCACTTACTAATGTATTGTGATTGTCCATATTGCCTCCTTTCCTAGCTGGATTAATTTTTCCATCACATTATACACTGCTTGTTTTCATGGTTACAGATCATTCTGCAATCCAGCAGTGGTGGTCCTGCTTGCAGAATATAGGAAAAAACAGTAGCCTATGTGCACTCCCATGGTCCCGGCCACCAGAGAGGCTGATGATTTTTTTCTACAGTGTGCAAGCACAACCACCACTGCTGGATGGTCTGTAACCATGGAAACGAGCAGTGTATAATGTGATGAAAAAATGAATCTAGCCAGCAAAGGAGACAATCACAATACATTAGTAAGTGCTTTGTATTCACTTCCTCTACATGATAAATGCAACTTTCTGAAGTGAGACAACCCCTTTAAAGGGTTTCTGTCACCAGTTTTTTCGGTATGAATCAGGCTGACATTAGAGATGTGCTAATGTCACCTGATTCCAAATATATATCTGTTTTATTTACTGGTGCCCCCATTTTTATATAAAATGAACTTTTATTTTATGCTAATAAGGCTTCTAGGTGCAAGGGGCGTTACCTCTGCTCCTAGAGGCTCTGTTGATTGACAGGACCAGGCAGAGAAGAAACACTACATTCACCATAGCTTTCAAGGACCTTCAATGATGTCATGACCATGTGATCAGTCACATGGTTAGGATCACACAAATAGCCTGTCTCCTCCTAAACCATGTGACTGATCACATGGTCATGACATCATTGAAGGTCTTTGAAAGCTATGGTGAATGGAGTGGTTCTTCTCTGTCTGGTCCTGTCAATCAACAGAGCCTCTAGGAGCAGGGGTAACGCCCTTTGCACCTAGAAGCCTTATTTGCATAAAATAAAAGTTCATTTTATATAAAAATGGGGGCACCAGTAAATAAAACAGATATATATTTGGAATCAGGTGACATTAGCACATCTCTAATGTCGGCCTGATTCATACCGAAAAAACTGGTGACAGAAACCCTTTAACTTTTTCTTCCCCCCCACTCCCCTCATATAATTCTCACGCATTGTTTTTCAGTATGTGACCTGTGCTATTATCTTCTAGGGACACATTAAAGGCTACATCTCTCATCAGCATCAAAAGCTTGTGGTCAGCAGGCAAAACCCTTTTCCTCCGCTGTCAACAATCAGTTAACAGCAGTCACACAGAAGATGATACATGATCAGCAGTACACAGGACTCAGGCGCTGATTTCTCTTTTGGTTTTGTTTTTTTTTTCTTTAATATCATGAATTTGTACAAGTTTCTGTTCATGAATTTTGCTGTAAATGTATAATGTCCAGTAAAGCAGTCTTTTGTATTACTGTCTTGAGATTCTTTTCTCACCATTGGGACACCTAACGATCTGTAGAATAATCTGACCGCAGCACTAGGTAAAGCAAGGTGGCCCTTAAAGGTCTGTCCCAATAAAACTTATACCCTGTCCACAGGATAGTGACAAGTGTCTGATCAGCAGGGTTCCAACCCCTGCCAATGGGGGCCCATGTTTCCCAGTTTGTATGGAGCGGCAGACCAGCATGCGTGTCTGCAGCTGTATTCAGCTCTATGGTACTAGCGCTGATACAAGCGTTCTATCTCCAGCAGCCCCATAGAGCTGAATTGAGTGGCAGCATGCATGCTTGATCGGTGAGGGCCCCTGCGCTCAGACTTCTGCTGATCAGACACATTCCGAGGGTCTCCTGTTCCCATCCTGATGGGTCAGCAGGGCACATGCTAGTCTCTATGGGACTGCCAAAGATAGGCAAGTACAGTACTCAGCTATTTATGGGAGTCCTGTAGAGAATAAATGGGGTGTCAAGACATGCTCGGCTTGCCTCGCCATCATGGCCAGGAACATGGGACCCCCATACTTGGGATCAGTGAGGTTCCCATGGGTTGGACCCCCACTGATAAGTTGTGTCCTATCTTGTGGATTGAGTATAAGTTTCATACTTGGCACAACCCCAAAACTTCACCATCAAAATAAAACTATGTCAAATGTGTGTAAGTACTCTTAAAATAGCATATAGTGATATATATTGGTCAATACTGGATTTAGATCTGAGGTGCCGCCTGGTATGTTGGCCATTAACCCATGTTGGCCTACTAACAAAATAAATCAGAACAACATCTAGCACTCTAGCCTTCCCCTTGTCTTTCGCTGGTTCCTATGGGTGTGTTGTTGTCCAGGGATTGTCCAGACATAATTTCCTGTCTGATCTGACATGTCCGTGCAGAAGCACAACTGCACCTTGGGCACCTTGTGTCTCACCACAACCAATGTTAGATTGGTTAGACGTGTATGCCTGGACATCCCCTTCAAAAATGAATGTTCATTCAGTTTTGTTAGAAAATGTCATTTAGCATTTTTTTAGCATAGAACTTGGCAGGCAAACACGTCTGCTCTAAATCTGTTTGTCAGCTCCAACATGGAGTCTGAACCGGAACTGTCAGACCTTCCTCTAGCATGGTGTAACAAGAACTGGTTCTAACCAGATCTGCACCCTTCCTGCAGGAAGTGGGACTAGCCCACTCCTCTCCAGGGGGGAGGGTCAGAATGGCATGGAAAGGTCCATTCTGAGTAACTACAGCTCTGCCTTGTTTGCTGCCACTTGCTGGCACACCAGATACATTCCATATAAAACAGTTACAAACATTATGAAGTATCCACAGTGTTTAGGATCTGGAATAAAATGCATAGATGACATTGTGTTAGCCCATAGAAGACAGTAACGGGACATAGGAGTGGTAACATCACTCTGGCGTGTTACATTTGTACATTTGCAGGAAGTGGCTTTGTTTGCTCAGCAGGAGAGGACACAGTACATTTGGTAACAGATCAGAAAACACATGGTACTGCGAGTCGTTATAATCTTCATAATCTTCATGAACAGTATTCAAAAAAGTATTCACACCCTTGGATTTTTTAAATGTTTGACACAATTTATTTATTTTTGAATATTTGATTAATAAAAAATATCATCTATAGCAGGCATGGCCAACCTATGGCTGTACAGCTGTTGTAAAAAAACAACTCCCACCATGCCCTGCTGTAGCCTGATAGACGTAGGTAGTCTGGGCATGCTGGGAGTTGTAGTTTTGCAACAGCTGGAGAACCTCAGGTTCGCCATCGCTGATCTAAAGTAATTCATGACTACAAATGGTTTTAAAAATCAGATAATTAGTCAAGTGGTGATTCTAAAAAGTGATATACATACAAAAAATAGAACATGAATAAAAACATAACTGAATATAAATACAATATGACATAAAAAATAATACAATATGAATAAAAATGAAATATTAGTAAGCATAAAATGTACAATATTGATAATACATCAAAAACACAATATGAATAAAAAGTCAAAATACAAAAAAACACTCAAAACAACAGTGACAAGGTTGTTTGAAAGTTCCAGTCAGGAAATAAGTACAATAACATTTCCAAATTATGTACACAGAGTTATGTAATGTTCAGGTTCCTGGGCATTTCGTGACAACTATTGCTCAACACCTGAACATGCTGCCATGATGAAGGAGCCTCTTGTGTGAAGACCTCCATAATTCTCTGGACCATCAGGAGTAAAAGAGACATATCTTTGCAGTGGGGGTGCTGCTAACAGCAACAGTTTGATTCATATTAGTAACGGCTGGAAGCATTTATTACATTATTTCAATCCTTTACTCAATCAACATACGTTGTCATGACTTGAATAAAGGTCAATGGATCTTTATGTTGTAAAGCAGTAGTACTAGTAGTAGTATTACTGTAGTAGTACTACTAGGAGCAGTGGCGTACATAGAGAAGTAAGGGCCCCATAGCAAGGATCAAACCAGTCCCTCCAGACAGGACAGAAGGGTTTCCGCCTAAACCTTTTCAGTGACCCTTGGGTCATTTTTTCCACTGCCTCATTTACTAAAAGTTGTTCCTTTAAATCAGGGATGCCTGACCTGCTGCCCTCCAGCTGTTGCAAAACTACAACTCCCAGCATGCTTGGCCACCCTTCAGCTATTAGGGCATGCTGGGAGTTGTAGTTTTTGAACAGCTGGAGGACTGCAGGTGGAGCATCCCTACTTTATAGGGTAAATCAGAATTTTTTATTTAAGAATAAAATGAACACAGGAAAAAGACATACACAAGCATGTTCATATGAATCATGAGCAAGATACACGTAATTGTTAATACGGCACAGTTACAGGTCAATCTTGCAAAATGAATAAAACAAAACAAACTAATCTTGGGGAGACATGAAACGCGAAGAGACAAACAGATAAGACACCAGGGGGGAGAATTACCAAGCAGAGAAACCACCTCATTCCGTATGTTGAAGAAATAGGGTTGAGACTAACCTAAAAAGCCCCGCAATATATAATCACAGTAAAAGGCAGAGAAAGAGGAAAAAAAAGAAAATATGTACATGTATATGTAGAAAGAAAAGATAAAGCTAAGAGTATGCCCCCCGCCCAGCCAGGTCATCCCTACTTTATAGGGTAGTCCTGACAAAGTTTACACTCCCAGTAGAAGAGGATCCCAATTTGTCACATACCGGGGACCAGACCAGCCCACCGCGTCACATGACAAGGGTTGGCCAAGCCCTTTAGGCCAATTCACCTCATGCTCTCACATGCTGTTGCGCCCTGTGCCGGACCGTAACTCGAGCGCAAATCGCCACCTGAAGCCTACAATCACACCCACGCAATAACACTGAACTTTCGCCACCACCAGTCCATTATAAGGTTGACAGGACAACCCTGAGTGTTCCACTCGCAAGAAGACACACAAACGGTAGTAAGCCTCACGGAAAAACAACATACAGACTCAGACTGCACACACACTCTTCATGGAGCTAACAGGTTCTTATGGTTACAAGACAAACCATCAAACTTTTAGGTTTAATGTATGGAAAATTGACAGCACTTGGTTACACAAAATAATTAACAAGAGACATACATAAATGGCAAACAATTGTGAAATAAAAGGAGAAAACATAGAAAGTTCTGATACTTAGCAGTTGCTTTGCAAAAGTCCAGGAGATTTGGCAGAGTAATAGTGAACAAACCAATTCAATTGGATCTCCCACTTTGTGACACTCAAATATTGCAGGCTTGGGGCAGGCTTGAGAGAGATTCTCCCCCACACCTCTGACTCAGCCCCTCTGGGCTGAGCTTCATTACACATGCAGCCTGGCCCCCTGGCCATCTAAGGGACACGTGTGAAAATATCCAAAAGATATTTTCCCAGTTGCCCTGATGAAGATCCAGGCCCCAGCCCTTTTTCATGATTCATATCTCATCGTTCCGAGTCCTAGCATATCAAACGAGACACGTCCAGGATGCTCGGAAGGTGAGATCCTTCTTTTGGAAGATGAAGGTGAGTTGATATGCCATGTCTGGTGTCCATTCAATGCTACCTTCTTACCTGAGGTGATGAGCTGGATTCTGGAGACAATCGCCCCCTCCTGAACAAATTATGAAGCACTAAAATTATTGTTCATTCTTTGGTTAGGATTTCCTCCCTGCTGACTCGAGGAGCCCGGGCGTCTGCAGTTCTCTTCCTGAACCGTGATCCACAAATGGGCCAATCCTCGTTAGCACCTCGGTGCTATCTACCTCCCAGGGAGCAGTTTGGCTGTTTCCCAGGAACTAGGCAGACAGCTCTACTCTCTATGCAGCCTGACGTCCATCCATCAATCAATTACCCCCAACATGGCTGCTGGACTTGTAATACAGAAGAAACAAGTACATAAATGGAAAAGTTGGTGACGAGCACTCACTTTACATTTGTTCCCTTTGTATTGTATAGATGAAGAGATCTGTCAGTGAGGGTGACAACTAGGTGTGTGGCACCTATGGGAAGGATTATGTAAAATATATAAAAATCTAATATAAAAACCTAATTCAGGTAATTCATATGTATAATGGTGACATTTATTTAATGATTACAATTCATAATAAATATATCCAGCGCTGGTAAAAACATAAAAATTGAAAAAATAGAAAAATAAGTATATGAAGTACATAAATACACACTATAGGTAAGTCACACCGGAATATGTTACACTGGCATATACAACACATAATATTACTGCAAACATTATAATAACTAAGGATAACTGGTTCCTTCTCAAAAAGCTGATTGGTGGGGGTCCCACGTTTTGGACCCCCACCGATCAGATACTGATGACCTGTCCTCAGGATAGGTGATCAGTATCAAAATCTCAGAAAACCCCTTTAACATGGATAAGAGCAGGATCAGCCTAGTGGAATCCTTGTCTTCTCTACGTTATATATAGAGGGGGTAGTATGGAAGCTGAACTCTTCCCTCTTTGTTCCTGTTTGTGTAATGATTTGACTCTGGTTACTTGTTACCTAGCTAATGTGCTCAGCCAGTCCATGACCTTAGACTGCTCTACATTACAAATCAATATTTCAGACATGATATAGAAATGGGATGAGTTTCACAGGGGGTAAGTTATGAAACAGAAATACACCTATATTAGGCTTATTTCTGGCGCAGATTTTGACACAAAGGTCCTTTGCATCGCAATCTGCGACTTTTTCCTCTTGCGCCAGGGCTAAAAAATTAGACGTAGGGTAGGCAGGGATGGCAGGACCCCTGGCGTAGAAAATGAGAAAATGGTCTTAATGTAAGATAGCTAGGAAGCTGTCTTACATTTAGAGGCATCGGTGGATCCACCAGTTATATAGAAGCCAGTGCCTCTGTATAATTGATGACCTCTTCTCGGTTACTGTAGTTTAGCTCATATTCACTTCAATGGGAACTGAGTTGCAGTACCCCAGCATGGCCGCTACATGTTTCACTCGAAGTCCTAGTTTGTATCTATACACTCCAGAGCCGAGCACCAAATGGACTCAACAGGGATTTTCATGTACTTATCTAAGACTGTGTTGTTTTGCATATGATACTTTATTCATTCTCTAACCCCTTCTCCTCTAGACCCGCTAATGGAATACTGCAGGATGCTGCCCAGGTAGTAAGTACCCTACCCCGCAAGTTTCTTCTCTTTCCTTCTTTTCTACTTTTTCCCTGTTCTTGTTTTACTTTCTCTTCGTTCTCCTTTTACTTTTTTCCCCTCTTCTTTTCCTTTTTCCTACCTCTAGTCTCTGTCCTCTGTTTCCTCTTCTCTTCCTTTCTGTTATTTTCCCCCTTTTCTTTTCCCCTCCTCTTTGCCTTCCTTCCTCTTCTCTTTTTCCTTTTCCACTAGCTCCCCCCTCCTTTTCTCCTCTTCCTTTCCTTTTCTCTAATTTGTCTTCCTTCTCCCTTTTTTCTGACGTTCCTTCCCTCTATTTTGTCTCATTCATCCTTTACATTCATCTTTTTATCTCTTCCTCATTCCCTTCACTGTGTTTCATTTATATTTCATCTTTATTTTACCTTTTCTCTTTTCCTTTTATTTCATCCTTCTATTTCATCCCACTGTTTAATCTTTTATTTATAATTTCTCATCTCAAATTCTGCCTGCAAAAATATCCATATGGATAGCCCTAACAGGTTAATATTCCCCATTTATTTATTCAGTTTCTTGTAGAGCTGTGTATTTTATATTTTTTTTTCTACTTAAAGAGGCTCTGTTACCAGGATCAACAGTATTAAACCTGCCTGGTAAGGCTCATCATGGTAATTAAAACGATGCCTTTCTTTTGTCTGTACAATAAACACTTGCAGATATATTTCCGTTTTATTCATATGCAAATTAGAAATGTAAGCACCAGGAGGCAGGGCTGAATCAATATATGATTATAAAGACACCAGTGTTAGCTTATAAGAATAGAAAACAAAACGTTTTTCTACATATATGGTAATATTATTGCTTGGTGCTATAGTGGTCTACCATGCATGTAAAGATCCTAGGTTCAAGTACCAGGAGAGAGATGTTTTTTTCTCTTTTATTTACCCATTAAGGGGTAATTGCTATAAATTGGGTAAATTGGCTATACTAAAATAATATATAATCAGATAAAAATAATTATAATAATAATAAGGCTTTAGTATAGTGAGAATAGTGTTACTAAAACATAAAACTTGTTTATTCACATACACAATATAAGATTATAAAGAAACCAGTTATATTTATTAGCGTTCTAAAAAATATATTATTCTCAATATGATAGGGATATACACTTTTCTTATGGGATAAATGTGGAAGAAAAAAATATCTGAAGAAAAAACTGAAGATTCTCCCAAGATTCAAAGCTTGGATCTTTATATACAAATCCAATCACTTAACCTCTAAGCTATAGCATTACCACATAGAGAAACATGTTTTTTGGCTTATAAGCTAACACATATTACTGGTGTCTTTATAATCATATATTGTGCCTGTAAATAAAGCAGTGATATTCAGATTAGCTTTCTGAGTGTGGTGAAGCTATAGTACATAGTGATATGATTTTTACATGCTCATTCCTCCTGGTGCATAAACCTGTCATTTGTATATGGAATAAAATGCAGATATCTCTGCAGCTGTTTATCATAAAGACAAAAGAAATGTATCGTTTAAATCAGCATGATGAGCCCTACCAGCCAGAATGTCTGGTTTAATGAGGTTGAGCCTGGTGAAAGAGCCTCTTTAAAGTCATGCAAAAGTGATGTACTGCTAAACACCAAGAGAACTCTTATCTGTTATGACCTTTTATTGTAAAATAAGCAATATTTAAAGGATCAGAGAACCAACTAACCAGTACCAGAGATCAGAGAGAAAGAAAGAGAAGGGAGTGAAATTAAACTGTCACACCTTCCTAACTGGATCAGTGTGACAAAAGTGTGGTCAAAACGATCTACCACCAGGATCTTATCTAATGGAGTATAATATACCAGAAATCTGAAATAGCATACTTGACGTATTGCTTGAAAAAAGCAATTTAACATGACAACACACACTAAAGCTGACCATACACAGCATACACGGCAGTATTAGACTACCAGATAATCACTAATGAGTGTTACTACTAATGCTTGTTAGCGATGATCTACCTGTCTAATATAAGCTTTAGTCAGGTGTGAGGTTGTGCAAAGCCTGATCCTCCTGACAGAGTTTTCTGTATAGTTAACGCCCAGATGGGCAGGTGTTTATTTCATGTTTTATGTTATGTTTTATGTGCTGTGGCTTCACTTAAGTGACAGTTAACTTGGATGCCCTGTATTGTCTTGTGCTGGCTGAAAAATAAAGCACCATTTGGACTGAGACTCTGTCACAAGTACACGGAACCCATGACACAACCTATGAGTGATCTATAATTACTTATGGGGCAATTGCCACTCACATTTTCCTGCTGTGCCTCACCTAGCTATCTCACCTGATTTTTCTAGGAGGCAGACAAGGGGAAGATTCAAGGATTCACTCTAACAACATTGGTTAGAATGTGCTATATTCGGGCATGGGGCCCGATGCCGACCCAAAACACCTACATACTGTAGCGGGGCATGGGAGTGCATAGTTCCCTGCCTCACCGCCGATTACCACCATAGGCTTCAGGCCTAGTAACCCTGAGGCCTGCGCCTGTGCTGGGCCACAGGACAATGAAGATTGTGCACCTGCAGGCTGCCTCACCATCCTGGACACAGGTAAGTTTTAGCTTTTAGTTGTTTTTTTTAATTTTATTTTCTGTGTGTGCCAACTTTGGGGACAGACGAGGACATGGGGCAGTGTGGGGGCAAATCACTCCAGGGGGGCAGTGTGGGGCAGATTATTACATGGGGACAGATCACTTCATGGGGAGGCTGTGTGGGGGCAGATTATTAAATGGGGGAAAATTACTTCATAGGCCCCATACTCTTATATCCAGTGACGTCTCCTCTGATGTAGATGTTCTCTTTCCAAATCATAATGTCCCCAAATTCAATGCCCTCATAGTGCTCCTCTCCCCCCTTCCCCATAATGCCCCCATAATGTGCCAGTATAAAAATGCCCCTATATAGTGCCCCAGTAGATGCCTTCAGTGTCCCCCATATTTGCTAGTATACAATATTCCTTCTTAGTGTCCCAGTAGATGCCCCTAAAGTGCTCCTCTTCTACCTTCCCCATAGTACCCCCCATAATGTGTCCCAGTATAAAATGCCCCTATATAGAGCTCCCCATATAAAATACCCCTTCTTAGTTCCCCAGTAGATACCCCTATAGTGTTCCTCTCCATCCCTTCCCCATAGTGCCCCCCATATAAAATAACCCCTTCTTTGTGCCCTCAGTAGATGCCCCCACAATAATGTGCCAGTAAGAAGTGTCCCTAGATGCTGCCATAGTGTTCCCTCTGCCCCTTCCTCATAGTTCAGAGGAACGGGGAAGGAAAACAACTCTCCCACTGGCCTGCGCCATCCCCCACTGTCACCTGGGCTGCGCCGCCTGAGGCGATTGCCTCACCTCGTCTAATTGGCGGTGTTGTCCTGTGGATCGCATCTGTATTTTGCAGATCTGTGATTTTTGGACTGCAAAACAGATACAGTCGTGTGCAGGAGACCTTACACTGTGGATTTTCTGTGAGAAAATCTGCATGTCACTATGTGCATGTGAATAACTCTAAGCTGTTTTAGGCTGCGGTCACACATGACTGACTAGCTGTGGCTTTGCGTCACGGATTTTCATATAGCAAATCCACAGCGTTGTTGTACAGTTGCAGGAAATTGGATGAGAATTTGTGAATTCTCATGAACACACTGCATTAAAAATGCAGCAAAAAAGCGGCAGTATTGTGGATTTGAAATCTGAAGCATGTCAATTTATACAGCGGATTTCTCTTGTGGATTTCACCCTTCTCAATGGAGAGGGTGAAATTTGCTGGCTTTTCCGACACAAAAATTACATGTAGTATGTGCAGTTTTGTTGTGTCTTTTGTTTTATTTTTTGTAGTGGAAACTCAGCAAGAACCACAGAGGATGTTTGGGTGCCTGCACACAGTGCAGATTTGTGTGCAAAAAAATCACCAAGAAATCTGCACCAAAACCTTAAACTAAACACACATAAATCCACACCATTTATTGTGTTTTATGTGGAGATTTATGTGCAATTCTACAGCATATCCACACCAAATTCACCGATTTCTAATTGAGGATTTTGGTGAGGATTAGATGCAGTTTTGCCGCAGATCTCACCCTTCCGTTGCGGTTCCGCATCTAAAACCTCAATCATTATTGACATGCTGCGGATTTGAAAATCTGCAATGCAGGTCAATTTCCACACAGAAACAGTCTGAAAGTGTACATGAAATTTGTGTAATATAATACACTTTGCTGATATTGTAATACAATGCAGTTTTTCCACACAGGAATCCACGCAGAAAAACTGCATGTATTCCGGAACATGTGCAGGTGGCCTGAACGTCTCTTTTCATCACTAATGGTGTAGATCCTGGATGTCAGACCTTCACCAATTACATTACTAAAAACAATAAGAGGTCTGAAATAATAATGATGATGAAAATAATAATAATAAAAAAATAATAATAATAATCATAATAATAAGCCAATTCAGATGATAACTGCTTTTTCTCTCCTACACTGAAATAAATAATGCAATGGACAGTGCTCCCTGAAATAAATATCTTGCGATACACCCCCGCAAAATCGCACAAAAAATACATCACGTAT